>CM070111.1:14500557-14548057 GCA_036178185.1 Liparis tanakae
GCAAGTTGTCCATATAGACCTTTCTTTCTTTTGTAATCTAATTTACAAAACATAGTGTAGGTCAGAGTGTGGTACTATTCTAAAAATAACATGACGTGGAGCAATATTACTAACATTTATTCAACATGAGGCAAATACAGTTTTACACTCAGAGATTTGTTTATGTCAATCAAAAGAGCCAAGATGTTATATTCTTGTCATCTAAAAAGAGAAATGTGTGTGCAGACTTTACCTGCTTATTGAACCACTTGTTTCAGCCCATTTCTCCTCTGTTAACATTATGGTTGGTCAGTTAGTTCATGTATTAGGGTTCTGATCATATTAATTCATGTTAGGGTTCTGATCATATTAATTCATGTTAGGGTTCTGATCATATTAATTCATGTATTAGGGTTCTGATCATATTAATTCATGTATTAGGGTTCTGATCATATTAATTCATGTATTAGGGTTCTGATCATATTAATTCATGTATTAGGGTTCTGATCATATTAATTCATGTATTAGGGTTCTGATCATATTAATTCATGTTAGGGTTCTGATCATATTAATTCATGTATTAGGGTTCTGATCATATTAATTCATGTATTAGGGTTCTGATCATATTAATTCATGTTAGGGTTCTGATCATATTAATTCATGTTAGGGTTCTGATCATATTAATTCATGTGTTAGGGTTCTGATCATATTAATTCATGTTAGGGTTCTGATCATATTAATTCATGTATTAGGGTTCTGATCATATTAATTCATGTGTTAGGGTTCTGATCATATTTACTCATGTGTTAGGGTTCTGATCATATTAATTCATGTTAGGGTTCTGATCATATTAATTCATGTTAGGGTTCTGATCATATTAATTCATGTTAGGGTTCTGATCATATTAATTCATGTATTAGGGTTCTGATCATATTAATTCATGTGTTAGGGTTCTGATCATATTAATTCATGTTAGGGTTCTGATCATATTGTGATTTCAGGATTATTTTTCTGTGCCTTCATTTGGGATGTGAGTCTGTCCGTGTCTTTGTGTCGTAGTGGTTCTTCACATCGCTGGTTTTAATACCGCTGATAGAGAGTCGTCCTGCTCTTACTGGTTGTGAATAATGAACATATAACAGTCTCTCCATTCCCGGTTAGAGGCTCTGGGTAAGCGGCCACGTCTCCTGTTGGAGCGCCAAGTGAAATAACGTCTCTGATTCACTGTTTTCACCCATCTGATCTCTCCCGTCGCTCCGTGTGTGAATATGGCACAAGAGTCGAGGGCGGGGCTTAACGGAATACACACACGTGATTGGTCGAGTGACGCTGGACGAGAGCCGCGAAGGCAGGAAGAGCTGCGCCGGTGAAACAGAAGCGATCCATCAACAGTTAATAATTAGGAAATTATAATTGGATTTCGGTCCAGGGTCCACAAACAACGGCGACTGGGCCCGGACCCGGACCCGGACCCGGACCCGGACCCGGACCGCGGTCCGCCTGTGAGTGACCCATGCACACTAAGTAATGCGCACCAGGCAGCAGCGGTGATTGAGAAGTGGGTCTACGCTGACTGATCAATAAGTGGCTATACGCCGTATACCTGCGTACACCCTGGACTACCACTGTGTGTGACTCTAGAGACCATCATGTCCTAAATGATGACATCATGCTGTATAGAAGAAGACTGGAAACTACGTGTTTGTATCTGTGTGTTTGTGTGTCTGTGTGTGTGTGTGTGTGTGTCTGTGTGTGTGTGTATGTGTGTGTGTGTGTGTGTGTGTGTCTGAGTGTGTGTGTAAATGTGTTTGTGTGTGTGTGTGTGTGTTTGTCTGTGTGTGTGTGTGTGTGTGTGTGTGTGTGTGTGTGTGTGTGTGTGTGTGTGTGTGTGTGTGTGTGTGTGACGTGTCTGTACTGGCTGCAGCAGCCTCAGACAGATGTTCTGGAATGTTCTCCTCCAGAGCTCATGACCAACACACTGGAACATTCACATGTTGCATCATCCTCTGTTTATTCTACACGACCTGGAAATAAATGAAGTTTACGTAATATATATATTTCAGAACATTCCAGAACATCTGTCTCAGGCTGCGGCAGCCAGTACAGACACGTCACACACACACACACACACACACACACACACACACACACACACACACACACACACACACACACACACATTATTGGGCACATTATCAGACTAATACTTTGCTCACCAACAAGGGAGCCCAGCATTGTGACAACAAGGCTGTTTGTTGTTTGTTGTTCACACACAATCGTTTAACGTCAGTTTCAAACCGGAGATGTTCTTCTTCAATCAGTACTTCCTGTGAAGCTGAGCTCCTCCAGGATGACGTCACCTCAGAACAAAACACATGTTCTTATAAAGAGAACAAGAAAGGATCCCGTCCTCTTCTCATCGTGTGAAGAAGAAGAGTCAGCAGACACAGCAGGGGGGGGGCAGTGAGCAACGGCTGGAGCATTAAAAACAATTCTCCTTCTCCTTCACCTGTCTCTCTCTCTGTCTCTCTCTCTATCTATCTCTCTCTCTCTCCCCCCTCTCTCTCTATCTCTCTCCCCCCTCTCTCTCTATCTATCTCTCTCTCTCTCCCCCCCTCTCTCTATCTATCTCTCTCTCTCTCCCCCCTCTCTCTCTCTCTCCNCCCCCTCTCTCTCTCCTCTCTCTCTCCCCCCTCTCTCTCTATCTATCTCTCTCTCCCCCCCTCTCTCTATCTATCTCTCTCTCTCCCCCCTCTCTCTCTATCTATCTCTCTCTCTCTCCCCCCCTCTCTCTATCTATCTCTCTCTCTCTCCCCCCTCTCTCTATCTCTCTCTCCCCCTCTCTCTCTATCTATCTCTCTCTCCCCCCTCTCTATCTATCTCTCTCTCCCCCCATCTATCTCTCTCTCCCCCCATCTCTCTCTCTCCCTCTCTCTATCTATCTCTCTCCCCCCCCTCTCTCTCTCTCCCTCTCTCTCTCCCTCTCTCTCTCTCTCTCCCTCCCTCTCTCTCTCTCCCCCTCTCTCTCTCTCCTCTCCCACCCCCTCTCTCTCTCTCCCCCTCTCTCGCCCCCTCTCTCTCTTTCTCCCCCTCTCTCCTTTCTCTCTCTCTCTCTCCTCCCTCTCTCTCTCTCTCCCCCTCTCTCTCTCTCTCTCTCTCTCCCCCTCCCTCTCTCTCTCCCCTCTCTGTCTCTCTCTCTCTCTCTGTCTCTCTCTCTCCCCTCTCTCCCCCTCCCCTCTCTGTCTCTCTCTCTCTGTCTCTCCCCCCCTCTCTCTCTCTCTCTCTCTCAGGAGGATGAGAGCAGGTTAACGTGTCATGTGACACTTCCTGTTGAGGGTTCCTGGGTGAAGTGTGACTCCTTCTGTGTTAATGGATCGTGATTTCGCTGCCACTCTGGGACGATGTGCGTGATGAAATGGGGCAATCCCTCCCCGCCATCCCATAATGACCAGCTGCTAATTGGTCCTGTGAGAGTCCGGCTGCTGCGAGCCGGTTCAGGGGGAGCGGCGCCGGCTAAGCTCTCCCCCGGAGGCAAATTTGTTATTTATGGCAAGTTTTTAATAATTAATATGTTTTTTAAAGAAAGACGCTGGAAATATGAGCCGGCACACGCTCTCAATACGCAACATTTTCTAAAATCTTCATGTTTTTTTTGTTTTTTGTTTTTTTTCATGTTATACCGAGCTTTTCAGTTTGGTCATGGATGAAAAGTCATGGAAAAGTTATGGAAAAGTCATGGAAATCCATCGGTCAAAATGTGTAAGAACCCTGCCCTAAGACATAACATGCCCCCTAAATAATGTGTAAATGTCCCATCCTACCTGGTTTGCATTGGAAAATTCAGATTCACCGATTCAGAGCTTCTTAGGGATGAGAGGAGGAGGAGGAGGAGGAGGAGGAGGAGGAGGAGGAAGGGGCGGGATTAACATATGAGTCAGTACCAGAGAACTAATTGTCTTTCAAAGGCTGTGTGGAGTGTGGGAAAAGACGGGCAGCCTGCAGAGGGTTAATGAGGCTCACAGGAAACAGCAGAGCGACCTCCAGGGAACGAGAGAACGAGAGTCCTGGAAGTCCAAAAGGAGACGAGGAACCGAGCGGGCGGCGGGCAGCGAGGGCTTCCTGTCTGGCGTGTGCTCGAGCAAGTCTCTGTTGGAGCCCCAACATTATATATTTACTACACCTTTCTGCATGGTTGTGTACCTGCAGTAACACACACACACACACACACACCCACACACACACCCTCGCTGCGCTGCGTGTTCAGCAATGTGTTGGCGTCCCGACCGACAGCTCATCCGTCTCGGCGTGACCTTGGAGGCGTGGCCGGCTCCGGCTGCTGGGCCGGGCTGCCGGCTCTCATTTCACTCGCTGCCTGAACTCCAGGAAGAGCGATCACACTGCACACACTGCACACACTGCACACACTGCACACACTGCACACACTGCACACACCCAAAGGATGCTTGAAGACCTTATTGGCCTGTAGGGTTTTTGATCCCTTTATTCAAAGCCAAAAGACGATGTCATCACAATTCAGATGGAGCGGTGGTTTCCTGTGTGTTCATCCAGGGGATGTTCAACATGCACACTCAGCATTGTAGGTTAACTGCTGCCATGAACATGACCTTGAATGATATTCAAAGTGAGACGGGCCACGCTGAGCCAGTCTCTCTGTTTTAAATGTCACCGCTCAGTCTCTGCGTGGCATTTCCCCGAGACGAGCGGCGAGTTCAGAAGGAGACGACTTCTTCTGAACTCGCCCGAATGGATTCGCCTCTCGAGTGACAAGGAACGATTCTAGCACCTGTAACGGAGACGCTCGGTGCTGATGGCGAACGTCGGGGAGCGCAGCGATGCAGCGCTTCGTCTCTGGGCCAACACCACCCGGAGCTTTTACTTTCCAGGTTTTGGTGACTTGTAAACCAGCCGCCGATTTGCATATTTGGTAGCGCTAACGGGATGAATGGATTGTTTATCAGACCACAAATGAGACAATAGTTAGCTGGAGGCTCCTCCGCTGCTCGCAGCAGACCTGTCAGACCCAGCTCAGTTTATGGAACCAGTGGAGCACGAAAGCATGGTGGAACTAGCAGGCCAGCATTAAGATGTTGGATTTGACTTAATCGGGGCCCAGGAGGCAGGGCTCAGGAGGCAGGGCTCAGGAGGCAGGACCCAGGAGACAGGACCCAGGAGGCAGGGCTCAGGAGGCAGGACCCAGGAGGCAGGACCCAGAAGGTAGGAGGCAGGACCCATGAGGAAGGGCCCAGGAGGCAGGGCTCAGGAGGCAGGACCCAGGAGGCAGGACCCAGGAGGCAGGACCCAGAAGGTAGGAGGCAGGACCCAGGAGGAAGGGCCCAGGAGGCAGGACCCAGAAGGCAGGACACAGGAGGCAGGGCTCAGGAGGCAGGACCCATGAAGCAGGACCCAGGAAGCAGGACCCAGAAGGTAGGAGGCAGGACCCAGGAGGAAGGGCCCAGGAGGCAGGACCCAGAAGGCAGGACACAGGAGGCAGGGCTCAGGAGGCAGGACCCAGGAGGCAGGGCTCAGGAGGCAGGACCCAGAAGGCAGAATGCAGGACCTAGAAGGTAGGAGGCAGGACCCAGAAGGCAGAATGCAGGACCTAGAAGGTAGGAGGCAGGACCCAGAAGGCAGGAGGCGGGATCCGGGAGGTAGGGCCCAGGAAGCAGGACCCAGGAAGCAGGACCCAAGAAGCAGGACCCAGAAGGTAGGAGGCAGGACCCAGGAGGAAGGGCCCAGGAGGCAGGACCCAGGAGGCAGGGCCTAGGAGGCTCCAAACTCGATCCATGGCAACCTGCGAGACTCAATCTGGACGTTTGTTGAGGTCAATCCGGAACCTTAATTTAAAGTACATGGGACACCACCGGAACGCCAGGATGACCAACAGACCTCTTCCGGGATCCATCATCCTCTCTTTGTTTTCAACAGAGGCCATTCACTAATTCACCTTGATCCGGTGACAGGGCTCAGGGGGCCGGCAGCTCACTTCACCGATGGCTGACGGCCATGAAGGGGTTGGGGCCAATTAGAGCCGGGCTGACGGACATGGAGGCTCCTGGTTGTCCCAGAATGTCACCCTGGGAACGCCGTCAGGTTGAGGCTGTGAAGGTTGCCCGTCAAGGCAGATACACGACCAGGGTTTACGGTCTGCAGTGTGTGTACACTTGTACACGTTCAGTTTATTTTATAGACATGGCCCCTTACGTGTGTCTAAGAAAAGCTGGACATCCACATCCGTTCTGAGGCATCACTCTAAAAGCATTACACATTAAAAAAAAAATCTACTTTCTTTAATCAGTTGAACTCATCAGCTTGTTGGACTTGAATCAGTCCAAAGGGTTCAGTGTGTTTGGTTACATCGCTTCATGGTTGGTACAGAGCAGCTAGCTGATGACGTCAGACATCGTTGTCTGCAGATACCACTGGAATCTTATTCTACAGAGAGTATAATATGAGTATTACTAGCCTGATGTGTATTGGGTTTAAATATAGTCTGGCCCACCCACTGTGAGAATACACAATACATATATATTGTATACACATACTTTTAAATAAATTATTGAGTCAGGGTGTTATGATTTTAGTTGTGTACGTATTTACCAAGAGCAGAGAAAGCCTGATGATCTTTGACACCCCGATGAGGGTGTGTGTGTGTGTGTGTGTGTGTGTGTGTGGGTGGGGGGGGGGTGATGAGGTCCTCACATGTACATTCAGGAGACTTGTATTCGGTATGTATCCTTACTCAGTGCGTTTACATGATGGTATAATTCAAATATTGCTTTAGTCAGACTTTGCTATCTTTGGGGGGGTCTGCTATTATCCCAGTATACATGGCAGTGAGTAAACTGTTCATGAACAAAGTTCATAAACACATTGTTTTGGCCATGACTTAATCATTTAAATGAAGTGGAGACATGTTGGAGACATGTTGGACACCTGACCGGTCGGCGGGAGCGTTCAGCGATGAGGTGGTAGTTCTAGTTTCTGCTTCACTCGCCACGAGCGTCGGGGAAAAAAACCCAGCCCGAGTCGACCAATCACACTTCTTGTCTCTACTCGCCGTCTCCATGACAACCATAGCCACGATGTGTGAGGGGTTGAATGTCAGTCTCGGTGTAACGTTGGCATTTAGAGCAACTTTACGTACTCACTCCATCCTCTGTGTGGCTCGGATAACAAAAGACTCAAAGACCCCCCCCCGTGTCGTGGCGGTCATGTGTGTCATTGATGGAGTTGTCTGCTGCAGTGTGTAATGGCCGCCCCTCATCGGCCACAGACGCTCCGGTTCCTTCCAGATGTCTGTTGGAGGACCGCGGAGGGCTGCATAATCACATTGACTGCAGCATTGATTCCTTTTTTCTTCTTAAATTCCTTTCCAGAAGCCATTAACTGGGCTCTATCTCGGGCCGTAAACACCGGCGTTACAGGGAAAGTATTTCTATTGGCGGCGCAGACCGCAGCAAAAGGGCGAGCGGCGTTCTGACGCGGCTCCGGGAACCCTGGGAGCTGCTGCTGTGGTTCCTCTTTGTTGTGTTATCGCCACTGTTCCCGCTCCCAGCAGCACTCCGGCTTCCTACAGATGTGATGAATGTCCCCCCCCCCCCCACACACACACACACACACACGCACACATGCACACACACACACACACACACACACACACACACGCACACATGCACACACACACACACATGCACACACACACACACACATGCACACACACACACACCCCATCGGGTTTGTGCTGTTCAGCCACAGCACACGATGCTCAATTTAAATGTTCAGCCACCCGCCGTCAGCTGTTGAGTTTTCTTTCCATAAGAATGTTCTTCCTCCTCTTCCTCTCAGCCCTCTTTAGCTCAAGCCGTACGGTAACGGAGGGCGTGTGTGTGAGGCGTGTGTGTGAGGCGTGTGAGGCGTGGTGTGTGAGGCGTGTGAGGCGTGTGAGGCGTGTGTGTGAGGCGTGGTGTGTGAGGCGTGGTGTGTGAGGCGTGTGTGGTGTGTGGCGTGTGAGTGTGTGGCGTGGTGTGTGGCGTGTGAGGTGTGTGGCGTGTGTGGCGTGTGGCGTGTGGCGTGGTGTGTGGCGTGTGGTGTGTGGCGTGGTGTGTGGCGTGGTGTGTGGCGTGTGGTGTGTGGCGTGGTGTGTGGCGTGTGGCGTGTGGCGTGGTGTGTGGCGTGTGAGGTGTGTGGCGTGGTGTGTGGCGTGGTGTGTGGCGTGGTGTGTGGCGTGTGGTGTGTGGTGTGTGGCGTGTGAGTGTGTGGCGTGGTGTGTGGCGTGTGGTGTGTGGCGTGGTGTGTGGCGTGTGGCGTGTGGCGTGGTGTGTGGCGTGTGGTGTGTGGCGTGGTGTGTGGCGTGTGAGGTGTGTGGCGTGGCGTGTGGCGTGTGGCGTGTGGGTGTGTGGCGTGGTGTGTGGCGTGGTGTGTGGCGTGTGGTGTGTGGCGTGTGGTGTGTGGCGTGGTGTGTGGCGTGGTGTGTGGCGTGTGGTGTGTGGCGTGTGGGGTGTGTGGCGTGGCGTGTGGCGTGGTGTGTGGCGTGTGGTGTGTGGCGTGGTGTGTGGCGTGGTGTGTGGCGTGTGAGTGTGTGGCGTGTGGCGTGTGAGTGGCGTGTGGCGTGTGGGTGTGTGGCGTGTGGAGGCGTGGTGTGTGGTGTGGCGTGTGGTGTGTGGCGTGGCGTGTGGCGTGGTGTGTGGCGTGTGAGTGTGTGGCGTGTGAGGTGTGTGGCGTGGTGTGTGGCGTGGTGTGTGGCGTGTGAGGTGTGTGGCGTGTGGGGCGTGTGGCGTGTGGCGTGTGGGAGGCGTGTGGCGTGTGGTGTGTGAGGCGTGTGAGGTGTGTGAGGCGTGTGAGGTGTGTGAGGCGTGTGAGGTGTGTGAGGCGTGGTGTGTGAGGCGTGGTGTGTGAGGCGTGTGAGGTGTGTGAGGCGTGTGAGGCGTGTGAGGCGTGTGAGGTGTGTGAGGTGTGTGAGGCGTGGTGTGTGAGGCGTGTGAGGTGTGTGAGGCGTGGTGTGTGAGGCGTGGTGTGTGAGGCGTGGTGTGTGTGTGTGTGTGTGTGTGTGTGTGTGTGTGTGTGTGTGTGGGGCGAGGACGAGGTTCTGTCTCTGGACCTGGAGATGAGTTGGAGATGAATCAAGGGAGGAGGAGATGAGTAACAGCAGATGGCAATACTTAACATGTGAGAATGTGTAGCAAGAGGAGGATGTGTGTAGTTTGTCCTGTCAGTAGAGTCCCCCCCCCCCCACACACACACACACACACACACACACACACACACACACACACACCATGCCCTGGGCGGTAGTTCATTGTAGACATAACTAGCAGCTGGCCGGGATAAATACTTTGTACACGGAGCAAAAAGACAAAGGAAGTGCAATCAGAGCGAAGCAGCAACTCCTGTTGCACAGGCGCAAATAAAACTCCTGGATTTGCTCATCGTCTAGTTGCTCATCGTCTCGTTGCTCATCGTCTGGTTGCCCGTCGTCTGGTTGCTCATCGTCTCGTTGCTCATCGTCTGGTTGCTCGTCGTCTGGTTGCTCGTCGTCTGGTTGCTCATCGTCTGATTGCTCATCGTCTGATTGCTCATCGTCTGGTTGCTCATCGTCTGGTTGCCCGTCGTCTGGTTGCTCATCGTCTGGTTGCTCGTCGTCTGGTTGCTCGTCGTCTGGTTGCTCGTCGTCTGGTTGCTCATCGTCTGGTTGCCCGTCGTCTGGTTGCTCGTCGTCTGGTTGCTCGTCGTCTGGTTGCTCGTCGTCTGGTTGCCCGTCGTCTGGTTGCCCGTCGTCTGGTTGCTCGTCGGCTGGTTGCTCGTCGTCTGGTTGCTCGTCGTCTCGTTGCTCGTCGTCTAGTTGCTCGTCGTCTGGTTGCCCGTCGTCTGGTTGCTCATCGTCTCGTTGCTCGTCGTCTGGTTGCTCGTCGTCTGGTTGCTCGTCGTCTGGTTGCTCGTCGTCTGGTTGCTCGTCGTCTGGTTGCCCGTCGTCTGGTTGCCCGTCGTCTGGTTGCCCGTCGTCTGGTTGCTCGTCGTCTGGTTGCTCATCGTCTGGTGTCCCTGGTGGACGAGCATGAGAGGCTGAAGACAGAGAGACGTTCTCCTTCAGCATTCAGACACTTTGCTGAGCGTATGACATCATAGTCGACCAACCATAACCACGCGCTTTAAGTTTTCCTCGTAACTAAACGGTCCGCACGCCAAACGGATGCAACAAACGTAAAGCAAGCGTCACGCCAACGCGTTGCCTAGGAAACAATAACAAACGTTACGGTCCAGAACAGGTAGGAACATTGTGTTTGGTTCCACCACGGAGGAACACACGTCAAATCATGCACACAGGAACGTGGAGCTCCATCTGGAACCAAATGGTTCTTCAGAGGGATACCACGAAGAACCATTTATGGTTCTACTGGGAACCTTTCAAACCAGGGTTCTTTAAAGAACCATGTCCTTAAAGAGTCTTCAAAGAACCTATAAAGGTTTATCAAAGAACCTTAATAATGGTTCTTTAAGGAACCATTTCTGGTTCCACAAAGAACCTTTCAAACCAGGGTTCTTTAAAGAACCTGTGTCGGTGCCACAGAACAGGACCAACATGTCCCGACAGTCATGGCATTCACCCCCCTGGTGCCATGCCGAGCTTAAATAAGCTGCAGCCTGGTGACAATAATTGCATGTGGGAGACAGAAGTGTCCCTCAGAGGTGTGTGTGTGTGTGGGGGGGGGGGGGAGGGGCGTGTCCTTGCTGACTGACAGGTGCTTCCTGTGTACGGTGGTGCTGTCGAGGGCTCTCATTAAATCAAGTGCATCTCTGACTCTGAGGTGTCACATCACAAACACTTCCGTTCCTTTTATTTTTATAATGGTGACAAAGATTTTGAAAGTCACTGACAAATAATGTTATCAGACAAGGCTGTCCTTGTTGACTGGTTGACAAGGACAAAACAGCCCCCCACACACACACACACACACACACACACACACCCACACAGCTATACGTCTGCTCATTACACCCTGCAGAACCGAGAACATGATGCACAGCTCTCAGTTTAGGGGAAACAGAGAAAAAAGGCCATCAAAGTGAACATATATATAGCGGGAGTCAGAAATCTGTTTGACCAAGAATGCTTCAATAAGAGAGAACAGGCTGCCGGAGGTCAGATACTCTGAGACCGCCTCAGACACAACATGAAACACATATTTATGACAGAAGAGCTGCAAAACCAACTAACAAAGCCACAGACTGATTCTGAGACGACTAAACGAACAGGAACAAGAAAGATTATTGGAACATTGACCAATCAGAGATGAGCAAGGCATTAAAGCAAAGTCATGGGAAACATGCAGCTTTCCAACAGAAAACACTTATTCAGAATAGAGGCGTTTCATCTGAGCCCCACTGAATGCTACATTCATAAGTATGAGTTTGCACCAACAACTCACCTGGGCTGAGTGATGGGACCCGGACAAAAGGACTACTAGATGCAGACCTCCTCGTTGGAGAGACGACCTCAGGGAGGACCAATGCCATGTAAACAAGAGGACAACTGGTGGTCTTATTTCATGAGCTGTGACATTCTTCAACCAGATATGGATCTGTGGAATTAGTTTTTGGATCAGTTTTAACCTCTTAGCGATCCTGTGAAATGCCCGAAACGGGCGTCTCCAGGCAGACCGACGTCTATTGAAAGCTGTAGTAGAACCTTTGGAGCAAGGGCTTTGATCTCTAGTGAAAGGTAACACTCTGAAGTTATCGCCCCAACAGTCAGAATCACTTTAAGTGCTGCTGACATGGAGTAATATAAGTTGGAACACACATAAGTAGAAGGTTTTCTGTTTCCACCTGAATAACTTTGTGGAACAGATGATTATAGCTGTGGCCTCAGAGCACCAAGCCTCACGACTCAAACGGAGATTATAATTTCAAAGAAAAGGAAAACCAGGTTTTACCAAGGGATGTCGAGGCTGATTCTAATTGCCTAACAATCTCATTCTCGTGTGTTCAGCTCAGTTCCATAGGCTCTGAAGACGTATTATTTTTGACAGAAATTCGACTAATCTGTTGCTGAGTTATTGCGTAATCAATGCAGCTGGCTTTCAGAAAAAAGATTTTTTTTTGCATGGGGACTTCCGATCATTACTTTGTCTGGCATGGTGTATGTTGCTGCTGCACTGGGATGTATCGATCACCAATAGTGTTTACTTATTATTATTTAGTGAGCGCATGGTTCAGTGCATGAGAACATGGGGCCACAGGGCCTTCGTGGAGACCTCGCCTAAAACCTTGAGCCAACACTCTGATGTGTTTCTGCTTCACTTTAACTTAGTCAACCTTTGCAGGGAGACTATTCCCATAGTGTGTGATGATTTGGGAGAGGTGTAAACCTGCAGCTGCGTCATTACAAAGAGATAATACTGAAAGTGCTTCTTCTTCTTTTTTTGGCGAACCTGAAACTTCTTAATTCTTGCTGTGTGCCGTCTTTATATACTCTAAACCAGTAACAGGTATACTGATAGCTTCACACCTGGACATACCTCACAATGGTTGCCTTTATTACACCAACATTACTCAGGTATCCCTTGTGGTTGCAGATATGCTCTTCAGCGTATGTAGATTCCTCGCCCAGACCAGACCAGACACGACTGCGTCCTGCCACGGTATCTGAAGCTAATCACTATGTCAGTATTGCCAGAATAATAATAATAATAATAATAATATATAAAGTATGATGGGATGACTCAATGGGCTCCAAAACTCATTTGACGTTATCAAGAAGAAATATATTTAGAAAATATGTCTACTACTAAACCCAATTTATAAACTCATTGCTTCACTGCTTCCCTCCCCACAATCCCCAAGGCCCAAACAAAAGGACACAGCGGGCGCAGTCAGACCGTCCTCTCTGCACAACAACAACAACAACAACAACAACAACAGCAACAACAACAACAACAGCAATGTGTTCTGAGACCTCAGCCGTCAGCCAGAAGCTCGGCTCTCTTCTGAAATGGAGAAAGAAGAGGAAAACAACGTAGTCAACGAAAGGATGAGCACACACAGGAAGAGCTAGAGAAGCCGTAACTACATCCCCCCAATCTGCACACACACACACACACACACACACACACACACACACACACACACACACACACACTTAAACATGCTTCAGCCGGTTTAACGAGGATCTTTTTGTCTCTGCTTCTAAAAGACAAGAAATACGCCCTAAACCCTAAACCGATGAAGACGTGGAGTACCAATCTCAGATTTGGAACCTTCTGGTCATTTTCCATTGTAATGTTGGCCTTTAAAAGGTTTACTTTGTTTTGGTATGATGATTGATCGGCCTCCAGGAGAGCAGCGTGTTTCTGGAGCGATTAACAGTTAATTGTCAGTTCCAGTTTTGAGGACTTCAAATCAACTTCAGGGTGAACTGCAGCGCTAATGTGTTCATCACAATAATCAGGAGTACCTCCATTCAGTTAGCTTAGGAAGTCAAACTCCTGTTTGCCAACAGACAGCGCTTTATCTCCCCCTGTTAGCATGTTAGCACGTGGATAGCATTTCACTGCTCCCTCTGAACCCCGAGCTGCTAGAGTCCTGTTTCTACAGCATCCCTTAGTCGTAGGACTGACGCATGTACTGGAGCCCATCTGATTCATTGGCGGGTTTAAGCTTATCAATAAGAAGATGAATACGTCCATTGACATAAAACAATCATTTTGACAATCAGATAACATGTCTGCCTCACTGGTCATCTCACATGGGAATGTGTGCTGGTTTCTCCTGTCGTACATCAAAGCCACTGAGGCTGTTCTCAACAAGAAGCCCACCACGGTCTGCACGTCGGTCAGAGGAACACAATTAGGGCCTCAATAACCCTTTGTTTAAATTATTTATTATTTGTGATTTATTATTTTTCTAAATCTGGTCACAATTCAAAACATGTTCTTCACACGTCATTTATCTGAGGCTGTTATCCAGAGGGGCTTTCATCTCGTTACCTTCAGACGAACCTGCCAACCACTGGCTCACATTGCATAAACAAACTGGTTGCTTAATGGCACACCACGTAATGGTGTAAGTGTTTCTTTCCATTTGCACGTAGCATGTGTGGTGATCTTGGCCCGTCACACACACAGTTGTACTCTCTGGGTTTCATAAACGGCGTCGGGCTGTGGTTCACCTCATCGCGGCACACCCTCACCAGCTGCGTTTCTGAGAGATGAGGCATCAAAGCAGCGTTGACACTTCCTGCCTCTCCGCCTCAAGGCGGTGTTCTCAAACACAACGTGGAGCAAGTGGAGTCGCTCTGAACTCTGAAACAGGAACAACGCCCCGCAGCTCTCGTCCTCGTGTCTTTGGGATTCCTGCTCTGATTCTTCGTCTTAATCAGTTCTCAAAAATACACGGAACATAAATCAAAGCTCTCCTCCTCCGTGTTTATAACGTGACTCGGGGGTGGCTGGGGTGGTCCTGATGGGGTGGGCATGAGTTTAACGCTCACAAGGACAGTCAGCAAGAAGCAGATCCATCAATTCATCTGTTAAACCGATGGTTCCCTCCTGTACTGTGTGTGTGTGTGTGTGTGGGGGGTGGGGGGTGGGGGGGGGACTCTACTGACAGGAAAAGACACACTGAAGATATGCAAACTACACACTTACTCCTCTTGCTCACACACGTTCTCAGGTGTTAAGTATTGTTTTATTTATTTGTATTTATTGAACCTTTATTTAGCCAGGCGAGACAGATTAAGAACAAATTCTTTTTTACAACTGTGGCCTGACAAGAGGCATCACCTCTTGAGGGAAAGGAGACATAAAGAAATAACAAATAAACAGTTAAAAGGTGCCAAAGAGCGGAGGAACCGACATGCTAACAACCTGAGGAACAGCTGCGTTGTGGGAGGGGGGGGGGGGGGGGGGGGGGGGGGGGTATGTTGGGGTTTGAACCTTTAGTCATCTCTTAAATCCTCCTTGGGACGGTGTGGTGGTCAGAGTGTGTTGATGGTGTGATGAGCCGGGCCCGTTGGGGCTAGAAGGATGCGTTCAGGCTCGTTCAGTGAAAATGAGCATTGGCTGAAGTTGACTTCTAGCGTTCTGTTGATGTGTTCATGTAATCTCATGAAATGTAGTTTTGGTTCCACTTGAATGAATCCCATTTGTTTTCACAACATGAAGAGAAGTTAGAGAAGACTTATGATTTATGATGTATGCTCTGTTTACCAGAGCACTACGCATCATTACAACTACCAAAGAAAAGATTGGTTTTGATCCATAAAAATATAATTTTATATTACCCAAATCATTAGAATGGTGTGTTTATCTGAAGGATGTTGATGACCAGCTGCTGATCGCTCAGCCAATGAAGGGGGCCGTGACCAGCGACCCACTGGAACAAAGATATCGCTCCTCTTTCTTTTCTGGTGATCAGATTTGTGATCCGTGAGTTTCGTGAGCCGTTAAACATCCAGACTTTGTCCTTTGGAGCTGTATCCTCGTCTTCATCGCTGCTCTCGGCCGACTCGGGCCGACTTCTATACAACCAGAGGAGTCTCCCCCTGGTGGTCAGGAGAGAGAATGCAGCTTTAACACATGAAACAGAGACTTCTATACAACCAGAGGAGTCTCCCCCTGGTGGTCAGGAGAGAGAATGCAGCTTTAACACATGAAGCGTAGACTTCTATACAACCAGAGGAGTCGCCCTCTGGTGGTCAGGAGAGAGAATGCAGCTTTAACACATGAAGCATAGACTTCTATACAACCATAGGAGTCTCCCCCTGGTGGTCAGGAGAGAGAATGCAGCTTTAACACATGAAGCGTAGACTTCTATACAACCAGAGGAGTCGCCCTCTGGTGGTCAGGAGAGAGAATGCAGTTTCAACCCATGAAGCATAGACTTCTATACAACCAGACTTCTTTTTGAAACTAGAAGAGTCCTGCGAGTCCTCGAGTGTTGGATCTTGTCCTCATGGAGTTCACTGATAGTGTGATGCTCTAGGACTCTAGTAATACCGGAGCGTCGCTCTGCGCTCCTGAAGCTGAGGGGAGAGGTGTTCACCTCACAGAGCTGCTGTCCCTGGAGGTCAGCCTTTGTTGTCAGGCAACAATGTCTTACTGACCTTCGCCTGCATTTATCAGTGAACCGGAACATGTAGCCCGAGATATCACCATGGATACCATCAAAGACACATCCGACTGCCCCGTCTTTAAAGCCCGGCTGTGTGGAGCTGGTCAGGGGCTCAGTGGACATGGAGGAGGAGCAAGAGGCTCTGCTCTCTGGTGGAGGAGGCAACCATCTGCTCATCTTCTCTCCTGGCCAAAACAATACCTTTACCCGAGCTACAGTAACACAGCCATTAGTTGCTTACTTTTCTGCCCTCCAGAAAGTTACATCTGAGAGGAGCTGTGCCTCAGGCACATCTCATGTTCAACATGTGACCGTTCCATTAGCTGCTCATGAAAAGCTTCAGTGAAACGGATCCATTCACTGACGTGTGCTTGCTGTGTTCCTATTGGTCCCCGAGGCAGGAGGCCGTTCTCAGACAGCAGGCGTTTGTGTGGACGCCCGTGGCTCCTGAAGTCTGCTGATGGTCGTACTGCATGTTCGTCTCTCATGGCCAAAGGACTAAGGCGAGGTCCGTGAGGCTGCATGTTGACTCTGGGTCTCCCTCAGGGATGAAGGCTGTCTGTAAACCCCATCGCTATTGTGATACCCCGCCTTAATGCTGCGAGCATATTCAGCTATTGGCCAGGGTCAGTCTGCAAGTCTGCAAGTCTAGAAATATTACATCCAAAGTATTCAGTCAAAAAGGTAATCAACAACTGTGAGGATTTATTTGTTCATACTCTTCTTGGTGTGCAGGGAAATGTTTGTTTGCCTCCACCACAACTGTGCTTAAAATATATACTATACTATAGTATAGTAGAATACTATAATCCACGATATAATCAACCAAATCATATTCACAATCATTAGAGTCCAGTTCAGGAACACGTAACAGATCCAGCCACCTCTACCTGAAGTGTGGTAACACTAAGCATGAGGCCACATGCGCTGTGGTCGGGTCTTTAATTCACTCATTGGTAAGACGTGTATTTTGGCTCAAGCGCTCCATCCTCATGTTTACAAAGCGCTGCTGGTTACGGCGTCTCAGCCGTGTTTCTCGTCTGCTCTGATGGCGTTGGTAACCACCGGGCTCTACGGAGGTTTGATAGATTTTAGTTTAAGATGTAATGAATAACTGATCGATCAGAGCCGAACCAGACGTGGACCTGCAGCGTGTCATCTCCACATCGGGGACTTCAGAAGCAACGTCTTCCTCACGAGACCCGGAGGCCCCCGGCGGCGTCTCGCCCCGCCTCCCTCCACTCATCACGACCCCCCATGGCTCCTCCTACGGATGGTTTCCATACCGATGGGAGCTTTGCTAACCAATCAGGGGCCAATCGGATGAGAGGACACGGGTAGAGCCTCCACGGGGTGCCCAGCAGTTTACTCTCTCATTAGAGCACATCTTCTCTTCTTCTCCTCTTCTTCTCTTCTTCTCCTTTTCTTTTCATCTTCTTCTCATCTTCTCGGCTCACCAGAGCCCGGCTGCCCGGCGCCTCCAGAAGAGCCCATTCCCCCGACCTCAACCACACGGCGCCGACCCTCTGGAGGAGGGGGGGGGGGGGGGGGGCTGTGTTTGGTGCAATTATTCATTATCGGGGCGCTGATGAGTTGTTCCACTGGCTCTTTTTTTAATGAGCATCGGTAGGAGACGCTGGTGCTTAACACCCAATGTTTTCTTTCCCGGAGAACACGGCGAGGTCGGTAAACTTCATTTGAATCACGCGATCAGAAGTTAGTGGAGGGATACGAAGCCGTCCACCTCAATGTGACGCCAAACGCATTTACTAGTAATACAAACCATTAAAACAACAGAAACAAGGAACTCTTCCCCAGAAATGAAATGCATTCATAACTAGAATGGGCACTCGGTAGAGTGCATACCTTCGCATATCACAAGATTGAATTCTGCACATCTTGGCACTAGTTTCACACAAATCGGATGCCAATTAACCGAGATATCGCAAATTTACGTTTTTCACCTTTTCGTGACCTTGACCTTGACCTTTGACCCAATCACTCCCAAAAACCTATCGATTGTTCCTGACCAATCATCCCACCAAGTTTCATAAGAATCGGCTCAGTTTTGTCTGATTTAGACGAATAACGGACAAACGGACATATTCACAAATAAATACACGCCGGCCAAAACATTACCTTCTGCATTTTCAATGCGAAGGCAATCAATATTGATCTGGATCCGACCTGCGGAGGCGATGGAGAGTCAACGTGTTGCCAAAGAATGTAAACCCTCCTCATTTGTACACCGACCAATTGTATTATATTTCAAATGTGGTTACACAACATGTGTGACTTGTTTGCTGGTCGACAGCTTGTATAGTAACGGGGTCTACTTCTCGTCACGTGTTCTTTGTCATAACCGGTGTAACACATAAACGTTCATATTTCTTAAACAACTGATGTTTAGTCCCTCCAGAGCAACACATGTCTGCCAGTCAGCTCCCCCTCCGCAGCCCGTTGGCCATGTAAAGATATCCTGGCTCAGCCAATCAGGCTGGGATCGCCATCTGACCACGCCCCCGGATCTGACCTGCACGGCCCGCTGTCTTACCGGCTGTTTCTCTCCCAGCGTTTGAGTTGCGCTGCAAAGCTTCGCCTCACAATCAATACCATCATAATCACACCCTCTGCTGGTTATTAATGAAGCCACAGGGGGGGTTTGACTTTATAATCTCTGTCTCGACACCTGCGATGAAAAGCAATCAGCCCTTTGTTCTTTCTTTGGTGATGAACCTGCTGTGTAAATACTGAGCTCCACACACACACTGCACACACACACTGCACACACACACACTGCACACACACACTGCTCACCAGCTTCAAGCCGGTCACCGCGAGGCGTCTCTTGTTCCGCTCGCGGTCTCCTCCTTTGTCCCGATTCACGCCCTGACCAACGGGAACACCTTGGGAATATTCACAACGCTTTACTCCAGGGAGTTTACTCGCCTGACTATTTGTGGCTTTTCCGCTCCCTAGAGGGGGCGGGGCTTATCTCTGTTGCTAGACTCCATGGAAACAGTTATCATCTAAATTTGAGGCGAATAAGGCAAATTGTTCGCGTCATTTGCAACCATTCGCGTCTGTACGTTGACTTTAAATGGGATCTACTCAACGTTAGCAACACTTTGGTGTGAACGCAGCATTAGACATGTCACGTGTCACATGTCACATGTCACATGTTCTACTTGCAGGCCAAACTGGAGCCAATGGTTTTAGTTGGATGTCCTTTTAGGGGACATGAAGCAACAATCCGGAGCAGACCAATAACAGAAAGAACATTCTTATCTCGTCCGGCCAAACTTTTCTTCATCTTTACATTTGCATGAGATAAGCAACTAACAGATGAATCAAAGTCTCCGTCCATCTCTTTTTGTTATCGATGCCAGACTCCATCAACATGAAAGACGGCGTTCCTGCTGATGCAACATTTCACTCGGAGGAGATTATGCTTCGAGCGATCAAGCTCGGCAATATCATCAAAATCATACGAGGATGTCAGCAAGCAAAGAAAGAAGCTATGAATATCATTGAAGCTTTCTCTGACGCTGCACTTTCTTCACAGCAGAGTAGTTTGAGGTGTCCCACGTCAGGCCGTTGACCCTTGTGTAAGCCCCGCCCCCCTGTCAGAGACGTGATCCGCCCAGCATACGTATGGGGGTTCAGAGAGAAGCCAACACAAGGGTCTACGCTGGTGTTGGAAGCCTACAGGCAGAGATGACTCATGCTACGCTGTGATTGGCCACCCTGCGTTCGAGGGGCGGAGTTTAGCGAAACAGTCGATTACTGTCATTCCACTGGGCCTGCATGGAAGAATCTTTACATTCTCTGTCTGTCAGACATTCTTTTTGAGATTGCATGTGTGTCTGTTTATTGCAAGTGAAGCAAAACAGGAGTAAAAGTCTTATTACGATGTCCGTGTTTCTGTCTCAAGGTTTCAACCCAAAATATTATAATTCTAAATATAACATTACGTTTAGTAGAGCATTTAATATGATTTCATCAACACTATTGCAGTCCTAATCCTCGGTTAGTGTGTGTGGCACAACTTTAAGGAATCATTTCCAGAACAAAACACAAAGCACAGATGTAGTCGGTAGAAAAGGAAAGTTTGAAAAGGACCCATGAGCTATCGAGTGTCTCTAAGAAGAGTAAAACCACTTCTACAGACCGGCCCTCTTCTTCTGCAGTTTGAAGGTGCTTTGATGAAGGTGTGATGTCACTGCGCTCTCCTCCAATCAGAGGCCTTCCTGCTGCCTTCAGACACGTCTCCCTCAGTTGGAGCAGCGATGCACACCTCTCTCATTTAGAGAGGACCTGTTTCTCTTTGGTGACCTGCTCCAGGAACAGAGCTTTAATCTGAGTTTGAGCTGCCAGCCTGTTCCTCTCCTCCCACGCGTGCACGTTCACGTGCACTTTCTGTTGTGTGCCGAGCACCAAAGCCCCACACAGGCGGTCAGAGAGGTTCACGGTCAGGACTTACCAAACCGTCCCTCTCTGTGGATGAACCCAGCCATGCTGACCACGTGGAGCCCTGATGACATCATCATCAGTCATCATTATTTTAGTTATTAGCGCCTTTGTTTGGCCCTAAAGAGGCAACGTGCTGACGCCTGTCGGCCCGCAGAAGGCAGCAGCTTTCTGCTCTGGTTAAATGAGGATTAACTGTTGACCTTGAAGTGTTGAGTGTTTCTTTTAGACTTTATTTAAGCAATAAGGGACGAGAGGCTGTACTTTGACGTCAATAAAGTACGTGTTCAAGGGTTTTGTTAGGCCTGACGCGCAGCGGAGGGCCGGCAACCCTTGAATAGTACTTTATTGACTTCAAAGTACTGCCTCGAGTCCTTATTGCTTTAACTCTGGTCACCAGAGACATTATATATAGTAAGTAAATAGTAAGCTGCCTTTCAGCACAAAATAGTTGTTGCCAACCAAAGTTATGCATCGCATTTCAGTAGCCGAGAGAAAGTAGTCCCCTCCGTGTGAAAGTAGTCCCCTCCGTGTGAAAGTAGTCCCCTCCGTGTGAAAGTAGCCCCGTCCGTGTGGCTAACGGACAAACAGCATTGTTTACGTTTGTTAGCCTAGCTAAAGGAGGGGAGATAGTAGCTAGTTCTCACAACATCTCATTAATTCAAATTGCTCATTTGATGAAAGCTGCCTTTAAAATAACAACAATGACAATGGGACACTTTCAATAAACATTGACACTTTCTCACGCATTGAGCGTTTCGGTCTTAACTCATATTTCTCACGCTTAAAAAAACTCTGGTCTATTTAATGTTTTAATGTGCCGCAGCGCCAACATGAGCCGCTCTCTGTGGAGGAGTCACGCTCAGACCCACGTCTCAACGCTCGCCGTGGGTCACTTTCCCGTAGCTGGTCATGTGACGTCACGTCTCAACGCTCGCCGTGGGTCACTTTCCTATCTGGTCATGTGACGTCACGTCTCAACGCTCGCCGTGGGTCACTTTCCTATCTGGTCATGTGACGTCACGTCTCAACGCTCGCCGTGGGTCACTTTCCTATCTGGTCATGTGACGTCACGTCTCAACGCTCGCCGTGGGTCACTTCCCGTAGCTGGTCATGTGACGTCACGCTTGCCTGTCTTCAAAACTTGAGAGCGCTGGTTTAATTTATGTTGATTTGTATATCTCCATTAATCATCCGTGGAAAACGTTTCTCATGTCCTCTTCGTCTCTGATGACATCGACCACTCTTCTCTCTTTGCGGGTGGCTCCGTGTTGAAGTGCCGTCTCCCGCTGGATATTCACTCCAACGCCGTCTTTAATGAGATGTGGTGCCCAGTAGCTTTGCAGGGAGCCGCAGGACTTATTTGAAATGACAACTAACGGTCGCGCAAAAGCTAAACATGAGTTTTAGTGCGCATTGATATGGAACGCGCCCCTGTAAACAGGCCGTACTGTACATTATGGGCTGAATATACCACACCCCGTGACTCACTCTCAACCAATCAGAATGCTTGATTTCATCTACCCGTATTATAATCAAATATAAGTTTGAGGACACCCACACAATTTTTTCTTTTCCATGAAAATTCACACTTTTGTTCATCGAATTAATTGCAAAATGAAGATAAAATATAGTCAATACATTAACGAGGTTATATATAAGGATTTGATTGTAAATATTAATGTAGTTCTTCTTGTGGCTCAAAGGAAGGCCAGTTTTATAGCTTCACCAGCAACTGTTTTCAGCTGCGCTCACATAAAAAGGGTTTAGAGGTTTTCTACCCCTCCGCTAGTCTTCTAAGGCGATAACACAATGTTCCACTAGAACATGGAGATGGGCCTCTACACACTATGGAGAGACTTCACTACACCAGAGAATAGTCATCTACACATCAACATGTAGAGAGTTTATGATTCATTTATTGTTATCTTCGGTGATAAAAACAGAGCTTTGAATTTCTACGTGACTCCTAACTATTGAACGGTAGTGAGGCTTTGGGACTGGGATGTCTATGTGTACAGATTGTAAAGCACTCAGATACATTTATAATTGGTGAAAATGGGCTATACAAATAAACTGAACTGAATAGTGTGTAGGGGTTATGTTTAAAATGTCTAGTCATGATTTCCTTTTTTTAATTGATGGAATATTGGAAAGAATGATAAACAGCAGTCATCACGGGATTGTATTCGTAATGTCACGGTTACAAATCGATAGAGCGGACATTGAACTGTCCCTCTAAAGAAGGGGTGTGGTCAGTTGTCATGGTGAACGTAGCTCAGACTGGTGGCTTGATACTTGTCTGGCGTGCTGAGTGGAGGACACTTTATTACATCATGACGTTACGTGATGACGAGGCGGAGCAGAAACCATTAACCTTCTTCAGGTTAACACAAGGTCACCAGAGGTCACGAGGTCACCAGAGGTCACAAGGTCACCAGAGGTCACAAGGTCACCAGAGGGAGAACACAAGGTCACCAGAGGGAGAACACAAGGTCACCAGAGGAACACAAGGTCACCAGAGGGAGAACACGAGGTCACCAGAGGTCACAAGGTCACCAGAGGGAGAACACAAGGTCACCAGAGGAACACAAGGTCACCAAAGGGAGAACACAAGGTCACCAGAGGTCACAAGGTCACCAGAGGGAGAACACAAGGTCACCAGAGGTCACAAGGTCACCAGAGGGAGAACACAAGGTCACCAGAGGGAGAACACAAGGTCACCAGAGGGAGAACACAAGGTCACCAGAGGTCACGAGGTCACCAGAAGGTGGACCTGGGCTCAGGCTGTATTGCCTTTGATGTTGGTTTTGTTTCTAGCTGCTGCTGCTCAGACTCAACTCTCATCTAATCACTCGCCCTCTTCTCTCTCTCTCTCTCTCCCAGCGAGCTCCTGGGTCCAGACTTCACAGAGACCTACTACACAGGAGACGGGCAGCCGGTGACGGTAACCAACGGCAACTACACTGTGAGTATGACGCAGCCGGCTCGGTGGGTCTGGAGGAGGGGTGTCGCCCTCAGGTCCACTGGGGAGGGGAATGGATCTGTCCTGGTCTTCTGACCACTCAAAGCTCTGTAACACTCCATGACCTCACTCACCCACTCACACCCTGGTGGGAGGAGCTACGTACGTTCACTCTGTAGGCACAGCTACGGTAGACATTGGGGATGCAGTGCCTTGCCCAAGGACACATCGAAGTGGACTAGCAGAGTCGGGGATGGAGCCACCGACCCTCTGATTGAAGACTCCACTCCCCACCGAGCCTCCTTCACCCTCCACTGCTGCTTCCTAGCACACTGCTCCTTCACCCTCCACTGCTGCTTCCTAGCACACTCCTCCTTCAGGGTTTCATCCCATCATCCAGAGGGCCTCCTGGACTTCAGTCACAACCCTGAAACACTCATTCACTAACGGGGGTTTAACGTTTGGCGCCTCATAACTCGAGTACCTTTTTTTCCCCCCGTGTACCTCGTGAACCTCGTGTACCTCGTGTACCTCGTGTACCTGGAGTACCTTGTGTACCTGGAATACCTTGTGTACCTCCGGCTCACAGCCTGTGAGAATGTGATCTGAATGTCAGGATTTCATATTTCAAGAGGTCAATGTAGAATACATTCAGACATTTATACAACTGATCTTACCACAGACTACAGACCAGACTACAGACCAGACTACAGACCAGACTACAGACCAGACTACAGACCAGACTACAGACCAGACTAAAGACCAGACTACAGACCAGACTACAGACCAGACTACAAACCAGACTACAGACCAGACCACAAACCAGACTACAGACCAGACTACAGACCAGACTAAAGACCAGACTACAGACCAGACTACAGACCAGACTACAGACCAGACCACAAACCAGACTACAGACCAGACTACAGACCAGACTACAGACCAGACTCCAGACCAGACTCCAGACCAGACTACAGACCAGACTACAGACCAGACTACAGACCAGACCACAAACCAGACTACAGACCAGACTACAGACCAGACTACAGACCAGACTAAAGACCAGACTACAGACCAGACTACAGACCAGACTACAGCGGAGCTAAAGACCAGACAACAGACCAAACTAAAGACCAGACTACAAACCAGACTACAGACCAGACCACAAACCAGACTACAGACCAGACTACAGACCAGACTAAAGACCAGACTACAGACCAGACGACAGACCAGACTACAGACCAGACCACAGACCAGACTACAGACCAGACTCCAGACCAGACTCCAGACCAGACTACAGACCAGACTACAGACCAGACTACAGACCAGACTCCAGACCAGACTACAGACCAGACTACAGACCAGACTACAGACCAGACTGTGCTTGTCTTGTCCGGTGCTCTGCATATGTTCAGACCTTGCGGCTGATGGAAAGGGTTGAACTCAGTTTATTGTACACCTTCTAGGACCTCGTGACTTAAATACCTCTCATGATGATCTCCCTTCCCGGAGGAAGCCGGTCCTTTCAGGATCAGGATCACTCCACTGGGTCATGACTCTCCTCAGTCTATAGTGTAACCATGTGACTGGACATCCACATGTAGTACAATGAATACGACTCAGTCCACTTCATGATCCCAGGCATATAAAACATGTCCCTCTGTGATAACCCATTGTAGACATTTCAATCAGGGGGAATGAAGTGTTTATTATAGCAGATGATGAGCGATAATAAAGTCCTGACAGGAAGTCTTTGGCATGGGGGAGATGTGTGATTGACAGACGGCTATGGGGAAGTGGGCGGCGGCTAATGGACCAAAGGCAGAGCGAGAGAGGCGGACTTTAAAAACATGATATGCGTTATTTTCGCAAAAGAATATTCCTCCTGGCTGATGATATTTTAAAAATGTATATTCACATATTTATTTTATTACATTAGTTGCAAAAGTGTTATGCATAAAAGTATAATTAAAATATAGTTCAAAACGGATTGAATTTAAGTTTAAACTTATAATTGTTGTAATTATACTTTCAATAGACCAGACTAAAGACCGGACTACAGACCAGACTAAAGACATAAAAAATGAAACCAATATATATATATATTGATATTGATATTGATATATATAGATATATACATTGATATATACATTGATACATATTGATATATTGATATTATATATTTATAAAGTTTGCAACAATAAGGATTTATTATTATTAATAATACTACTAATAATAATGAATTCAAAGGGTTTCTCAACATCCATCCTGGGAAACGACTGTCTGGAGTTGGTACATGGCACCGTGCCGCGGAGGTTCCTTTGTTCTCTGAAGGTGATACTGGAAGCTTCCCAGTAGGAACACGACTGGGTGTGTAGCTGTGCCTGAAAGGAAAAGACAGTCAGTGATACAGACAATTATCCTGGAATAATCACATGACGCATCAGTAGAAAACAGATTGAAGGAACGAGAGTTCACCAAGCAAGACATCCTCTATTGTAAAACCGTGGCTTCTTTTCCTCTCGCCGTATTCCTTCACCACCACGCAGGAGACGTCTTAGTGGCACAAGTGATGCATAAATCATGATGCACTATATTAACGCTGGTGGCCATGTGTCAGTCGGTTTAGGGAGCTGGGCCAGTTTGGGAGTGTGTTCCAGGAAGTGGAACGATAAGAAAGACCAATGAGGAGCCCCGAAGCCGCTTCACGCTGCTTTTTACATGGTTACAGCTTTTTTTTAAAAGAATGAAAAAAGGTAGCAATGTACCATTGTTTTCAAAACTCAACCATCGATTTTTATATTCCGGATCTGCAGTTTTATCTGCGATAATCTAATCGAATCAGAAAAGTTATCGGGGAGGCTCTAAAAGAGCGTGGCCAGTTTATTTATGCAAATGATAGAAACACATCAAGCTGTTCAACAAGACGTAGTTCAACAAATTGTTGAACCGTGTTGTTTTAAGACTGTGACAGCTAAAAGCTTTTCTCTTCTCTGTTGCATCACACGTCTGAAGTCCATCACATCAGAGAGAATCTTCAAAGTGCCACGAAGTGACACTCAGTCATTTGTAGCTTCTTTAGTATTTTTAAGAAAGCTTGGAACTTCTAAGCTTAGCCACTCTTCTTGTATACATCTGTACAACACAGAGGATTGCATAGTTACACAATACAATACATATATAAATAGTTATCAGCACAAAGATATTAGATACACACACATATGAGACTTAAAAAACAAAAATAAAAATACATCAAACATCAAATACACTGTTCAAATAATCATTAATCCTGCTTTTAAAATCTAGCATCTTGCGAGGATGTGATCTTTGGGTGTCTGTTATTCATCTTTGTTGTGAACTCTTCAATCAGACTCTCCACTTCTATACAACCCGATCTGGTCTATTGGTCGTGGTTGGCTGATCCACCAGGTTAAAGACTTTGTGTTTGGGGTCGAGTCTATCTGTTGAATACTTGTGACATTTAGTTTTATATGATACAGTACAGTGTTTACCAGATGACTCAGGATGCTAAGGATTTATTTTGCTTTCAGCACGGATCAAACGCACGCTGTGTTTCAGAGCTGTTGGGAAACTCAGACGTCTGGGCTTTCGGTAAAATTCTGTCAAAGTAGGAAAGACGTTTTTTATTTGATATAAACTCCTCTATAGATGGTTATGGTAACTGATAGAAAGTGTTACAGCAGCCAGAGATGATGTGTCTTCCAGAAACAGAAACAGTTTTTTAACTCTACTGGCCTGGCTCAGTCTGCTCTCATCTGCTTTTCAATCAACAGTTGTAACAGTCGGCCATGTGTTTACAGCATGTTGTCAATGTCTAATCACATGTGTACGTATGGTAACACGCGTATACAGCCAATACACCTAACACCCAAATACAGGATATTGGTAAAATGATGATGGAACAAAGAAAACTGATACTAAATATGTTTTACATTGTTTTCTTTTTAAGAGCATGCATCAGATATGTTCATCTTTATTCTTTATAATAAACTGAGCCAGTTAGAAACGAAGCGTTGCTGGTGTGAGAAGCACTAAAAGCCTGCTAAGCGTGACCAGGCCACAGTGGAACCGTTAGAGCGATTCTGGTCACAGGTCACAGCTTGTCCTCTGGTCCTCTTACTGATGGAAGGTTCTTGAAGTCAACTGCCCTCCTCTGAACACACCGCGGACCTATCTCTCTCTCTCTCTCTCTCTCTCTCTCTCTCTCTCTCTCTGTATCTGACCTGAGATCAGAGAGAGGATTCTTGTTCCGTGCAGTGCATCTTTATCAGCGACACTCGAATTGTGTCTTCTTCTCGTGATCTGACCTCATGGACATCAGTGAGGGATGTAGAGGAGCTTACCAATGCCATCCAGTATTGTACAGTATGTTAGGACCGCAACATGGACAGAATTAAGAAGATATACTTTGCAGCTCACACAGAAGGTCAGTTTGATCAGTTTTGGGGTGATGTGGAAGGTACCTTAAGGTTTCTAGAGACTAGTGGTGATGTGGAAGTACCTTAAGGTTTCTAGAGACTAGTGGTGATGTGGAAGTACCTTAAAGTTTCTAGAGACTAGTGGTGATGTGGAAGTACCTTAAGGTTACTAGAGACTAGTGGTGATGTGGAAGTACCTTAAGGTTACTAGAGACTAGTGGTGATGTGGAAGTACCTTAAGGTTACTAGAGACTAGTGGTGATGTGGAAGTACCTTAAGGTTACTAGAGACTAGTGGTGATGTGGAAGTACCTTAAGGTTACTAGAGACTAGTGGTGATGATGAAGGTACCTTAAGGTTACTAGAGACTAGTGGTGATGATGAAGGTACCTTAAGGTTACTAGAGACTAGTGGTGATGATGAAGGTACCTTAAGGTTACTAGAGACTAGTGGTGATGATGAAGGTACCTTAAGGTTACTAGAGACTAGTGGTGATGTGGAAGTACCTTAAGGTTACTAGAGACTAGTGGTGATGTGGAAGTACCTTAAGGTTGCTACAGACTAGTGGTGATGTGGAAGTACCTTAAGGTTACTAGAGACTAGTGTTGATGTGGAAGTACCTTAAGGTTGCTACAGACTAGTGGTGATGTGGAAGTACCTTAAGGTTACTAGAGACTAGTGTTGATGTGGAAGTACCTTAAGGTTGCTACAGACTAGTGGTGATGTGGAAGTACCTTAAGGTTACTAGAGACTAGTGGTGATGTGGAAGTACCTTAAGGTTACTAGAGACTAGTGGTGATGTGGAAGGTACCTTACGGTTTGTTTTATTTAATCTAATTCTTAAACAGTTTCTACAAGCGATCTCATTGTGTATACTTTAAACAGCGTGCTAGTGTTAGATCTGGTGGGTGAATATTTGATGAAGAGTCTGCTCTGCTGCCAGCTCCTCGTTACACACGGCCCTGAGGAGGTGTGAGCGTGCCTCGGTGACATTGACTTTGACTGAAACACAAGTGAAACTAATTTACTGAAAACACGGGGGCTACTTCTGTCCACACAATCTGAACGTTGTTGGTGATCTATTTCTGTTGGAGTGTGTTAGTGCCTGTGCTGCCCTGCAGTCAGCTGGGAGCTCGTCTAATTAGCTGGACCAGGTGTAGTGAGGGCTACAGGAGACTGTGGGCACGCTTTGTAGGTGAGCAGCAGGTGGAAGGAAAGGGACCGCATATGGTTATATCTCAGAGAAGTAGAGATGAAGAGAGCCTCATTAAAACAAAACAGGACAACAATATTCTTTTTTGGTCCGTTTTTCATGCTTTATGATTTATAATTCATAATAACCTAATTTAGTGTTGTTTTTGTCACTGTATAAAGATGTGTGTTGTATCTGTGATCAGGGGAGGACGTGTACATTTTATTTAGGGGCATTTTTCCCTCATTGACTGAAATCCAAAAATAAAATAAATTTGGGCAATTTTTGAAACTTGTGAAATAACATAATTTTTTAACAACTATTAACAATTATAACTTATTTCTTTATTTTTTAATTCTAAATTATATTTATTGATTTTTTCTGTGTGTACCTACCTAGTACAGGCAGTAGGACACACAACAGAACAAAAACACAATGCTGTTAAATGATCATTATGGGGCAAGTTATATTTCTTAGGGACAGTTTTTTCCTTCGACCTTGTGTATTTGCGACGCTGTCTGTGATGCAGTCAAATATGTGTAATGACTAAATAAAATGATATTTTATATTTGGATGATTATTGGGATAAGATTGTTAATCCCATTTATTTTGGCACGGATAGCCACGATAATGTTCATACCGTCTCAAGCTGAGACTTCAGACAGACAATGAGAAGATAAATAATGTCTTCCCATTTCATCACAAATCTGTACAAACAGTTCTCACTCTCTTATTTTTTCGGCTGCATGTTGATAGAATCCTCCTCTATGTCTATCAACATGCAGCCGAAAAAATGTATGTATTAGGAGTCTGAGTCTTGAATGATAACAGTGCATCAGAGTGAAACTTAAAATAACCTGATCCCGACTGTGGCCTCGCAGCTGGAGCTGCAGATGGGCTCCGTCCTCAGCGTGTGGCCGCTCTGTTGAGCCCAGTGAGCCCTCACAGATGGCCGGTCTCTTGGCCCGCCTCACATCACGTCCTCCACCTGTAACCACGCTAACCGCTCAGCGTCTCTGACAATTGATTTGCATGTTGGCTCTGACGGGGCGCTCGCCGCCGCCGCTGCTGGTATAAAAAAAGATCCTTTTGCTCTCTGACGAGCTGACGGGCCTTTGTCAAACATTGAAGGCATCATTTCAACCGCGTGCTGATAATCCCTCTCCAACGAGAGCAGCAGGGCTTCAGGCCCAGAGGAAGAGTTACTTTTAGAAGTCAGGAAAGGTGTGACACGTTTGTTCTTTAAAGGTTGAAAGAGTCCTGTTCGTCTGTCTGTTGTACACCTGGCAGTGTGAGCCAGGAGTTCTGTTGTAACAAAGCTGTTATCACCACGTGAGCAGAGTTCTGGTAGTTCATATCGGCTATGACGCGACCAAAACCCACGTCTAGGGTCACAGTTTGACAAGTTCTCAGGCCAGCAAAGACCAAAATGTATCATTTTATTTGGAAATGGCAGGGTTCGTACGGTCATGGAAAACCTGGAAAAGTCATGGAATTTTAAAAAGGTAATTTCCAGGCCTGGAAAAGTCATGGAAAAAAACTTAAATCATAAAAGTTTTGGAAAAGTCATGGAAATGTGTTATAATCACGCCGAGTTTGAAATAATTAATATGTTTTTTAAAGAAAGATGCTCAAAATATAAGCCAGCGTACGCTCTCAATACGCAACATGTTCTAAATTGTTCATGTTTTTACCGAGATTTCAGTTTGGTCCTGGACATTTGGTTTAAAGTCATGGAAAAGTCATGGAAAAGTCATGGAAGTCCATCGGTCAAAATGTGTGAGAACCCTGAAATGGTGAACATTAGTGTTGCTTATTGTCCAAAGTAATTACTCTATTAGGAGTAGATGTCAACAATTTATTCCTGGGACAAATGGCTGCAGAAGTCATTAGAAGTGTTTACCGGCTTATGACGTCTGGGTAATGCATAATACTAAACGCATAATGCTGATTATAATACGGGGAGATGAATTGGTTGGGAGTGAGTCACAAGGTGTACATTATTCAGCCCTAATGCCCGACAGCTGTTTACATTTATCTGTTGAAGAGTTTGCCTAACAACAGCCTTGAGGCGACATCATTGACGACAACGTCCTGCTTCTCACACCTAATAATGATGCTCAATGCTTCATGCTTCATGCGGATTGGACTGTTTGTGGAGACGTTTTCTCGTCTTCCGTCTCCTCAACCCGCTCCATGTCACCGCTCACCCAATCAGACGCTCAGCTCCGGGAGCCTTTGGGTCCAATCGTCTTGCCCAAGGTGAGGACCACATGAACGGGAGGACAAGCCGCTCTACCAGAGGTCCACAGTCCCAGAGGGTGGACGCAGCTTGAATCCCGTCCATCTTGTCCCAGCAGCGCTCCAACGTTGATCCCCATAAGAGCAGAAAGAGAGACGTAGCCCCCGTGATGCGTTCACTGGCCTCCGAGCTGCTCCATTGTTTGTGATCCTGACATTGCATTTGGCACACATGTAAAAAACAAAATGAAAGGCGTACTGGTCTACCGGCAGCTGGTAAGGGACTCCATGCATCTATCTGAGAAGAAGTAATGGTGGTTCTTTGCTCTCTTGCAGGACCACTGCTTCTACCACGGCCATGTGAGGGGGCACCCGGAGTCCTGGGTCGCCCTCAGCACCTGCTCCGGAGTGAGGTAAGAGAACGAGGTGACTTCACCCCGAGGCTCCGTCTACTAGTCCCCTGATAGATTCATTACATCCAGACACAATGGCTCCTACCATGCGGGGTTGGGCTGTCTGTGTTGCCCATGGGTGTTTTGCCCGATTGGACCCAGACAAACAGAAGGATGCCTCCTGTGTTCAGTCCCCCAGGTGTCTGAGGCGGTGGGGGTCTCTGAGTGGTTCAAGCCACCATTCTGACTTCAACGATGTCATCATTAAACCTGTGTGGCATTAAAGTGAACAGGCGTTACCTTTTCCTTCATCAGTGTAAATCAGTCGGGTCGGGGTCCACCGGTGAGTCCCGGGAGAATTTATGACCGTGGCCAAAGTTAATTGACTGAACTGAATTGCTCCCATCGTCATTTATTCCAGATTTATACCTGCAGTTCAGCTTTGAGCCCCAAACGTGTTCAATGGAGAAACATTTTAAGACGAGATTTAAAAGAAGTTAGATACTTCCGCAGTGAGTCTCTCAGCCAAGGCCTTTGTCTCGTGACCTGGGAGGTACCACCACGGCTCGTCGGCCCAGAGGGCAAACAGCAGGTCAATACATCACACGAGTTCCAGAGCGAGGCTGTTAAGCCCATACAAGTGAGCATTACCATCTTTAAATCAATTTGGAACTTTACAGGGAGAAAGTACAGCGAGGCCAGAGGGATGTGGTCACGTGGTCTCGTGAGTCTGGGCCAACTGGAGACGGCCAGTGCCGTAATCAAGCCGAGTTAGTTGGATCGACTTTTCTTTGCTCAGTAATTGATACAAATGACCGTATTATTGTTGTTTTCACTTTGTAATGTTGTTTTCAGGGCTAGCACTGTCAGCTCTGGTTCAGTTCCCGGTCTGGGGGGGTCCTTCTGTGTGGAGTCTGAATGTTCTATCCTTATCACTGTCGGTTCCCTCTGGGTTCTCCGGTTCCTCACACAGTCCAAAGACTTCAGCTCAGGTTAACTGGCCGGAGGTGTGAATGTGAGTGTGACTGGTGCTCTGTTTCTATATGAGCCCTGAGATGGACTGGACAGCTGTCCAGGTGAACCCTGTCCAGGTAAACCCAGTCTAGATTAACACTGTCCAGATTAACCCTGTCTAGATTAACACTGTCCAGATTAACCCTGTCCAGGTAAACCCAGTCTAGATTAACACTGTCCAGATTAACACTGTCCAGATTAACCCTGTCTAGATTAACACTGTCTAGATTAACACTGTCCAGATTAACCCTGTCTAGATTAACCCTGTCTAGATTAACACTGTCCAGATTAACCCTGTCTAGATTAACCCTGTCTAGATTAACACTGTCCAGATTAACCCTGTCTAGATTAACCCTGTCTAGATTAACACTGTCCAGATTAACCCTGTCCAGGTAAACCCAGTCCAGATTAACGCTGTCCAGATTAACACAGTCTAAATTAACACTGTCCAGATTAACACTGTCCAGATTAACCCTGTCTAGATTAACACTGTCTAGATTAACACTGTCCAGATTAACCCTGTCTAGATTAACCCTGTCTAGATTAACACTGTCCAGATTAACCCTGTCTAGATTAACCCTGTCTAGATTAACACTGTCCAGATTAACCCTGTCTAGATTAACCCTGTCTAGATTAACACTGTCCAGATTAACCCTGTCCAGGTAAACCCAGTCTAGATTAACACTGTCCAGATTAACGCTGTCCAGATTAACACAGTCTAAATGAACACTGTCTAGATGAACCCTGTCTAGATTAACCCTGTCTAGATTAACACTGTCTAGATTAACACTGTCCAGATTAACCCTGTCCAGGTAAACCCAGTCTAGATTAACACTGTCCAGATTAACACTGTCCAGATTAACCCTGTCTAGATTAACACTGTCTAGATTAACACTGTCCAGATTAACCCTGTCTAGATTAACCCTGTCTAGATTAACACTGTCCAGATTAACCCTGTCTAGATTAACCCTTTCTAGATTAACACTGTCCAGATTAACCCTGTCTAGATTAACCCTGTCTAGATTAACACTGTCCAGATTAACCCTGTCCAGGTAAACCCAGTCTAGATTAACACTGTCCAGATTAACGCTGTCCAGATTAACACAGTCTAAATGAACCCTGTCTAGATTAACCCTGTCTAGATTAACACTGTCCAGATTAACCCTGTCTAGATTAACCCTGTCTAGATTAACACTGTCCAGATTAACCCTGTCCAGGTAAACCCAGTCTAGATTAACACTGTCCAGATTAACGCTGTCCAGATTAACACAGTCTAAATTAACACTGTCTAGATGAACCCTGTCTAGATGAACCCCTCACTCAGTCCGCTTGGACTGGCTCCAGACCCTGAATAGGATTATTGGTTTGGACAATGGGATGTTGGTGATGACCCCTGTGCACCGGAGGGGTCAGAGGGGTCATCACCATGTGGCGGGGTGTACCTGGACGTGAGGAGGACCTGGCTTCACTCTACTCTGGCTAACCTGACGAGAGGGATTCACGCGGTTCCCCCAAAGTTCTCCCAAAGTCTCTGGTGTCACTCGTGAATCCAGCTGCCATGCTGGCTGATAGCACAGCACTGGGCCCCATGCGTGTGGACGGGAGCAGCACACCGACCTCTGGTGACCTCTAGGGGTCACTGTTCCCTATACTGTCGTATCATTTTGACTGTCAGTAAACTTAGAGCACAGAGCTAACGTAGACTTGGGGATATAGTTTGATGAAAACGAGGGCACGTCGTGTACTTTCCAAACTTTTCTACATCCCAACATCAATCAATGCTCTGAAAATCAATCAGTCTGTGGCTGTAAAGCGTCCGCTCAGCACATTCAGTGACGGTGTTGTTCCGCCATCAGAACCGTGTCCTGTATCGGTGAGTTGGTGGTTTGGATCTTTAAAAAAAGTCTCAGACATGTTTCACAGGGACGTCTCAGATTGTTTTCTCCTGGCAAAGATGCTGCGTGTCCCCAAAAATATATTAGACGACAACATGAAGTTACAGCTCAGTGGGGCTTTAGGAGGCATTCATTCCACAGCCCGTTCGTAAATCCAAAAAATAAGTTTTTTATTACGTTGTAAGAAAAATCTTTATGTGTTTCTGCCCGGTGCTGACACGCCGGTCCTGATCCGGGAAGCAGGCCAGATGCTGCTTGATGGGAACAGGGGGAGGGGGGGGGGGGGCGGGGTAGAGACAGTGAGCCAACAGACTGTAAAGGTTTTCTAAATGTCCAGTCATTCCCAAGTTTGTTTTCTAGACTGAAAAAGGGTGAATGATGATATGATATGATGTTCCTTTATTCGTCCCACAGTGATGACATTTCAACATTTCATGGGATGTATTCGAGGGATTTCCTGCAGAAAACAAAGAGTTTAGACAGAAACCTTTAGTCTGCTGTCGTTGTTCATCTTGTTTTCAGTATTTAGAAATATAGCAACTTCCAGAGCGGTGGATTCATGAGTCGCTCACTCTTTAGAAGTGTAGATGTGTTGAAGAGAAGAGGCGGGGCTCCCCGTGTCGTAGACTGTGACATCACTGGTGGGTGTGGTCTCCCCATCAGAGGCCACGGACACTCTTCTACAGCCGGAGAAGTTACTCCTTAAAGCTGCGGGTCTCACACTTCATGCCCCAACTAAACTAAATGTCGATGAACTTTTTATTGAAATAACAACGTTCCGTGCTTTTTCAAATAACATAATCACTTTTAAGTAAAACTATCCCTCTATCAGAAAAAAACTAATACAATGTGCAATCACTTTGTTACAACAACCCAAATCAAGCAAAACAACCTAATAATTGGCAAACAAACTGATCATTGTGGCTGTGATGGACCTGTTTGGCACTGAATATCTTTAAAGATAAGAACAACAAAGTGCAACCTGTGGAAAACTAAACAAGTTCAAATATTTGGCAGTAAAGAGTTGTACTGGGTTGTACACTGCATATCTTTTCAAAACAACAATAACACAGAACTAGTGCAGATATGTGTCACCACGTTGTATCAGTATTAGTGGCTGCATTGAATGTGTCGTTACTCTGTAATGATTCCATCTGGTCACATCTATTGTTCATCTGGTCACATGACATCTATTGTTCATCTGGTCACATGACATCTATTGTTCATCTGGTCACATGACATCTATTGTTCATCTGGTCACATGACATCTAATGTTCATCTGGTCACATGACATCTATTGTTCATCTGGTCACATGACATCTATTGTTCATCTGGTCACATGACATCTATTGTTCACCTGGTCATATGACATCTATTGTTCATCTGGTCACATGACCTCTATTGTTCATCTGGTCACATGACATCTATTGTTTATCTGGTCACATGACATCTATTGTTCACCTGGTCATATGACATCTATTGTTCACCTGGTCATATGACATCTATTGATCATCTGGTCACATGCCATCTATTGTTCATCTGGTCACATGACATCTATTATTCATCTGGTCACATGACATCTATTGTTCACCTGGTCACATGACATCTATTGATCATCTGGTCACATGACATCTATTGTTCATCTGGTCACATGACATCTATTGTTCACCTGGTCACATGACATCTATTGTTCATCTGGTCACATGACCTCTATTGTTCATCTGGTCACATGACATCTATTGTTCATCTGGTCACATGACATCTATTGTTCATCTGGTCACATGACATCTATTGTTCATCTGGTCACATGACCTCTATTGTTCATCTGGTCACATGACATCTATTGTTCATCTGGTCACATGACATCTATTATTCATCTGGTCATATGACATCTATTGTTCATCTGGTCACATGACATCTATTGTTCATCTGGTCATATGACATCTATTGTTCACCTGGTCATATGACATCTATTGATCAGCTGGTCACATGCCATCTATTGTTCATCTGGTCACATGACATCTATTGATCATCTGGTTACATGACATCTATTGTTCATCTGGTCACATGACATCTATTATTCATCTGGTCACATGACATCTATTGTTCACCTGGTCATATGACATCTATTGATCATCTGGTCACATGACATCTATTGTTCATCTGGTCACATGACATCTATTGTTCATCTGGTCACATGCCCTCTATTGTTCATCTGGTTACATGACATCTATTGTTCATCTGGTCACATGACATCTATTATTCATCTGGTCATATGACATCTATTGTTCATCTGGTCACATGACATCTATTGTTCATCTGGTCATATGACATCTATTGTTCACCTGGTCATATGACATCTATTGATCATCTGATCACATGACCTCTATTGTTCATCTGGTCACATGACCTCTATTGTTCATCTGGTCACATGACCTCTATTGTTCATCTGGTCACATGACATCTATTGTTCATCTGGTCACATGACATCTATTGTTCATCTGGTCACATGACCTCTATTGTTCATCTGGTCACATGACATCTATTGTTCATCTGGTCACATGACATCTATTGTTCATCTGGTCACATGACATCTATTGTTCATCTGGTCACATGACCTCTATTGTTCATCTGGTCATATGACATCTATTGTTCATCTGGTCACATGACATCTATTGTTCATCTGGTCACATGACATCTATTGTTCACCTGCTCATATGTCGTCGTCCCCCACCCTGCAATACCGCACAGTTTGCCTTAAAGACACTGTCTAGGCGTTAGACGTTGGTGCCCCTAGTGGTGGCCTTTAGAAGGACGTCCTCTCCTCATGTGGAGCTGAACTGGACTGTTCCTCAAAGACTGGACCCGTTCCTGTCCAGAAGGGTTGAGGGTCCATGCATTGCCTCATGCAGTATTCATGCAGCGTGTATTTGAATGGGCCTCTGAGGCAGAGACACCTGGGAGAGCTCCACATAAAGTGTGCAATTTGATCAAATAAATGTTTAACCCAAATAGTTTTTAAAAAAGAGAGTCGCTTTAAACTGAGTTTCCCCCAAAATGAAATGTTTCAGTTCAAAGTGAACATGATGCTCCGTTCAGTCAAAGGAAAATCGATGCGGAACAGACGTCTTCTTCAAATCCACGCATTTGTCTTCCTCTTCAAAAATATGCAACGTTCCCGCTGCGCATGGGATCTGGTTGATGTTGTTAAGATGCTGATATGTATACAAACAGAAGCTGTTCATCTTGATTATTTGGTCTAAAGGTGTCACAGAATAATCTAAATGCTCCGTCCACAACAAAGAGCGACGCCGTGTTGTCCCTCTCACACTGAACACCCCTCCAGTGGCCCCTCCCCCTCTGTGAGTTCCTCTTAGATTCAGCACAGAAAGGTTTTGAGGTGATAAATGAAAACACCTTTGGAGGCAGAATAATAGTAACTAGAATGGGCACTCGGTAGAGCGCATACCTTCGCAATTGACGTTTTTCACCTTTTTGTGACCTTGACCTTGACCTTTGACCCAATCACGCCCAAAAACTAATCAAAAAACTAATTGTTCCTTGGGTCATGACCAATCATCCCACCAAGTTTCATAAGAATCGGCTCAGTTTTGTCTGATTTAGACAAATAACTGACGGACGGACGGACATATTCACAAATAAATACATACATTACCTTCTGCATTTTCAATGAAGGTAATAATGTTCCAGGAAACAAGCGGCACAAAGATGGAAGAGGTTGGGTGTGATTCAGCGGGCGGGGAATGTTTTATTTGTGTTCTTCCCAAATCTCGTTTTCAATCTCCACATCTCTCTGACCGTCCTCTGCTCGGCAACAGTCAACCGATGAATCAGCTCCAGCGTCTCTGGCCGCCGTCCCCATCGATTACAGCGAGCAGCGAGCGGGGTCCTAACAGGAGTTGTGATTCAGAAGGACAAAGGAGTAACACAGGGGTCGTACGCTCATGGAAAACCTGGAAAAGTCATAGAATTTTAAAATGGTAATTTCCAAGCCTGGAAAAGTCATGGAAAAAACTTAAATCATAAAAGTTTTGGAAAAGTCATGGAAATGTGTTAAAATGACATGTTCATTTACGCCGAGTTTGAAATAATTCATGTGTTTTTTTTAAAGAAAGATGCTCAGAATATAAGCCGCCGTACGCTCTCGATACGCAACATTTTCTAAATTGTCCATGTTTATACCGAGATTTCAGTTTGGTCATGGAATTTTGGTTTAAAGTCCTGGAAAAGTCCTGGAAATCCACTGGGCAAAATGTGTAAGAACCCTGGTAACAGACACCTCCATGGTCTCCTCGCTGGGCTCCAGCTGCTCGGTTCTCTCCGGGGAGTTGAGGCTTTTCTTCGGGTGTCTCGACTCGAGCGCCTGCACAGCTCTCAGGGAACCGAGGATTATGAACAAACTCATGATTGCAAACATTCTTCAGTTTCCGGCCAACAGAACCTTTTGGTCGAGGTTTCGTCGCCCAGCATGTGTCCTGGTGGAGGTCAGAGGGTTCTCCGTCTCCTCCTGCTCGTGCCCTTCATGCCATAACTCGGGATGAATGACATGCTTTAGAATGGATTGATTAACAGCCTTGGACACATCATTGCTCCAGAAGAAAACAACAGAAGCTTTGGCCCTGAGCTCCGTCAGGAATCAACACATGATGTCACATCCAATGTTGTGTCTCTCTGCTCTGAAACAAACAGAAGCTCTGACGGGAAGTCCACAGACGAGCTGAAACATGTTCCATACGCACCGACGTGAGTTCATGATGTGATTCATCTGGATTCACTTCCTGATTACCTTTGTCACACGAAACTGAAGATCCAGGGAAACACTGAAAGAATGCTCGATGTCTTTGGAGCCAGGTTGACATAGACACTACTCAAATACAATAATTATAAAAGAAGAAGACGCCACAATAAAAGAAAAAAACAGAAAACGTAATCGTAGTTCAAATAAAATAAGAGTGAACGTGAACATAATCTGCACAGGAATAAAGGACTGTTATCTACAAAGAAGAGCTCATGCTCTTTGTATGGATAGTGAACCCGCCCCTCTAACTCAGGCTGAGAGCGGCCACACGGCTTTACTAAGTCAATCAAAAGAGCAGACACAACTGACATGTTAACATGTACAAAATAAAGAATAATACCAACTACCACAGCTGGTGACATGAGAGCAGTTCAATGTCCGTCTGTTCTCTGTCAGACAGCTTCAGAGCCCCTCAGTGGTCTCAACAGCCTTTATGTGGACGAACGTGGACAGTGAAGAATTGCCCGAGCTATTACATTGCAGCCCGTTTTTCGAGCTCAATACTGGAACAATTTCAAAAATTGTTTTCCCCATTAGTCACTCTGACACAAAAACATGGACAAAATCAGTTACAGGTTGGAAAATACCAAAAGTTACCCTTTAAGTCTTTTTTTTCATTCTGTGCACATAAATGGACAAAGAAAAAAGTTCATCTGAGAGCTCTGAAAAGTGAGTGTAGGTGTTGGGACACAGGCTGTGTGCTGGTCCAATGAAGGATGAACCTCAGAGTTATGCTGCTTCCTTTCACTCACCTTAAGGCCAGGGCACTTTAGGGGGAGTAAAGGGTTAAAGTTAAGAAACTTCAGAGGTCAGGATGGTTGTCTTCAGTGAAGGTTATGGGTTAGAAGGGAAGGGTCACCTATCAGAGGTCAGGAGGTCACTGAGGACTGACATGATGGATCCTACCGATGGAGACAGCTGAAGTAGCCATGCTTATTAAGATAAAAGCAGTTTTAAAAAAGTATAGGCAACATTGTTTGTACCTCAATTCAAAGGTGGGGCAACAACCTGGCATCACAGAGTGGAAGGAGAGCTCATGATTGGCTCATAGTTTCAAACAGTCATCCCTCACTAACCTTTTAAAACCTTCATAGAGACGACCGATCTCCGCATGAAGGGGTTCATGAAGGGTTTTCCATGGACACAATGCAAATAATGCTTTGCAGAACAATGGACATACACATGAACTGGTTCTTAGAGAAACACGTTGAGATGGCAGCAAAAAGCCTGTGCAGAGAAATCATGTTCTACCAGCTTTAAGACGTTGTCTCAGTAACCTACTGTGCACCCCATCCCGGTCCACGCTCATGGAAGGGCTCAATGCGGGAAGCCAGCGGAAGAATGATGACTTGTAATCTTCCCTGAGTCATGCTCTGGTAGTTGGCGAGAATTCACTGCTGCACCTTGCAATGCGTCCTCACTCTGGGAAGTAAAACACATCTGAAGCAGTTTGAAAGTGCCTAAAGGAGGAGAGAAAAGCCACAGCGGGTAACCAAATAAACACAGTCATGGGCGACGTGTGACACACGGACGTATGCGAGTGAGAACTCTCTGGAGGACAGGGGTCGCTCTTATGCACTGCATGAGCGCTGCTGTACAGGTGGTCAGCCAGTGGGAACCATTCCCATGACTGAGGTGCTTTACCGGTACCGTCACTTTAAGGGTACTGGTATTTGTACTGGCATCGTAACTATTCTCTATCGATACCCATACCTATATATTTTCCTCATTCCTGTCTCTTTCTCCTCCACACAGGGGCCTGATATCCTTGAATTCTAGTGACACCTACTACCTGGAGCCAATCGGCGGTGTTGATCCTCTCCAGCATTCTCTGAGGGCTGCAGAGGAGCTGCCCATGGAAGCTGGCCACTGTGGGCACGGCGCTCACGCCACACGGGACAACCACCTCTCCAGCCTGCTCAGACCGCTTCATTCACGGGTGAGTCTGGCACCTCCAGAGCTCAACTGTGAGGGGGTTTTCCCGATAAGAGAAACAGTGACGATACTATCATGATATACTATCGTGAGCTCTTCCGCACTCACTTTAAAGGAACAGTCAACTAAATACTGTTTGCTTACTCGCCCAAACACAGACGAGAAGATCAATAACAATTTCATCTCTGTGCAAAGAGAAAGACATCTAAAAACCCTGAAAAACAGATTACGACTGCAATACTACAGCCACAATAAATAGTGTATAGAAGCCTTGTAACAATCTCTTCTCCAGGGTTTTGATGTCCTTTGGATGCAATAGAAATCCATATTCCACTCGAGGTGAAGCTAGGGTTGATTTGATAATGATGTTTATCATTTATTGTCACACCAGACACCTGCTGCCTTTAGTCAAGTCTCAAGGCAGCAGCTCTAATGACGACCTTTGAGTGTGAGCACACAGAGCTCATCTTATTAGCTCTTCAGATTAATATCAAACAAATGTCACAATTTAAGGGATAAAGAAATGTGCAAAACACAACTGAATCAAATGGGATTCAACTACTCTCTGCAGCAAACAATCCAAAGCATCAACACCCGTTTCTGTTATTGTTATGACACTCAACGCATCTCGAGCGCCAATTAAAACGGTATCCAGTCCACCGAAGACCAGACCTCACACAGGTAGACAGGAAAAGTGTTAAAATCAGCATCCCCTAGTCCTCACTCAGGGCTGGTATTTCACTTATATGTCTCCCTACGTATCTACTGTATCTATCTACCTATCTACATATCTACATATCTACATATCTACCTATCTATCTACATATCTACATATCTACCTATCTATCTACATATCTACATATCTACATATCTATCTACCTATCTACATATCTACATATCTAATAATAATAATAATAATAATAATACATTGCATTTATATTGCACTTCATATTTGAGCAATCTCAAAGTGCTACAGAGCAGAATAAAACAACAATAAAAAGCTAAAATTTTATCTACATATCTACATATCTATCTATCTATCTACATATCTATCTACCTATCTATCTACATATCTACCTATCTATCTACATATCTACATATCTATCTATATATCTACCTATCTACATATCTACCTATCTATCTACCTATCTACATATCTATCTACATATCTACATATCTATCTACATATCTACATATCTATCTACCTATCTACATATCTACATATCTATCTACATATCTACATATCTATCTATCTACCTATCTACATATCTATCTACCTATCTACATATCTATCTACATATCTACATATCTATCTATCTATCTACCTATCTACATATCTACATATCTACATATCTATCTACCTATCTACCTATCTATCTATCTACCTATCTACCTATCTACCTTTCTACATATCTATCTACCTATATCTACATATCTACATATCTATCTACCTATCTACCTATCTACATATCTATCTACCTATCTATCTATCTACCTATCTATCTATCTATCTATCTATCTATCTATCTATCTACCAACCTATTTACCTATCTACCTATCTATCTATCTATCTATCTATCTACCTACATATATATCTATCTACCTATCTACATATCTACATATCAACCTATATATCTATATATCTATCTATCTATCTATCTATCTATCTACCAACCTATTTACCTATCTACCTATCTATATCTATCTATCTACCTACCTATCCATCTATCTACATATCTACATATCTACATATCTATCTATCTATATATCTATCTATCTACCTACATATCTACCTATCCATCTATCTACATATCTACATATCTACCTATCTACCTATCTATCTATCTATCTATCTATCTACCAACCTATTTACCTATCTACCTATCTATATCTATACTAGACCAAGTAATGCTGTTGCTGTAAAACCTTGAGTGTATTGAATTGAGCAAGAATACATTCCGTGGAAGAGGAATTAAACATTGAATTAGTCTGAAAAAGATTCTATAACTTCTGGGAAAATATTTAAAGTAAATACATCCTGGCTTTACGTAATCCAACGAAATAGGACAACTCCAGAACTTGACTTGGACCAGTCCAAGAAGATCAAGGCTACATTTACAGGCCAACCCTTTGCAACATGAAGGCCTCCTGTGTCAATAGGGGGTATCTGTAGGTTCTACATCCGTGTTCCTGTGCAGGGGGGTAGCATTAGTCATGGAGTGACCAAGGGAGTTCATCACAGAGATCAGAGACTCAAACACTCCGTCACACATTCTCATGTCAGGTACACAGTGCCCTAAGAGACGGAACGTATTAAAGCTTAATGTCATGATCAGACACACCGCTTCGAGATAAAAAGCTATATACATTGTATTATGTACTCAACGCCTGACAAATGAAAGCATATCACTGGAAACAGAGGGTGTAAAGACAGCAAAGGGGTTATAACACATCTGAGAACATTCCTAGAATCATCCAAGTGTCTTGCATCCATTCGTGGACTCCAAGCACGACCATGTTTACTCAGCTTTTGCCAAACAAAGCATTTCCTGTAAATGAATGTCTTTTGCACAAGTATATAACATGTTACAGTTTTTCTCGATTGCTTTGGCTCAATTCTTGAAACCGAAATTACATTCTCAAAACTCTTAGTGCAATTGGTAAAATAGTCTATATCAGGGGTCGGGAACCTCTGGCTCTGAGCCATATATGGCTCTTCTGGTGACCGCATATGGCTCTTTTGAGTTTGAGTTCAAAAAAAAAAAAATTGGGGCGGAGCAAATAAAAAGTCACCAATTATGTGGAAATATTTGTCTTTTATGGCTCTCCCAGTCAAAAAGGTTCCTGACCCCTGGTCCATATGGTTCAGCACAACTACATAGATCACCTTCAAGAGGTCACATCTCCTCCAAAACAGTTAACTCAAGCTTCAGACCCAAATCAGTTTCTCATACAAAACTTCTTCTCGATTGCTGTGGCTCATCTCTCAAATGAACCTGGACGGTTTAGCAAAACACGATGGCACACCTGCAAAAGGTCATATCTCTCCCAAAACAGACAACTCATCAGTCAAAACTAAGTCCTTTTCTCATACAACTAGTCAGTGCCCTCAAAATTAAAAGTTCCTTTGTCATTGTTTAAACACTGCAGGTCAAAATGTTTAGATGTTTTGTCATAAGGCAGCGGACCGTAGAAATATCCTCATGTGCACAGTTCAGTCTTGGCTTAGTCCTTTGACACTGAGTGGTTACTGTAGTAAATGTTTTCTTTCCAGAATACTGAGTGTATCAAAAAAGATTCATTCAAGAGGAGCCGACCAGGTCCCACATCACAAACTGTGTTGCACCTATTGTATACTGCCATGGAAATTGTAACAGTAATTGTTACAGTAATTGTTACAGTAATAGTTACAGTAATAGTTACAGTAATTGTTACAGTAATAGTTACAGTAATTGTAACAATAATTGTAACAATAATTGTTACAGTAATTGTTACAGTAATTGCAAAACAGAAACAGAAAATGTGTACAGCAGAAAATAGTGTCAAACAAAAAGCCCATCAAAAATCAAATGAAGTGTAGCCTACACTACTGTAACAAAACATCCAGGAGGAAAGAAAAGCAAAGCTGGAGTTCATCCTCCCTCTCTTGCTCATCCTCATCCTCACGTCTGTCTGGCCACAGATCTTCGTCTTCCTCGGCCTCTTCCCCCTTCTCCACCACCACGCACCCTTGCTCCTCTTCCTCTTCTTCTTCCTCCTCTTCCTCGAACAGGCAGTTACCCCTGTTTGTTTACCTGGCCAGGTGCTTCCATGTTCGTACTGTAAACTGTACTGAGCTCTGTCAAGCCCTAGATATTTGATGGAAGCATTTATACTCCTGGATAGCAGCTGTCAGATAACTACCGTAAATGACTGTGATTAGTGATCGGATGTGAGAAACTCCCCCTGATCAGTAAAGTTCTAGATGGCCTGAAAATGAAGCCGATGATCCAAGAGATCCACATTACAGAATATACCATGATGTGTTTCATGGTATTATGTGCCTGAAGGATTTTGACAGAGGAGTGAACTATTGTGACGGTGATGATGTAAACAAGGAAAAGATGCCGAGATGTTCTGCAGAGAACGACCACTTGACTGAGAAACAACATTCAGTTCAGACCAGCAGGAGGTATTCAGTCGGTAATGTGGCTCACTGAAGGCAACTGTAGTGCTAAATCATTTGAAATGTGTGCAATCTGTAGACAATTGTACTAAAACAATTGCAATTTGATTAAAGGACTGATAAATTCCAATCTGTTGTGAACAAGTGCCCAGTGGTTTGGAGGTTTGCACGAGTTGTTTTGAGAACGTCATTTCTATTTCAAGAATTGAGCCAAATCAATCGAGAACAACTGTAAATGTGCTCTTCTGAATATTGAACTACTCCAAACAGCCCGATGCTCCGTGTGTCTGTGGTGAGTCATCACAACCTTTTGAGTGTTGTATGTAAAGAAATGGACTTCCATTGAAAAGACACAACAACTGTTAAGATTTATTCACTTCCTCTTATGTGATGGACCGACTCACCAGCTTTGGTTTATTACCCACAAATCCCCGAGCACAGGAGCACATTTGGCTCTGCGGGTTTAATGGTCTTTGTCGTATGCAAATACAAAACTGAATAGGTCGCTGTGCTATTTCAGGGGAGAATGGCTCCTGCTGCACCTGTAAATGGAGGCAATTATGGCTTTGACTCAGGTCTGTTCAGGCCGAGGCTATGAGTCAACTTCCTGTGCTTTCACAGAGAAGAAGACCTTAACACAAGTCTAATCTGTTCGACGTGCAGTCAGAGATGATAAAAAGGCTCTTCGGCGGGCCCGTCTGGCTCCATCCGTCTCCACAGCTGGGAGTCCTTCTTTGCTTTTCCTTCTCGTATTTCCTCCCATATTGATCATTTTACAGTCTACAAACCGTTAATCACCACCATGGTTCTCTCAGCCCTCATCGCCCCGCAGTCCTCTCTCCTCCTCCTGCACCAGACCCCTTAATGGCTCCAAGCCATCCATTACTTTCCAGTGGAGTAGAATGCGTTGCGGTGTTCATGTCGTTTGGCGTAGGCCACGAATAAACGATTATAACTATACAACGTCTCGTAGCCTTCTGACCCAGGGTCGCTACGGGCTTTAGACAGAGGTTTGGACCGCCCAGCTCATTTGAATATACGGACACGTAAGTGTCACACATAAATAAATGAAGAAATACGCGTGGACACATAAATAGAGAAATAAATGAAGAAATACAGAAATGTAGAAATATATTTATTTAATGATGTCCTGTTGATTTATAACTTATATTCATTCATTCCTATATTTATTTATTTATTTAGTTAGTTATTTATACATTTATTTAAGCATTTATACATTTATTTATACATTTATTTAAGGATTTATTTATTTATTCCTATATTTATTCATTTATTTATTTATTTATCCTTATGTCATTTTTAGTCCTCCATAGTAATCAGTATTAGGAGGAGGGGAACTCAGCGACGGCGTAAAGCTTTGTGAACTCGAGCGAGAGGTGGCTGTGAGGCCGGGCTCCTTGAGCCGGGTTTACGACCCGTTACACGGACGCCACGGACGCCACGCCCACCGGCGGCACGCTTTGGTATTTCACGCCTTATGGATTCAATATTTTGGTGCAAAACAAAACAATCTTCAGTATGAGAAGTTCCATTGAGGACCTGGAAGGTCGTAGGAATCAAATTGACTACATTTTATTTTGAAAATTGACATCTTGTTGTGTACATTGAGTGCTATTTTATTTTCACAACATTTATACGATGCAAGAACATGCAGAGCATCCAGAGCATCCAGAGCACACTACCTTACAGAAAATCACACAAGTTAGGAAAAAGAAGAAAATAAAAATACACAAGTAGATGAAATCAAATTAAATGCATAAATAAAGTAAATAGATCATCACAGCCCATGCTGACAGAGCATCGAGATACCACAATGACAATATGTATAAATAGTTACAGCCTTATT
>CM070111.1:14553057-14565557 GCA_036178185.1 Liparis tanakae
TCATGTGGTGTCTCATGTGGTCTCATGTGGTCTCACATGTGGTCTCATGTGGTCTCATGTGTGGTCTCATGTGGTCTCATGTGGTCTCATGTGGTCTCATGTGGTCTCTCACGTGGTCTCATGTGGTCTCACGTGGTCTCATGTGGTGTCATGTGGTCTCACGTGGTCTCATGTGGTCTCATGTGGTCTCACGTGGTCTCATGTGGTCTCACGTGGTCTCATGTGGTCTCACGTGGTCTCATGTGGTCTCATGTGGTCTCATGTGGTCTCACGTGGTCTCATGTGGTCTCATGTGGTCTCATGTGGTCTCATGTGGTCTCATGTGGTCTCATGTGGTCTCACGTGGTCTCATGTGGTCTCATGTGGTCTCATGTGGTCTCACGTGGTCTCATGTGTCATGTGGTCTCATGTGGTCTCATGTGGTCTCATGTGGTCTCACGTGGTCTCATGTGGTGTCATGGGGTCTCATGTGGTGTCATGGGGTCTCATGTGGTCTCATGGTCTCATGTGGTCTCATGTGGTCTCATGTGGTCTCATGGTGGTCTCATGTGGTCTCATGTGGTCTCATGTGGTCTCATGTGGTCTCACGTGTCTCATGTGGTCTCATGTGGTCTCACGTGGCTCATGTGGTCTCATGTGGTCTCATGTGGTCTCATGTGGTCTCATGTGGTCTCATGTGGTCTCATGTCGTGGTCTCATGTGGTCTCATGTGGTGTCATGTGGTCTCACGTGGTCTCATGTGGTCTCACGTGGTCTCATGTGGTCTCACGTGGTCTCATGTGGTCTCATGTGGTCTCATGTGGTCTCATGTGGTCTCATGTGGTCTCATGTGGTCTCATGTGGTCTCATGTGGTCTCATGTGGTCTCATGTGGTCTCATGTTGTCTCATGTGGTCTCATGTGGTCTCACGTGGTCTCATGTGGCCTCACGTGGTCTCATGTGGTCTCATGTGGTCTCATGTGGTCTCATGTGGTCTCATGTGGTCTCATGTGGTCTCATGTGGTCTCATGTGGTCTCATGTGGTCTCATGTGGTCTCACGTGGTCTCATGTGGTCTCATGTGGTCTCATGTGGTCTCATGTGGTCTCATGTGGTCTCATGTGGTCTCACGTGGTCTCATGTGGTCTCATGTGGTCTCACGTGGTCTCATGTGGTCTCATGTGGTCTCATGTGGTCTCATGTGGTCTCACGTGGTCTCATGTGGTCTCATGTGGTCTCACGTGGTCTCATGTGGTCTCATGTGGTCTCACGTGGTCTCATGTGGTCTCATGTGGTCTCATGTGGTCTCATGTGGTCTGGTCTCATGTGGTCTCACGTGGTCTCATGTGGTGGTCTCATGTGGTCTCATGTGGTCTCATGGTCTCATGTGCTCTCATGTGGTCTCACGTGGTCTCATGTGGTCTCACGTGGTCTCATGTGGTCTCACGTGGTCTCATGTGGTCTCATGTGGTCTCATGTGGTCTCATGTGGTCTCACGTGGTCTCATGTGGTCTCACGTGGTCTCATGTGGTCTCATGTGGTCTCATGTGGTCTCATGTGGTCTCATGTGGTCTCACGTGGTCTCATGTGGTCTCACGTGGTCTCACGTGGTCTCATGTGGTCTCATGTGGTCTCATGTGGTCTCATGTGGTCTCACGTGGTCTCATGTGGTCTTCGTGGTCTCATGTGGTCTCACAGTGGTCTCATGTGGTCTCATGTGGTCTCAATGGCTCACCAGGTCACAGACCCAGTGGTCTCAAACCAGTGGTCTCAGTATAGAACCAGTATAGAACCAGTATAGAACCAGTATAGAACCAGTATAGAACCAGTATAGAACCAGTATAGAACCAGTATAGAACCAGTATAGACCCAGTATAGAACCAGTATAGAACCAGTATAGAACCAGTATAGAACCAGTATAGAACCAGTATAGACCGGGCCCCTCTGTAATGTCGAGGGCTGCACAGCAGACAGAGTGATGACAGCTGATCAAAGAGAAGGTGTCCATGCAGCGCTGCTCTCGTGGGTCTGACCTTTGACCTTTGACCTTTGACCTTTGGATCTAGTTCAGCTACAACTTTACACCATGTAGCCACATCAAACATGTGTACTCATTATGGGATGTTCTGATTATGGGATGGGCTCATTATGGGATGGGCTCATTATGGGATGGGCTCATTATGGGATGGGCTCATTATGGGATGGGCTCACTATGGGATGGGCTCACTATGGGATGGGCTCACTATGGGATGGGCTCATTATGGGATGGGCTCATTATGGGATGGGCTCACTATGGGATGGGCTCACTATGGGATGGGCTCACTATGGGATGGGCTCATTATGGGATGGGCTCACTATGGGATGGGCTCATTATGGGATGGGCTCATTATGGGATGGGCTCACTATGGGATGGGCTCATTATGGGATGGGCTCATTATGGGATGGGCTCACTATGGGATGGGCTCACTATGGGATGGGCTCATTATGGGATGGGCTCACTATGGGATGGGCTCATTATGGGATGGGCTCACTATGGGATGGGCTCACTATGGGATGGGCTCATTATGGGATGGGCTCACTATGGGATGGGCTCACTATGGGATGGGCTCATCGTGGGCCCAAAGGAGTCGACATGATGAGAACTTTTGATCAAGTCAAAAAAACAAATAAAAAGATCAATATGAAAACGACAGAGAGCACCAGCTTCCCTCCAGGTTCAGTCTTATTATTAAAGTAATTTTATATCTGCAAATAAGTTTATACATGACAATATAAACTGAAATAGATGGAGCTTCATAAATCCTTTGCAAGGCGAACATCCATCTGGAGGACAACTGAAGGCAGCCCCCATTAAAAACAAAGATTTTGAATGTATTGATTGGCTCCGCTAATGTCTGATGATGTTTCGCTCTCTGGATTTTAGTTGTTTGGTTTGTTGGAGGAATTTTATGTCTTCCATATGTTAACTATACTGATGTCAAATCAATAAACAACTATATTAGCATATTTGTCTTCCCAAAATGTAAAAACAATAAAACTTCTGGGCCTTTATGATTTTTCTCCTGGTGTTACGATGGCACGTCAATTTAAGTCGATACAGGTTTGGTAAAGTTTCCAAAGCGTCAACACTGCAGACCAACTGACGCACACCTGCATCAAACAGTCCCGTAGAGCGGCCAATGGCGTGGCCAGTCCCGTAAGCCCCTCCTCCTCCCCCACAGGACCACTCGGAGCTGCCCATCGGCGCGGCGGCCACCATGGCGCATGAGATCGGACACAACTTCGGCATGAGCCACGACCACGACGGCTGCTGCGTGGAGGCCAGCGCCGAGCAGGGCGGCTGCGTCATGGCCGCCGCCACCGGGTGAGCCCCGGGAACAAGCTCCTCCCACTCAGCTCGAACAATACGGCATATATATACATATCAGTGGCTGATAGAGGACTCGTTTATTATGAATAAAACAATGTGTCTGTAGTACTGCAATGTGTCTGTAGTACTGCAGTACTGCAATATGTCTGTAGTACTGCAGTTCGTCAATGTGTCTGTAGTACTGCAGTACCTCAATATGTCTATAGTACTGCAGTACGTCAATGTGTCTGTAGTACTGCAGTACATCAATGTGTCTTTAATACTGCAGTACTTTGATGTGTCTGTAGTACTGCAGTACTTCAATATGTCTGTAGTACTGCAGTACGTCAATGTGTCTGTAGTACTACAGTACTGCGATGTGTCTGTATTACTGCAGTACATCAATGTGTCTGTAGTACTGCAGTACTTCAATATGTCTGTAGTACTGCAGTACGTCAATGTGTCTGTAGTACTGCAGTACTCCAATGTGTCTGTAGTATCGCAGTACTGCAATGTCTCTGTAGTACTGCAGTACTGCAATGTGTCTGTAGTACTATAGTACCTCAATGTGTCTTTAGTACTGCAGTACCTCAATGTGTCTGTATTACTGCAGTACTTCAATGTGTCTTTAGTACTGCAGTACTCCAATGTGTCTTTAGTACTGCAGTACTGCAATGTGTCTGTAGTACTATAGTACCTCAATGTGTCTTTAGTACTGCAGTACCTCAATGTGTCTGTATTACTGCAGTACTTCAATGTGTCTTTAGTACTGCAGTACGTCAATGTGTCTGTATGTATATACGTATATACATATATACGTATATATATTTAATAGATCTAGTGAGAAGTGGAATGTCCCTTCCAGGCACCCTTTCCCGCGCGTCTTCAGCCGCTGCAGCAAGCGCGACCTGGACAGCTACTTCCAGAAGGGGGGGGGCATGTGCCTCTTCAACATGCCCGACATGAAGGACCTGGTGGGGGGCAAGAAGTGCGGCAACGGCTTCGTGGAGGACGGAGAGGAGTGCGACTGTGGAGAGGCGGAGGTGAGCATATGTAGTCATGTTTGTCATCCCCCATGAAGCCCTCTGGCCACGCTGAGGTTTGGGACTTCCAACTCGTTTGTCCATTCCTTTCCATGCGGCATGACGACGCAGATACAGTACTTCAATAGTTCCCGTTTCCGACACGTAATACTTCTATTATAAATGTTGTCCTTTTAGCTTGTAGTTCCTCGCCGTGTCGCATCGTGAGGAAGTGACTCGATGTCCGTCCTCTGACCTCACGATGAACCTTCTGTTACTCCCAGTGTTCGGAAAGTCATGGAAAACCTGGAAAAGTCATGGAATTTTAAAATGGTCATTTCCAGGCCTGGAAAAGTCATGGAAAAAATTTTAATTATAACATTTTTGGAAAAGTCATGGAAATGTGTTATAATCACATGTTCATTTACGCCGAGTTTGAAATAATTAACATGTTTTTTAAAGAAAAACGCTCAAAATATAAGCCGGCGTACGCTCTCCATACGCCAAATGTTCTAAATGTTTCATGTTTTTACCGAGATTTCAATTTGGTCATGGACATTTGGTTTAAAGTCCTGGAGAAGTCATGGAAAAATCCTGGAAATCCATCGGTCAACATGTGTAAGAGCCCTGTACTCCACTTCACATCGGATCCACAACAACAACAATACGTTAGAGTGAAAGTCTTTCACTTGGAGATGGAGACTGAGATGTGGATTAAATCTCTTTAAAAAGCACATTTACTTCCTGTTGCATGACCATAAGCATCTTGGGAAGTGTAGTGACAACACCAGGGCGATGTTCATCCCAAATACAAAGAAGGAAAAGAAGTTTGAGCGTCCATGAAGCTTCTCTTACATAACAGGCGTGTACAACAGGCCAGTGTCATGAGCTCACCGCGGGACACTGTAGACGAGAAGACATCCTCTCTCTCTGCTTTCGGGCTTCTTTTCATTTTATTTTTAGAAAGGGTGTCAGAATCCACTCATGAAACTCGTCTTCCAAACCAACTCTTCTTCAACCGCCGTTCTGGTGAAGTGAAGCGAGGAAGCAGAGTTCCCCCCGTGCCAGTGGGATGGTGGGAGGTCTTCCTCTCTCTCGGGCTTCTTGTCTTCGGCCTAAGCTCTCTGATTGGCCCTGAGTGGCTTGGCACAGGGCGCCATGGCAACAGCAGTCACAAGGAGCAGAGTCACATCTGCAGTCTCTTTTCTCTTCCATCCGACGTGTGATGACGGGGGACCGGTCCAGATGAACGTTTATTCATGTTTACAACTGCAACTATTTCTGAATGACCTTTGATTTAAAACTCATTATTGTTTATGACTCTTACCGATTTCTTACTAACATTTACCAACTAACTAATGTTCATAACTACCGGCTTGATGGCTACGATTTATTTATGACTTATAAACATCATCTGGGCGACTCTGGCTCAGTGTGAGCTGTGAGTGGGTGTAGCTCTTTGATCTGCTTTGAATTGTGATAATGTGTGTGTGTGTGTGTGTGTGTGTGTGTGTGTGTGTGTGTGTGTGTGTGTGTGTGTGTGTGTGTGTGTGTGTGTGTGCTGGACAGGAATGCACCAATGATTGCTGCAATGCCAATAATTGCACCTTGAAGGCGGAGGCTCAGTGTGCTCATGGAGTGTGCTGCGAGGGCTGCAAGGTAAGAACAACTCACACACACATTCACACACACACTCACACACACACACAGTAGCTCAGAATCACCCACACACACTCACTCCCACACACTCACACTCACCCACACACACACTCACCCACACACACACACACTCACACTTACCCACACACTTAATCACACACAATCACACTCACCCACACATACACACTCACCCACACACACACACTCACACACACACACACACTTACCCACACACACTCACACTCACCCCCACACACTCACACTCACCCACACACACACTCACACTCACCCCCACACACTCACACTCACCCACACACACACTCACCCACACACACACTTACCCACACTACCCCACACACTCACCCCACACAATCACACACACACACACACCCACCCACAGACACACACACACACACACCCCACACACTCACACCACACCCCCACACACTCACACTCCACCCCACACTCCTCACCCCCACACACTCACACTCACCCACACACACTCACCCACACACACACACTCACACTTACCCACACACTTACCCACACACAATCACACTCACCCACACATACACACTCACCCACACATACACACTCACCCACACACACACACTCACACACACACACACTCACACTCACCCACACACAATCACACTGACCCACACACACACACACACTCACACGCACACACTCACACACACACACACTCACGTGGCCTCTCAGTTCCTTGACTGTCACTCACATGTCGGCGTGTTGACAAACAGCACCACGGGTCACATGACACCTCCTCACGGTCCCAGTGCTTAGCCTGATCCCACTGATCTTCAACTGAAATACGTTTTATCTTTAAAACGTTACTGGAGAACGTTATTCTACTCCAAACATCCTGTGACGATGATGTGAAGCTGTCGCTCAGCGTGGTTCTCTGTCTCGGCTTGGGGAGGTGATGCAGCGCTCAGCAGACCTGGGGTCAGATCATAGGCGGACGTCTGAGACGGGATCAGTCCGGGGTGACAGGCGTTCTGTCTGCTGCCACCTAGTGGTCCAGAGAACACTTTGTTTACGTTTAGTAATAACGTGTGCGGTAAAACAATATAATATCCTGTATATTGTCTACCGATGTACTCGTGTACTGTTCCCTTAAGTACACGTATACTAGAGGTGTCACATGTTGACGTGTTAAGGATCTTTTGAGGCCGTTAGCAGCCAGTAAAGTTCTGCTCTGCATGGATAAGTTCATAACATAAACCACCGCCCAGACCGTGCTGCTGTGACTAGTGTTGGCCAGATATTTTTACTTATGCTATTTATCTGTGACCGCCTCCAAAAACATGCCTGAATGAGCTGTGGGTTCTTATTGAGCCTCTGTTCTCCCATCTGCACTGGAGTACAACCATTTAGTATACATGTTCTAACCAATAACTCTCGTAGAGTCGTCCCTTACTGGTCATCCCCGACATGCTGTGTTCCTCCCTGTGAGCTCCCTGTACCCGCCCCCTCTCATGCTTGCCCCCTCTCCGTCAGCTGAAGCAGGCGGGCACCCTGTGCCGGGGCCCGGCGGGCGCCTGCGACCTGCCCGAGTACTGCACCGGGGCGTCCCCCTACTGCCCCGCCAACGTCTACCTGCTGGACGGCTCCGTCTGCCAGTACGGGGTGGCCTACTGCTACAACGGCATGTGCCTCACCCACCAGCAGCAGTGCCTGCAGCTGTGGGGCTACGGTAAGGGGGGCCAGTAGCCACTCTGCCTACCGCAGACCTCAGACCAGTGGGCTACGGTAAGGGGGGCCAGTAGCCACTCTGCCTACCGCAGACCTCAGACCAGTGGGCTACGGTAAGGGAGGCCAGTAGCCACTCTGCCTACCGCAGACCTCAGACCAGTGGGCTACGGTAAGGGAGGCCAGTAGCCACTCTGCCTACCGCAGACCTCAGACCAGTGGGCAGGGCAGTGGGGTCAATTATTAATATTAGTATTTTCACAAAGACTAAAAACACGCCTTTATATTTAAGCAATAAGGTACTAGAGGCAGTACTGTATGGTCAATAATGTCTCGTTCAAGGCTGATGAAACCAAGCCTCCTGATTGGTTGAGAGTGAGTCACGGGGAGTACTGTATTGAGCCATAATATCCTGGACAGGGTTTAGTCCACGCGTCAGGCCTAACACCCTCGAGCAGGACGTTATTGACGATACAGCACTGCCTCAAGTTACGATGATACATTTAGTTATTCATTCTTTTTTATATATATATATATATATATGAAGTGAATTAGTGAATTATTTTATTCTCAAAGTAGTCCAACTCTTAAGATGAAGATTTCCTCCTCGCGTTCTCTCCTCTTTGTTCTGGAGCTCTCAGATGACCCGTGTGCTCCTGAACACATCACACTCCGTCACTTGGCCCCGCCCACTCCCCCACTCATAACTGCCCTCTCCCTCCTGAATGCCCTCACACACCTTCACATCCAGGGGCTGATGGACATGTTGTGTTTCCAGGAGCCCGACCGGCCCACGACGCCTGCTTTGAGGACGTCAACGCAGCCGGGAACGCCTTCGGGAACTGTGGCAAAGACGAGCACGCCAACTACATGAAGTGTCAGAAGAAGTAAGAGATGCTGACATGTCAAACACATACCACAAAACATTCAACTCCAGAGCATACAGAGTGAATGTAGAGCAATGTTTTAACCTGATTCAGCCCTGACTATAAGACCATCGGAGGAAAGTCTTCAGTCTCCATGGTGACGGTGTCTGCCTCCAGGACTGAAGGTGGAGCTGGTTCATAAAAGAGGAGGAGCTTGATACCTGAAGGCTCTGGCTCCTCCTACTTTAGACTCTAGGCCCCAGGACAAGTAGCCCTGCATTTAGTGAGGCAGCTCTCTAGTGGGGCAACATGGTACTACAAGCTCTCTAGTGGGGTAACATGGTACTACAAGCTCTCTAGTGGGGTAACATGGTACTACAAGCTCTCTAGTGGGGTAACATGGTACTACAAGCTCTCTAGTGGGGTAACATGGTACTACAAGCCCTCTAGTGGGGTAACATGGTACTACAAGCTCTCTAGTGGGGTAACATGGTACTACAGCCCTCTAGTGGGGTAACATGGTACTACAGCCCTCTAGTGGGGTAACATGGTACTACAAGCTCTCTAGTGGGGTAACATGGTACTACAAGCTCTCTAGTGGGGTAACATGGTACTACAAGCCCTCTAGTGGGGTAACATGGTACTACAAGCCCTCTAGTGGGTTAACATGGTACTACAAGCTCTCTAGTGGAGTAATGTGGTACTACAAGCTCTCTAGTGGAGTAATGTGGTACTACAAGCCCTCTAGTGGGGTAACATGGTACTACAGCCCTCTAGTGGGGTAACATGGTACTACAGCCCTCTAGTGGGGTAACATGGTACTACAAGCTCTCTAGTGGGGTAACATGGTACTACAAGCCCTCTAGTGGGGTAACATGGTACTACAAGCCCTCTAGTGGGGTAACATGGTACTACAAGCTCTCTAGTGGGGTAACATGGTACTACAAGCCCTCTAGTAAGGTAACATGGTACTACAAGCTCTCTAGTGGGGTAACATGGTACTACAAGCTCTCTAGTGGGGTAACATGGTACTACAAGCTCTCTAGTGGGGTAACATGGTACTACAAGCTCTCTAGTGGACTAATGTGGTACTACAAGCTCTCTACATCACATCACATGTCATTTAGCAGACGCTTTTATCCAAAGCGACTTACAATAAGTGCATTTCAACCTAGAGTACAAACTAAGAACAACAAGAATACAGAAAGTAACATTTCCTCAACATAGTCAAACTACAAAAGTACCATAATAAGAGCCATTCAAGTGCTACCAAAGTGCAAGTCTGTGATTAATCCAGATATAGTCGGAAAAGGTGCGTTTTCAGTTTTCGGCGGAAGATGTAGAGACTTTCTGCTGTCCTGATGTCAGTGGGGAGCTGGCTCCACCACTGAGGAGCCAGGACAGCAAACAGTCTGGATTTCGAGTGGTTAGCTCGAGGTGACGGAGTCACAAGTCGGTTGGCTGTTGCGGCGGAGCGAACGTGCGGGTGTGCGGTGTGACCACATCCCGGATGTAGCGGGGCCCGATCCGTTCAGAGCATGGTACGCCAGAACCAATGTTCTGAAGCGGATGCAGGCCGCCACCGGTAGCCAGTGAAGAGAGCGGAGGAGCGGAGTGGTGTGGGTGGAGGAGCGGAGTGGTGTGGGTGGAGGAGCGGAGTGGTGTGGGTGAATTTCGGGAGGCTGAAGACCAGTCGAGCTGCTGCATTCTGGATGAGCTGCAGAGGCCGGATGGCCTTAGCAGGTAGACCGGCCAGAAGGGAGTTGCAGTAGTCGAGGCGCGAAATGACCAGAGCCTGGACCAGAACCTGGACCAGAACCTGCGCCTCCTTCTGGGTCAGAAGAGGTCGTATTCTCCAGATGTTGTGAAGCATGTACCTACAGGAACGCGATGTCGCAGCGATGTTGGCCGTCAGGGAGAGTTGACTGTCTAGCGTCACCCCGAGGCTCCTGGCAGTCAGGGTAGGGGCCAACACGGAGCTGGTGAAGGTGGTGGTCAGATCGTGAGTGGGGGAACCTTTCCCTGGTAGGAACAGGAGCTCGGTCTTGTCAGGGTTGATCTTCAGGTGGTGTGCAGACATCCACTGAGAGATGTCGGTCAGGCAGGCAGAGATTCACGCCGCCACCTGTGTTTCGGACGGTGGGAACGAGAAGATCAGTTGGGTGTCATCGGCATAGCTGTAACATGGTACTACAAGCTCTCTAGTGGGGTAACATGGTACTACAAGCTCTCTAGTGGGGTAACGTGGTACTACAAGCTCTCTAGTGGAGTAATGTGGTACTACAAGCTCTCTAGTGGGGTAACATGGTACTACAAGCCCTCTAGTGGGGTAACATGGTACTACAAGCTCTCTAGTGGGGTAACGTGGTACTACAAGCCCTCTAGTGGAGTAATGTGGTACTACAAGCTCTCTAGTGGAGTAATGTGGTACTACAAGCTCTCTAGTGGAGTAATGTGGTACTACAAACCCTCTAGTGGGGTAACGTGGTACTACAAGCTCTCTAGTGGGGTAACATGGTACTACAAGCCCTCTAGTGGGGTAACATGGTACTACAAGCTCCTTAAGATATGATGATCCCCAATCAAGGCTTTGTAGGTGAGGAGAATCATTTTAAAAGTGATTCTGTATTTTGAAGGGAGCGAGTGCAGAGCAGCTAGTGTAGAAGTCATGTGATCTCTTTTCTTAGTTTTAGTGAGAACACACGCTTCAGCATTCTGGATCAACTGAGGATACATTTAGTTATTCATTCTTATTTTAAATCAATAAGAATAAATCAAGTGAATTATTAAATTCTCAAAATAGTGCAACTTATTTCCTTTGACAAAGACCATGTCTGTCTCCCAGTATTCTTGTTCCAGCTTTGTTCTTGAGCTCTCAGATGTGTTCATCCAAATCAATGGAGCACGGCCCTCGTCCTGCGGTTGGATTCAGCTCCACGAGTCCACAGGGACAGCTGATCAATACGACCAGTCCTCCTATCACCGGACACTCGTCTGGTCTGGATGTCGCCATGTGAACATTTCACATCCATCCCAACACACACACACACACACACACACACACTCACACACACTCACACACTGTGAACACGGCGCTGTGCCTCAGAGCCTCATCACAGCTTCAGCTCTGTAAATCAGGCTGAGCCTTTAATTGGTTGACTGCCTCGTCTGACCCATGATGGACCCTCAGGAGTCATCAGTGTGTTAGAGGGAATGTAAATACACATAAACATTACCTGTTGGTAAGACTTGTGAATACTATACACAGAGCTGCTCTATTCTTTGTTTGTTTGCCTGTGTGTGTGTGTGTGTGTGTGTGAGTGTGTGAGTGTGTGTATTACTTACTTGAATCACCATTTACTAAGGAAAATGCATGTTGAGTTTATTTTCCTTTAATACAGTATCCAAAAGCAGATTAAGGATGGATCTACGTGTGTTTTAGAGTATTACTAACTTATAGATATTTAGCTCTAAGGTGTTATTTGTTTAATGCGTTGGTAGTTTATTACACCATAAAGCAGAAAATATGATTACATCTTCTATGTTGTAGTACATCAGAAAGAAAATAGATGAACGATATAATGAAGCCACTTTATGACTCGACTGGAGCTCCTGGGGTCAGAGGTCAGTCAGAGGTCAGAGGTCGAGCTCTCTGGCCAGAGGAATGATGAATGATGGTTTGTTTGGCCCTCTGCGATGAGCGGCATGAATAAAAGAAAACCTCTACCACCGGGTGCTGGATGGATTCACTGCAGAAGTCCGACGGATTCTTGTTGTGTACTTATTGTATACTTATTGTGTACTTATTGTGCATGACCGTGGAGCTCCGATGACGCTGTTTCTCTGTGTGCTTGTGTCTCCGCCCAGGGATGCCAAATGCGGTAAGATCCAGTGCCACAGCGCGGCCAAG
>CM070111.1:14570557-14575557 GCA_036178185.1 Liparis tanakae
AGTATGAAGGCTAATAATGTGGTTGGGTCTCAGAGAAGAAGTCTTAAAAGTAAAGAAGGGATGTCACACGACCTCTGAAGGTCTCGTCAGCTGCACAAGGCCTCCAGGGGGAAGCAGTTAGTCAGGTGTGATGGAGAGATGAAAACTCATCCATGAGGAGAGAGGAGAGAGGAGCTCAGTGTATCCTAGACGTCCATAAGGAGAGAGGAGAGAGGAGAGAGGAGCTCAGTGTATCCTAGACGTCCATAAGGAGAGAGGAGAGGAGAGAGGAGCTCAGTGTATCCTAGACGTCCATAAGGAGAGAGGAGAGAGGAGCTCAGTGTATCCTAGACGTCCCTAAGGAGAGAGGAGAGAGGAGCTCAGTGTATCCTAGACGTCCCTAAGGAGAGAGGAGAGAGGAGCTCAGTGTATCCTAAACGTCCATAAGGAGAGAGGAGAGGAGAGGAGCTCAGTGTATCCTAGCGTCCATAAGGATAGAGGAGAGAGGCTCAGTGTATCTCGCGTCCCTAAGGAGAGAGGAGAGAGGAGCTCAGTGTATCCTAGACGTCCCTAAGGAGAGAGGAGAGAGGAGAGAGGAGCTCAGTGTATCCTAAACGTCCCTAAGGAGAGAGGAGAGGAGAGAGGAGCTCAGTGTATCCTAAACGTCCATAAGGAGAGAGGAGAGAGGAGCTCAGTGTATCCTAAACGTCCCTAAGGAGAGAGGAGAGAGGAGCTCAGTGTATCCTAGACGTCCCTAAGGAGAGAGGAGAGAGGAGAGAGGAGCTCAGTGTATCCTAAACGTCCCTAAGGAGAGAGGAGAGGAGAGAGGAGCTCAGTGTATCCTAGACGTCCATAAGGAGAGAGGAGAGAGGAGCTCAGTGTATCCTAAGCGTCCATAAGGAGAGAGGAGAGAGGAGAGAGGAGCTAACTTAATTAGGATTTGAATATTGTGAACTTGAAGACGACACCAGGCGTACCCCCTCCTCCTCTCATCCTCCTGCCCTCCTCCTCCCCTCCTCCTCTCATCCTCCTGCCCTCCTCTTCCCCTCCTCCTCTCATCCTCCTCCCCTCCTCCTCTCATCCTCCTGCCCTCCTCCTCCCCTCCTCCTCTCATCCTCCTGCCCTCCTCCTCCCCTCCTCCTCTCATCCTCCTGCCCTCCTCCTCTCATCCTCCTCCCCTCCTCCTCCCTCCCTCTCCTCATCCTCCTCCTCTCCTCTCCTCCCTCTCCTCCCCTCCTCTCCCTCCCTCCTCCTCCTCTCATCCTCCTCCTCCTCCCCTCCTCCCTCTCCTCCTCCTCCCCTCCTCCCTCCTCCCTCCTCTCCTCCCTCCCTCTCCTCCTCCCCTCCTCCCTCCTCCCTCCTCCTCTCTCCCCTCCTCCTCTCCCCTCCCCTCCTCCTCCTCCTCCTCTCCTCCTCCTCCCCTCCCTCCTCCTCCCTCCCTCCCCCCTCCTCCTCCCCTCCCTCCTCTCCTCCTCCCCTCCCCCTCCTTTCCTCCTCCCCCCCCCCTCCCCCTCCCCCCCTCCTCCCCTCCTCCTCCCCCCCTCCTCTCATCCTCCTCCCCCCCTCCTCCTCCCCCCCTCCTCCTCCTCCCTCCCCTCCTCCCCTCCTCCTCCCTCCTCCCTCCTCCTCCCTCCTCCCTCCTCCCCTCCTCCTCCCCTCCTCCTCCTCCCTCTCTCTCCTCCTCCTCCTCCTCCTCCCCTCCCTCCCCTCCTCCCTCCTCCTCCTCCCCCCTCCCCTCCCCTCCCCTCCTCCTCCCTCCCCTCCTCCTCCTCCCTCCCCTCCTCCTCCCCCCTCCTCCCTCCTCTCCCCTCCTCCCTCCTCCCTCCTCCCCCCCCTCCTCTCTCCCTCCTCTCATCCTCCTCCCTCTCCTCTCTCCCTCCTCCTCCCCTCCTCCCCTCCTCCTCCCTCCCCCCTCCCCTCCCCTCCTCCTCCCCTCCTCCCCTCCTCCCTCCTCCCTCTCCCCTCCTCCCCTCCTCCTCTCCTCCTCTCTCCCTCCCCTCCTCCTCCCTCTCCTCCTCCCCTCCCCCTCCTCCTCCCCTCCCCTCCCCTCCTCCTCCTCCCTCCTCCTCTCTCCCTCCCCTCCCTCCCCCTCCCCTCCTCCTCTCATCCTCCTCCCCTCCTCCTCCCCTCCCTCCCTCCCCTCCTCCTCCTCCCGCCCGCCCCCCTCCCCTCCCTCCTCCTCTCCTCCTCCCTCCTCCCTCCTCCTCCTCCTCCTCCCTCCTCCCCCTCTCCTCCTCCCTCCCCTCCTCCTCCTCCTGCCGGCCTCCCTCCCCTCTCCTCCCCTCCTCCTCTCTCCCTCCCTCCTCTCCCTCCTCCCCCTCCTCCTCCCTCCCTCCTCCTCCCTCCCCTCCCTCCCCTCCCTCCTCCCTCTCTCCCCTCCTCCTCTCCTCCCTCCTCCTCCCCTCCTCCTCCCTCCCCTCCCCTCCTCCCCTCCTCCTCCTCCCCTCCTCCTCCCTCCTCCTCCCCTCTCCTCCCTCCTCCTCCTCCTCTCCCTCCTCCCTCTCTCCTCCTCCCCTCCTCCTCCCCTCCTCCCTCCTCCTCCTCCCTCCTCCCTCCCCTCCTCCCTCTCTCCTCCCCTCCTCCTCCTCCTCCTCCCCTCCTCCCCTCCCCCTCCTCTCATCCTCCTCCCCTCCTCCTCCTCCCTCCCTCCCCCTCCTCTCCCCTCCTCCCCCCTCCTCTCCTCCCCTCCTCTCCCCTCCCTCCTCCTCCTCCCTCCCCTCCCCTCCTCCTCTCTCCCTCCTCCTCCCCTCCCTCCTCCCCTCCTCCTCCTCCTCCCTCCTCCCCTCCTCCCTCCCCTCCTCCTCTCTCCTCCTCCCCTCCTCCTCTCCTCCCCTCCTCCTCCCCCCTCCTCCCCTCCCCTCCCCCCTCCCCTCCCTCCCCTCCTCCCCTCCCCTCCTCCTCCTCCCCTCCTCCTCCCCTCCCCTCCTCTCCTCCTCCCCTCCTCCCCTCCTCCCCTCCCCTCCTCCCCTCCCCTCCTCCCTCCTCCTCCCCCCCTCCCCTCTCCCTCCTCCTCCCTCCTCCTCCTCCCCTCCCCTCCCCTCCCCTCCTCCTCCCCTCCCTCCCCTCCTCCTCCCCTCCTCCTCCCTCCTCCCCCCCTCTCCCCTCCTCCTCCTCTCCCTCCTCCCTCCTCCTCCTCCCTCCCTCCTCCCTCTCCCTCCCCTCCCTCCCCTCCTCCTCTCATCCTCCTCCCTCCTCCCTCCCTCCTCCCTCCTCCTCCCCCCCTCCTCTCATCCTCCTCCCCTCCTCCCCTCCTCCTCTCCCTCCCTCCTCCCCTCCTCCTCCTCCTCCCTCCCCTCCTCCTCCCCTCCTCCCCTCCTCCCTCCCCTCCCTCCTCCTCCTCCCTCCTCTCTCTCCTCCCTCCCTCCCTCCCCTCCCTCCCCTCCTCCTCCCTCCTCCCCCTCCTCCTCCTCCCTCCCCTCCTCCCCTCCCTCCCTCCCCTCCCCTCCTCCCCCCTCCTCCCTCCTCCTCCCTCCTCCCTCCTCCCCTCCCTCCTCCCCTCCCCCCCCCTCCCCCCCCCTCTCCCCTCCTCCTCCCCCCTCCTCCTCCCTCCCCCTCCTCCCCTCTCCCTCCTCCCCTCCTCCTCCCTCCCTCCTCCCTCCTCTCCTCCTCCTCTCCTCCTCCCTCTCCCCTCCTCTCCTCCCCTCCTCCTCCCCTCCTCCCTCCTCCTCCCCCTCCCTCCCTCTCCTCCCCTCCTCCCCCTCCCCCTCCTCCCCTCCTCCTCCCTCCCCTCCCCTCTCCTCCCTCTCCTCCCCTCCTCCTCCTCCTCCTCCTCCTCCTCCTCCTCCCCTCCTCCCCTCCCTCCTCCCCTCTCCTCCTCCCCCCCCCCCCCCCCCCTCCCTCCCTCTCCCTCCTCCTCCCTCCCCTCCCCTCCTCCCTCCCTCCCCTCCTCCTCCTCCTCTCCCTCCTCCTCCCTCCTCCTCCCCTCCTCCCTCCTCCCTCCTCCCCTCCCCTCCCCTCCCCTCCTCCTCCTCCTCCCCTCCTCCTCCTCCCCTCCTCCTCCTCCCCTCCCCCTCCCCCTCCTCCCTCCTCCTCCCCTCCTCCCCTCTCCCTCTCCTCCCCTCCTCCCCTCCCTCCCCTCCCCTCCCCTCTCCTCCCCTCCCCTCCCCTCCTCCTCCTCCTCCCTCCCTCTCCCCTCCTCCTCCCCTCCCCTCCTCCTCCTCCCCTCCTCCTCCTCCTCCTCCCCTCCTCTCCCCTCCTCTCCCCTCCCTCCTCCCCTCCTCCTCTCATCCTCCTCCTCCTCCTCCCCTCCTCCTCCCCTCCTCCTCTCATCCTCCTCCCTCCCCTCCTCCTCCTCCCCTCCTCCTCCTCCCCTCCTCCCCTCCCCCTCTCATCCCCCTCTCCCTCCGTCTCTCCTGCTGTGTTCGTCTGTTTCTCTGTTCTCAGGGAGCCGTGGATGAAGTGGCTTTGAGTCCGTATTATTCCACTCTCAGTTTCCTTCCCCGGCTCAGGGACTCCTCCTTGTTCAACTCAACGTTGTCACACGAGTCATACTGATCCTCAGGCTTTGGGGCGTGTCCACGGATATAAGGGGGAATAGCACAGGAAGTACTCGGTCCACTGGAGGGATGCTTCTCCACAGGAGATTCTTATTTTAAAGCGTTGAACATAAGAGAAGTCGTGAAGACGTGAGGGCTGAAGGACGTGTGAGCTGTCGATGATGTCACGGCCTCCAGCTTCAGGCAGCTGTCCCGTCTCACGTAGAAATGCCTTTAATACAAATACTGAAAGACGGAATGAGAAGAAGTCTCAAAGAAACCAGGCCCCCTGAACGTGACGTGAGAGAGTCCACAGCTGTCTTTGGGTCATAGAGAGCATGCTGGTACCGCTGATGGTGAATTACATCTGGATGTAACAGTGTTTACTCTTTTATTTGGGGTGCCTGGAGATATTAATCTAATAAACTAATAAAAGAAAATGTATTGGAGCGTTTCCTCGACTCTTAAAGGAACAGTAACGTCTTCCTTTACATCTTATAAACATATTGAAGGATGGATTGGGGTAAGTGTGCCGCGCGGCCTTCG
>CM070111.1:14580557-14591469 GCA_036178185.1 Liparis tanakae
CAACAAGGCCAGCAGCCACAAGGGGGTGAGCGGGGGTGTGTGTGTGTGTGTGTGGGGGGGTAGAAATAAAATAAATGGAAGGAGGTGAGGAAATAGAAGGCGGGTGACTGTTTCTCTCGCTGTGTTTTAGTGACTAATAGAACGTCCATGTTGTTGACCTTTATATTTAATGGCCTCATTTTCCAGCAGCTTGTTATATTGTGTGACCAATTAGAGTCTGTGGTGTGTGTGTGTGTGTGTGTGTGTGTGTGTGTGTGTGTGTGTGTGTGTGTGTGTGTGTGTTCTTCCTCCCACGTTCTCAGCTGCTCCAATGGGCCGTCAGCATCATTTCTTCTCGTCCTTGTTTGCTTGTTTTTGTATCGTTTATATAATTGCATGTTTATCTCTCCGGGTTATTCTACGCGTTTTATTGGCATGGAAAGAAATACAAAACAAAAAGGGAGGGAATTGTTGATAAGAACAATAAAAGTAAACATTATTCATCCTGCGTCTTTATAGACAAATGTACTGCTCTGTGTACTGTACTCTGTGTACAGTAATATAAACTCATGACACACACACACACACACACATTGTTACACAAGACAAATAATTGTAAATGTTTGCAATCAGTGAATGAAAGCATAAAAAATGAAAGAGAAAACATTTTCATCAACAATTCTTAAATGAAATCATAAAATACATAAAATAAATCATTCATAATTGATAATTACACAATTTACTCAAGTGTAACAGCAAACAAGTAGTAATAAGAAGTAGTGATACAGAATTTGTCGTAAAAGTAACACATAAAAAGAATATATAATAATCTGAGAACAAATATTTTAGGCAACCAAAATATAACAATATACTTTCAGAAAGTGAAAACAGTGTAAAACAGTTAAAGTCAAAGACAAAAGACAAACAAAAGTGCACCCAGGAAAGAGCCTTGTGGCACCCCATGAGGAGTAATCTCAGTTTAGGGTCTAATATCTAAGATATAATCTGAGACTGAAACCAGTTTTGGACCCATTCTCCAATTACAACGTTGTGATGAGACAGTGTCAGACGTCCACTTTTTACCATTCCCACATTTCTATTATTATTATCATCATTATTATCAGTACTATGCCTCCCACTGAATCCAGACTGGAACTTCTTCAATAAATTGTTGCGATGTCGTCGTCAATTACACGTCGACTTGCTTTTCAAAGAATTTGCGCAGGTTGTAAATACAAGTTATTTGTTGCATTATTTTAATGTCTTTGCTATAGTTGTCATTGTTGTCATTGTTGTCTTTGTTGTTCTTCCAGCTGCCTCACACCAGCAAAGAGGTGCTGCCTCTGAGGCCGGGTCCCTCGCCCAATGGCACCCAGCCAGTCAACATCGTACGCCCCCTGAGACCCGCCCAGTCGCCCCGCGGTGGCGCCCGGGATCTCAAGGTGGTCCGCCCGCCTCTGCCAGCTGGCCAGCCCCCCGCCGGCCCCGCTGAGCCCCCCTCAGCCCCCCACAGGCTGAGCCCGCCCAGGAAGCCTCTGCCCCTCAACCCCACCCGATCGCCACTGGTAGGGTTTCTCTTCTCTTCTTCACCTGAGTCTGTGATGGAATTGACTAATATAAATACAACTATAACTTCAAAATCAACCCAGATGATGTCAAATCCAGAATAGAGAATGTGAATATAAAAACAGAACACAATACTCATCCCTCTTCAAGTTGAGGGACGGCTGCCTCTCGGTGTTCAGTGTAAAACATTTAGAAATATTAGGATGACATTCCAGACCGGATTGAACCTACAGGACACAGTTTACATCCGGTCTGGAATGTCATCCTAATATTTCTAAATGGTTTTATGAGTTATCTATGAGGGTCTATGAGGGTCGCTTATACTTTATTTATATATATATATATATATATATATATATATATATATATATATATATATATATACACACACGGATGAGGGGGGCTCGGCCTGATGAGAGCACTTCTCCTGACTGTAGCTGAATCACTCATTTGAACGTGAAGTTCAGATCCCGCCCTCAGAGATGAGGACGCGATGGACTCATCGTGGACTTCATGGCCGTAATGAATCCAACCGTGTTTCTTTTCTGATTGCTTTCCTATGGATCGCTCCTCTCTCATCAGTGCCTCTCTGTGAAGTGTAAAATGCCTTTAATGCCAACTTCTGAATGTCATATTGCTTTTTTTTTTATTGTTGCCTCTGGAATCTGATCCCAGAGCTGCGGAGGTGATTTTAATCTTCTGCACTGTGAAGTGGGTCTTCTTTCAGCTGGAAGGGATCCTGGAGACCCTCTGGATCCAGAACAGAAGCTGCTGCTGAGTCCATGTTGATCACACTTCTTCTAACCTTGACAACCTATACGTATAATTATTCACACGACCGTTCAAAGGTTTGGGCTCACCCAGACAATTTGGTGATTTCCATTAGAACCCCTTTTATTTATCAAATTGATTGCAAAATAAATAGAAAATAAAGTCAAGACATTGACAAGGTTATCAATAATGATTTTTCTTTATTGTAAATATTAATGTAGTTCTTCTTGTGGCTCAAAGGAAGGCCAGTTTTAGAGCTTCACCAGCATAACTGTTTTCAGCTGCGCTCACATAAAATGGGTTTTGAAGGGTTTTCTCCCCCTCCGCTAGTCTTCTAAGGCGATAAATGTAGAGACTTCACTACACCAGAGAATAGTCATCTACACATTAACATGTAGAGAGTTATGATTCATTTAATGTATCTTCATTGAAGAAACAGTACTTTGAATAATAAGGACATTTCTACGTGACTCCAAACTTTTAAATGGTCGTGTGTGTCTTGTTGTTACGTCTGAATGCTGAAATATGTAAATGTCATCAACCCATATTTCTGTTCTCTGTAGTTGGTGTCTGAGCTCAGACCGTCCCCCTTCCCGCCTCAGAGGCCCCTCCCCCTCAGCCCCGCCAGAGGAGCCTCCCCCAGCGTGAGTCCAGCCCGGACCCTCCCCAAGCCCCCCCCAGGTCTGCTGGTCATGATGCCCCCGGCTGTGGGACCCAAACCTGTGGGCAAGGTGTCGGCGGTCCCCCCCCTCAGAGCTCTCAGGTGGGCCGCACACAGACGCACGGTAGTGGAGGGAGGGGGAGGGGCTTCTGTTCTCTGGCATCAGAGGCTTTTCATTCGCCGGCTCAGGGGAAGGTCACAGAGCAGAGGTGTCAAAGGTCAAAGGTCACATCATGGCGATGAAACACAACTTAAATGACCCATTGTTCATATTTACTCAGTAAACACAGTGTTCACCTTCCTGGCCATGTTTCCACAGACACGTGTTACGCTGTTACTTTAAGTTGTTACTTTATGTTGTTAGGTTTTATTCCTACATAGTTACTGCACATTGTTACTCCACATTGTTATTCCACATTGTTAATCCACATTGTTACTCCACATTATGAATCCATTGTTGCTCCACATTATTACTCCACATTGTTATTCCACATTGTTATTCCACATTGTTATTCCACAGTGTTACTCCACATTGTTACTCCACATTGTTATTCCACAGTGTTACTGCACATTGTTACTCCACATTATTACTCCACAGTGTTACTCCACATTGTTACTCCACATTGTTACTCCAGTGTTACTCCACATTGTTACTCCACATTGTTACTCCACATTGTTACTCCACATTGTTACTCCACATTGTTACTGCACATTGTTACTCCACAGTGTTATTCCACATTGTTACTCCACATTGTTGCTGCACATTGTTACTCCACAATGTTACTCCACATTGTTATTCCACATTGTTACTCCACAGTGTTACTCCACATTGTTACTCCACAGTGTTACTACACAATGTTACTCCACATTGTTATTCCACAGTGTTACTGCACATTGTTACTCCACAGTGTTATTCCACATTGTTATTCCACATTGTTATTCCACATTGTTACTCCACATTGTTGCTGCACATTGTTACTCCACAATGTTACTCCACATTGTTATTCCACATTGTTACTCCACATTGTTGGTGCACATTGTTACTCCACATTGTTGCTCCACATTGTTACGTTGTGTTACATCACACGTCATTTAGCTGAGGCTTTTATCCAAACTAACGTACATCATGTAGCCACAGCTACAGGGTTAACACGGGGTTATGTGTCCTGCTCAAGGGCACATGGGCGAGGGTGTGCTGCAGCGGGGACCAGACCTATAGTCACACCCCATAGTCACACCCTATAGTAACAGACCTATAGTAACAGACCTATAGTCACACCCCATAGTCACACCCTATAGTAACAGACCTATAGTAACAGACCTATAGTCACACCCTATAGTCACACCCTATAGTCACACCCTATAGTCACAGACCTATAGTCACACCCTATAGTAACAGACCTATAGTAACAGACCTATAGTCACACCCTATAGTCACACCCTATAGTCACACCCTATAGTCACACCCTATAGTAACAGACCTATAGTAACAGACCTATAGTCACACCCTATAGTCACACCCTATAGTCACACCCTATAGTCACACCCTATAGTAACACCCTATAGTCACACCCTATAGTCACACCCTATAGTCACACCCTATAGTCACAGACCTATAGTCACACCCTATAGTAATATAGTAACAGACCTATAGTCACACCCTATAGTCACACCCTATAGTCACACCCTATAGTCACAGACCTATAGTAATATAGTAACAGACCTATAGTCACACCCTATAGTAACATACCTATAGTAACAGACCTATAGTCACACCCTATAGTAACAGACCTATAGTAACAGACCTATAGTAACAGACCTATAGTCACAGACCTATAGTAACAGACCTATAGTAACAGACCTATAGTAACAGACCTATAGTAACAGACCTATAGTAACAGACCTATAGTCACAGACCTATAGTAACAGACCTATAGTCACACCCTATAGTAACAGACCTATAGTAACAGACCTATAGTCACACCCTATAGTAACAGACCTATAGTAACAGACCTATAGTCACACCCTATAGTAACAGACCTATAGTAACAGACCTATAGTCACAGACCTATAGTAACAGACCTATAGTCACACCCTGCATCACTGCTGCTGGAACAGAATGTCAGGCCAGGATTCAGGTCAGGACTCAAGCGCGGAGCTGACAGTGAGTCGGCTTTATTTCGTTAAACAAAAACACTCCTAAGCGGTGGAGGCAAAACAAAGCACAAAATAAACAAAAGGCTGGGCTATGAAAAAACTACAACAAAAGGCGCTTTTTCGAGGTAGATTCAAAACTTACAAAAAAAGGTTCTGTGGCTTTCAACATGAAGCTGGCTTGGGTGAAAATGTCGTTTGGATGAAACACTTTGGCACAGGACAGAGGGGAGACGCAGACTATAAGCACAACAATCAAGGATCAGGGGAGACAATCAGACCGGTGACACAAGAGGAAGGGCAAGTGATCTGAAACGAGAGGAGAGTTAGACTTCAAAATAAAACAGGAAGTTACAAGACAAAAACCCAAGACAAGACAAACTTCAGCGCAGTGTGACACAGAAAGCAATCAGGGCGAACAGACGAGGAGCCTCTTGACCAGCTGATTGCTCGTAGAGAACGGAGTGTGGACAGACTCCTGCTTGTATCTGGTGTGTTTGGGCATGAGTGTTGAAGCAGGAATATATGAATACATCTGATTGATCTGTCTGTGAGAAAGAGTCCCTCACAGTATGTCTATCTTTTCATATCATGCTGTGTTGTGTTCAGGGTGTCGGCTCATGAACCGTCCCGTCACAAACCGTGTGATGCTCTCAGTTCTCCAACACATCATGAGTCACATGTCTCGTCTGAACGGGTCTCCTCAGGATGCAGCTGTTCTGTAAAGGTCAGGAAGGAAAGGAAGGAGATGGCCGATGCTCTGCTCCTGGAATCCATCAACTGGTCTCAGATCAGATCTCACATTAACACCAGCAGGTCCAGAGACTCAGTGTCTTTGTGTTCAAAGTAGGCGTTTATGGAACAGAATGGGTTAAGAATCGATATCCTCGCAGCACAGTGCCTGCTGGTTGGTATTTGTGCTTATAAGAACTGTTCCTGTGATTATGGTTTCAAGACAGGAAATTCCTTCATGCCTTAAAAGTCAGTGAAACGGCAATGTTCTGTTCTCTGGAATAAGAAGATTCTTACATGCATAGTGGCATTTAATCCCATCAAAATATAACATTGCATACAGGATTATCATGCAGACATTATTTTATATTGTTTTACTGTCAACAAATCAACTTTTGATCCAGAACTGACTGATGACAGGAGAGAATACAGCTCTAAACACATGTGCATGGACTTCTATTCAACCAGAGGAGTCGCCCCCTGGTGGTCAGGAGAGAGAATGCACATTTAAGGCACCCCTACTTTGGCTTCCCTCTCTGTCCTCCTTTCCTTTCCTTTCTTCCTAACAGCACTGATGGTGAACTCGTCCACCATCTTAGTGTCGTATGTTGTCATTTACAATATGTCATGATTTATTTGGATGCTGTGGAAAGACACATTGCTATATTCTAAGATACGAGGAAGAGATATCAGGCGGGGATAAACACTCACACACACACACAGACACACACACACAGCATGAGTTTGACAAGACTAGAATCTCTTCTTTCTGTCTTTCTCCTTCCAGACCGGTCCCAGGTGCCAAAGCAAACACAGCCTCGCCTCCGCCACGGAAATGACCCCCCTCCCCCCTCCAGCCTCAGCACCTGACGGCCTATTTGCACTAAAGAGACCTCGGCCGGTGAACCACAACAGAGCTGACGCACAAACCAGAGGAGGACCGACACAAAGTTACAACCTGAGACACAAAGAAAGAACGAACAGGAGTCTGACAACCCCCCCCCCCCCCCCGGCGCTAACCTTCACCCCGATGACGCGGTTTTGCACGAGGCCTTGCAGACTGAGACGAGTGTTATCGCTGGCGGACGGTCACATTTGCCAAATGAATTTTTTTACGGATTATTGTTTTTTTAATTTTTGTATCTGTTAATGCCGTCTGTGTATAAACAATGCATTTTGTAATGACTGTTGTCCCTGTTTACAGTTTGTGTTGCGTCACGTTTTATGATTTATGTTACGTGCCAAAGAGGTCTCTTCACCCGGGGGTGTCCCGTCACCTTAAGTTTACCACGAGTCGATGCTTTTGATAATTTATTGTGTTGTATGCGGAACGTCTAAAGTACAAAGCGGAGGTACGGTGGGCCGCCTGGGGGAGCCAATCACACGGCAGCTGCTCCTCAGCGCTGGCGGAGGATTTGACGGATGCGTGGGACTTGCAGGACACGCCCCCCCCGGGCGCTCATTTGATTTGAATGTCTTTCATGTGTTATGACTTTTGAATTGTTACATAAAAATATTTTTACAAAACCATAAGCACGTTTCTTTCATTCTGTCTTCGTCCCACTTGAACAACATGTATAGTAAATGTACAGAGCCTGTTCAGTGTTCAGTGTGGGTGGAGAACTGCCTCCACCTCCATCGGTCATGAAAGTTGAGTTCTTACCTTAATTTCATCATTCTGTATATTATGGTAAACGACCAGTGTCTTTGGTTCTTGACCGGTACTTTGGACTAAATACATCCTTAAAGAGTAACTTGACACAGAGTTCTGCTGCCTCCTCTCAAGCCTGTTAACCTTAATGATATAAGATATTGATCAAATACAAATCTATGACCCTCACATTGTAAACACATTTTTTGGACATTCTGTGAAACAATCAGTTTTTTCTTATCTTGGTCAGAGTGACCTTGACCGCCTGTTCTTAAAAATGAGGAAACATTAGTGAAATAACTGCATACACACCTATTGACCCCAAAGAGTCCCGGAGTTAGCAGCAGAAGAAGAGGTTCAGACAGACACAGCGAGCAGAGACTACGGTATGTTAATGAAAGGCTCTCAAGTGTCACATTGAGAGTGACAGTCACACATTTCGGTCTTAACTCCCACACTCCCGCCACACATCGGATTTCTCACGCTGACAAAACCTCTCGGCTATTTTATGTTTTAATGTGCCGCAGCGCCAACATGAGCCCCGCTGACCTCACGGTGGAGAAATCAAACGCTCCCCTGGAGGTCTGCTGTGCGGTGCCATTTATCAGCCAATCAGAAAGAAGAGCTGGGCTACACAATAGCCAATCAGAAAACAACTATCTGTAATCCAGCAACCAATGAAAATAAAGCATCAGTCACTCTTACCTGTCTTTAGAACCTGAGAGCTGTTAATGACATGTGGTTCAACTAAGTACTCACTCTCTTAAACTTTAAATCTTGAAATAAATAATTGTTTGCGTTTGTTTGTGTGATTTTGTGGTGATGTAAACTCAGCTGTCATAACAAGCAGCAGGAGAGCACCTTGTTAAGCTGCCCACAGGCCGAGGAAAAGGACCCTTACAAAACAAATCAAAACAGTGCTTTGAACAAGTAAGATGTATTATAAAGAATTTAACATAAAGACAGGACATTTGTGCAATAGAATTAGACATGTTTTTGTAAATGAGAGTAGAGTTATTAAAAAAACTTTAAATTCTTTAAGGTAGCAAAGATGCCTCGTAAAAGACCTTTGCCAGGCCAGATCGAGGTACAACATGGTACAACGCCAGATTAATTCAAATGTCCTGATATTTGAGCCACCACCATGTGTGGCTGCGTGCGCGGCAACATGTTGGTCACCACCGACAAAATCTCACTCCAAGGTTTTTTGAAAAGTTGGCAACTCTGTATAATATAATATAATACAACGGCACATGTTGGTCGTTTTAGTGTCATGGGGGAATCTCGCATAGGCATTATCATTTATGGTGCACAAACATAAAGAACCACGTCATAGGAGCCTGGAAACTGTCCCAAGAGCTACACCTGCTAGTACACCTTCTAGTACACCTTCTAGTACACCTGCTAGTACACCTTCTAGTACACCTTCTAGTACACCTGCTAGTACACCTTCTAGTACACCTTCTAGTACACCTGCTAGTACACCTGCTAGTACACCTTCTAGTACACCTGCTAGTACACCTTCTAGTACACCTTCTAGTACACCTGCTAGTATACCTGCTAGTACACCTGCTAGTACACCAGCTAGTACACCTTCTAGTACACCTTCTAGTACACCTTCTAGTACACCTTCTAGTACACCTTATAGTACACCTTCTAGTACACCTTCTAGTACACCTTCTAGTACACCAGCTAGTACACCTTCTAGTACACCTGCTAGTACACCTCCTAGTACACCTTCTAGTACACCTGCTAGTACACCTTCTAGTACACCTGCTAGTATACCTGCTAGTACACCTGCTAGTACACCAGCTAGTACACCTGCTAGTACACCTTCTAGTACACCTTCTAGTACACCTTCTAGTACACCTGCTAGTACACCAGCTAGTACACCTTCTAGTACACCTTCTAGTACACCTTCTAGTACACCTTCTAGTACACCTTCTAGTACACCTTCTAGTACACCTTCTAGTACACCAGCTAGTACACCTTCTAGTACACCTGCTAGTACACCTCCTAGTACACCTTCTAGCTAGTACACCTGCTAGTACACCTCCTAGTACACCTTCTAGTACACCTTCTAGTATACCTTCTAGTACACCTGCTAGTACACCAGCTAGTACACCTTCTAGTACACCTTCTAGTACACCAGCTAGTACACCTTCTAGTACACCTGCTAGTACACCTCCTAGTACACCTTCTAGTACACCTTCTAGTACACCTTCTAGTACACCTGCTAGTACACCTCCTAGTACACCTTCTAGTACACCTGCTAGTATACCTTCTAGTACACCTGCTAGTACACCAGCTAGTACACCTGCTAGCCGAAGCACCTGTGATGACCAACAGAGATCCAAAGAGGGGTGGAGATGGCGTGAGATGCATTTGATGCAAAGACAGTATGAAGAATAAGGAGAACTTATGGACGGGGAACCCAGCATCTGCTCTGTTACCTCCACTGCTTCAAATGAGAAGAACAGTTTGCAACTATAATGTATTGTTTGTTGGTTAAAGTTTTGTTTGTGTTTTTAAAAAGAATAAATGCAAAGTTGCAGTGTTGGCTTTTAAAGGTATCTTCCAGTATATTTCCGTGAGGAGCCCAGTGGTTTGTACATTTAACAGTGACAGAACGTATTTTTAGAAGAATGATGGTATTGATTTTTGCTACAGTGTATTTCCGTTATCAGTGAAATGTTTAGTGCAATTAACAGTGACAAAATGTATTCTTTTTACAAGAAACACAGCTGCACCTTCAGCCGTTCCAGGTCCAGGTCATCATGTCACACGATGGAATGGATTCATATTTACAAGCCGTGGAGGAAGAGGCGGCGTGCAGCATCGTCCTCGCCTGGAGCACGTTGGTGTGTCACACCTGCAGTCTGAGTTCAGAGGTCTGACCCTGGTGGAGTCTGAGGAGTCTGAGGAGTCTTTCCCTTGGTCGTCTCTCTGCCGTGCGTCTGATGAACCTCACGGCGGGCCACGATGACCTCATCGCTCCCGTCTGATGAAGCCATTCCACCGCGGGTCGCCTCCCCTCTCACCTGCGGGCCCTTCATGGATCCCCCTGATGGAAATGAGGTGTCCGAGGGGCAGCGCTCTCCTCCCGGGGCACTAATGCGTCGGGAGAGTCCTCGGTTGGAGCGGAACGCCATCGGACAGCGAGGACGGATGGCCTCGCGGGGAGACGAATCGATGGAGACGTTTCCCCGGCGAGGCCGCCGGCGTCCGACCCGAGGGACGACTTCTGGGGACGTGATGGAAATGAAGAGAGCAGAGTTTTTCCAGGACCGCTGTCCGTAAATCACGTTGTGTGCGGCCCCAGGCCTGAAGGGATATGTTGATGTCTCCCCGGGCGAGCCCTCAGCCGGAGAGCTTAAATGAAGAGGTTAGGGAAACAC
>CM070111.1:14591969-14610540 GCA_036178185.1 Liparis tanakae
CATAAGACAACATGACCTCATCGTAGCTGCTTTATGATATATGTATAGTAACTGTTATAGTTATATAGTATTCGTGGGTTACCTAAATCACTGTTAGATACAAAAGCACAGAGACGAGTTAGGTCCTTTTTACTGGCGGCAGGATGAACAAACTACCAAAGAACTCCGTAGTGGTGACAGTCAAACACAATCGAGCACCGAGTGCTCGATCCAATATACCACAGAGCTGCGAGGAGACGCGTTATGGAGGACTGAAAATGACTTAAGTTTAAATAAATAAATAAATAATAAACGCTGTTGGTCTACAGATCCAAGTGCTAGGGATCGATTGCTTCTGTCTTGCTCCCCAACTTGACCAATCAGGCTTTAGACAGAGGTTCGGACCGCCCAGCTCATTTGAATATACGGACACACATAAATAAATGAAGAAATACGTGTGGACACATAGAGAAATAAATAAATGAAGAAATACATAAATGTAGAAATATATTTAATTAATGATGTCCTGTTGATTTATAACTTATATTCATTCATTCCTGTATTTATTTATACAGTTATTTATTTATTTATACATTTATTTAAGCATTTATTTATTTATTCATATATTTATTCATTTATTTATTTATATATACTTAAGTCATTTTCAGTCCTCCATAACGCGCAGCTGCTGGTGACACAGAAGAGGCTGCGGTGCGGCGCGGTGCGGCGCGGTGCGGCGCGGTGCGGCGCGGTGCGGCGCGGTGCGGCGCGGCGCGGTGCGGCGCGGTGCGGTGCGGCGCGGTGCGGCGCGGTGCGGCGCGGTGCGCTCCCCGGGACTCTTCAACACATTGAGGGCTCGATCACACCAGACGCGCCTCTCAAAATCATTGATTCCTATGGTACGGCGCGACTTTCAGACGAACCTTTTAAACGCCACGCGGCGCGTTTTTCAGGCGCGCTTAAAAGTTTAAATATTCTCAACTTTAAGCGCGAGGTGTGGATGTGCGCCGCTCATTAATGTCACACTCGGACAAGGCGCCAATCGGATCAAGCAGGAGGCTTTTCTTCCTGTTTTCTTCGCTGTTTTGCCCGGCGTGTTTTTGCCTAGAGGCGTTTTTGGTGCGGCTGCGTTTTATAGAGGCGCGTCTGGTGTGATCGAGCCCTAAGCCGTCTCTCATCGTATGAGCAACACCTGCGCCTTTCACAGTCACGTGACTGCGGCGGCAAACACTCTGACGGCTGAATAATTGTTCATATGAAGAGGCGGTGCCATCTGAATGTCAGGCGGACTATTTTGGGGGCGTTTGGTCGGCTCCGCCCACGGAACGCATCACCTCCGTATCACTGCGACCAGTCAAGTGGCTGCAGCAACACAGAGAAGCAGCGTCAAAGAAGAAGAAGAAGAAGGAAGAAGAAGAAGAAGAAGAAGAGAAGCCGCCACGTGAGGCCACGCTGCAGGAGCGCAGAGGACATGTAGCTCTGTGCCGGCCCCTGGTCCCCCTCAGGTCCCCTCAGGTCCCCCCTGCTCCCTCTAGTCCCTCTGGTCCCTCTGGCCCCTCTGGTCCCTCTGGCCCCTCTGGTCCCCCTCAGGTCCCCCCTGGTCCCCCTCCTGCCAACAGGCCCCAGAGCAGCCATGCAGCCCGGTGTGCTGCAGAGTGAAGCCGGAATGCTTCTGCACAACAAGTTTGTGGTGATTCTCGGCGGCTCAGGTGAGACGTGAACAACAAAGTTGATCTCAAAAGCAAACTCCTATAGCCAGGGTTGGAAAGTCATGGAAAACCTGGAGAAGTCATGGGATTTTAAAATGGTCATTTCCAGGGCTGGAAAAGTCATGGAAAAAACGTAAATCATAAAAGTTTGGGAAAAGTCATGGAAATGTTATAATCACATGTTCATTTACGCAAAGTTTAAAATAATAAATGTTATTTAAAGAAAGATGCTCAAAATATAAGCCGGCGTACGCTCTCAATACGCAACATGTTCTAAATTGTTAATGTTTATACCGGGATTTCAGTTTGGTCATGGAAATTTGTTTTAAAATCTTGGAAAAGTCCTTGCTCAAAATGCGTAAGAGCCCTGTAGCCGGTCTCCAGGTGTACGGCGTGGAGCCTCCCCCACGTCCTTTAAGAGGCTGTTCTTTCTATCTGAGAGCATGACTAATTGATTTCACTTGAGCTTTTCATTCTCCTCGCACTGAGGCGGTGGTTAAAGCTCACAGAGGTCCTCTGCTCCCTTAAGGCTTATTATATTGCTCTTTGCAGGTGGTTCTTGAAGGCAGCAGCATGTTAGAACAGTGTACGGCTGATGATCAATAACGCTGAACACTACAAGCAGCGCCGCTTCAGTGTGAGGAGAGAGCTTTGTGAAATCTGAAGTGAAATCAATAAGTCATGCTCTCAAATTGAAGGAACACGCTCTTGAATAAAGTGTGTGTGTGTGTGTGTGTGTGTGTGTGTGTGTGTGTGTGTGTGTGTGTGTGTGTGTGTGTGTGTGTGTGTGTGTGTGTGTGTGTGTGTGTGTGTGTGTTTTCTCTTTAAATTCTCTGCAGAAGTTGCCAGCTCGACTTCAACACATGTTCATTATTTATCAGACACAGATTCTTGTAAGAGCTTCACGTCTTGCCAAGCTATCTGCACCCATTCAAACCCCCGCTGCTCGCTTCTCTTTCAAGTTCCTCATCCTCTTCTTCATCATTAATTCAATTCTTTGTACGTAAAGCCTGTTGCGTTTGTCTTTCTGGTTCCAGTGCAGCGCTCCATGTACAAAGACCTGGTCCTGCTGCTCCAGAGGGATCAGTACCTGACTGCGACTCAACTCAAAGCCAAAGTAAATCTCTCCAAGCGTCTCACGAGAAGCACCAGCACGTCTTCTTTTCTTTTCCAAGGCATTTTATGGGAGCAGTTCAAGTGAATCACCTGGAATGGTGCAAAGGTCGTCGGCAAACTGCCAGAGGTTAAACACCAACGTTTAGGTTCCCAAAAACTGAAAAAGAATGTCTATTTCCGAGTTCTCCAAAAAGGCCTTTTCAGGGAACCAGTAATTAAGGGTTAACGACGTGCAGCTGTTGTGGAGTTAATGAAGCCGTGAAGCACTTCCCACAGGTGTCTCCACTTCAGGTGATTACTGAACAGACGGCCTCCCCACACCCAGGATGTACTGCAGGAAGTCTTATAACGGCAGTTAACAAAGACATGGCCAGAATAACAACCCTTAATGGAGGTCTTTCCTTTAGAGGAGTTGAAGTGTTCTAAAACGTGTGTGTTTCACAACATCTAGAGACTAAAGGTAGCGGAGTTTAGGGAAAGACCTTAAATACCCTCTAAAGAAGTGTCCACTCTTAATTTAACTTCATAAAGGATTTTCTTTTAAGTCCATGACAAAGCATTTAGCTTTTGAAATATGTTCGTCTGAAGTGCTAAAAGATGGAAATTCCGGACATCTGCCAGTATAACTCATCAGACCATGATCTCCTATTCGACCTGAATTATTACCAAAGTTCATAAAAGCAGCTATTAATATCTTTTTACAACAAAGGCTGAAGGACATGGTGAACACAAGGTGACGATGTGAAGGAGCCAACAGGAGCCGTCTGCCGCTCCACGGCGCTTTATCCAGTAGTTTATTACCCCATCAACCAAACCAATAACTATAACAGTTATAATGTAAAACGCTATACATATTATTGAGTTATATTATTAAGTTATTATACAGTTTCATGTATAAAATCCGCAACACGGCGTATAAAATATTCTTTAAATAAATGTATATCTTGCTCTGGGTTGAATATGCATGATCGTATCGACTGACCGGGTCACCTAACCAATCACAGTGTCATGGTATCTTTCTTATATTTATATTTTATTGTGTTTAGTTTATTGGTGCTACTGTGTCGACAAATTTCCCCCTTTAGGATTAATTAAGTATATTTCTATTCTATGGTAGGTTCAGTCATGAAACATGATGTCATCCTTAAGACTGGGGTTTATCCTTAGACCAACCACTGACTCTTTTCTATCAAACTCATATTTTATTTTATATAGCCCAATATCGCAAATTGTAAATTCCCAATAGAGTGCTTTACAATCTGTACACATAGACATCCCTGACCTTTGACCTCACATCGGATCAGGAATAACTCCCAAAAAATAGAAAACCCTTTCACAGGAGGCACCAGACCCAGCAGGTCCAACGGGCCCTGTGAGAGGTGAAGTCACAAGGACTCTGGGGAGGAAACAAGTTAGTCATGTGTGATGGAGAGATGAACATTCATCCATAAGTAGAGAGAGGAGAGGAGAGAGGAGCTCAGTGTATCCCAAGCGTCCATAAGGAGAGAGGAGAGAGGAGCTCAGTGTATCCTAGCGTCCATAAGGAGAGAGGAGAGGAGAGAGGAGCTCAGTGTATCCTAAACGTCCATAAGGAGAGAGGAGAGGAGCTCAGTGTATCCTAAACGTCCATAAGGAGAGAGGAGAGGAGAGAGGAGCTCAGTGTATCCTAAACGTCCATAAGGAGAGAGGAGAGGAGAGAGGAGCTCAGTGTATCCTAAACGTCCATAAGGAAAGAGGAGAGGAGAGGAGAGAGGAGCTCAGTGTATCCTAAACGTCCATAAGGAGAGAGGAGAGGCGAGAGGAGCTCAGTGTATCCTAGCGTCCATAAGGAGAGAGGAGAGAGGAGCTTGGTGTATCCTAAACGTCCATAAGGAGAGAGGAGAGGAGAGAGGAGCTCAGTGTATCCTAAACGTCCATAAGGAGAGAGGAGAGAGGAGCTCAATGTATCCTAAACGTCCATAAGGAGAGAGGAGAGGAGAGAGGAGCTCAGTGTATCCTAAACGTCCATAAGGAGAGAGGAGAGGAGAGGAGAGGAGAGAGGAGCTCGGTGTATCCTAGCGTCCATAAGGAGAGAAGAGAGGAGAGAGGAGCTCAGTGTATCTTAGCGTCCATAAGGAGAGAGGAGAGGAGAGGAGAGAGGAGAGGAGAGAGGAGCTCGGTGTATCCTAAAGGTCCTTAAGGAGAGAGGAGAGAGGAGCTCAGTGTATCCTAAACGTCCATAAGGAGAGAGGAGAGAGGAGCTCAGTGTATCCTAAACGTCCATAAGGAGAGAGGAGCTCAATGTATCCTAAACGTCCATAAGGAGAGAGGAGAGGAGAGAGGAGCTCAGTGTATCCTAAACGTCCATAAGGAGAGAGGAGAGGAGAGAGGAGCTCAGTGTATCCTAAACGTCCATAAGGAGAGAGGAGAGAGGAGCTCAGTGTATCCTAAACGTCCATAAGGAGAGAGGAGAGAGGAGCTCAATGTATCCTAAACGTCCATAAGGAGAGAGGAGAGGAGAGAGGAGCTCAGTGTATCCTAAACGTCCATAAGGAGAGAGGAGCTCAGTGTATCCTAAACGTCCATAAGGAGAGGAGAGGAGAGAGGAGCTCAGTGTATCCTAAACGTCCATAAGGAGAGAGGAGAGGCGAGAGGAGCTCAGTGTATCCTAGCGTCCATAAGGAGAGAGGAGAGAGGAGCTTGGTGTATCCTAAACGTCTATAAGGAGAGAGGAGAGGAGAGAGGAGCTCAGTGTATCCTAAACGTCCATGAGTAGAGGAGAGGAGAGGAGAGAGGAGCTTGGTGTATCCTAGCGTCCATAAGGAGAGAAGAGAGGAGAGAGGAGCTCAGTGTATCCTAGTGTCCATAAGGAGAGAGGAGAGGCGAGAGGAGCTCGGTGTATCCTAAAGGTCCTTAAGGAGAGAGGAGAGAGGAGCTCAGTGTATCCTAAAGGTCCTTAAGGAGAGAGGAGAGAGGAGCTCAGTGTATCCTAAACGTCCATAAGGAGAGAGAGGAGAGGAGAGGAGAGAGGAGCTCGGTGTATCCTAAACGTCCATAAGGAGAGAGGAGAGGAGAGAGGAGCTCAGTGTATCCTAAACGTCCATAAGGAGAGAGGAGAGGAGAGAGGAGCTCAGTGTATCCTAAACGTCCATAAGGAGAGAGGAGAGAGGAGCTCAGTGTATCCTAAACGTCCATAAGGAGAGAGGAGAGAGGAGCTCAATGTATCCTAAACGTCCATAAGGAGAGAGGAGAGGAGAGAGGAGCTCAGTGTATCCTAAACGTCCATAAGGAGAGAGGAGAGGAGAGAGGAGCTCAGTGTATCCTAAACGTCCATAAGGAGAGAGGAGAGAGGAGCTCAGTGTATCCTAAACGTCCATAAGGAGAGAGGAGAGAGGAGCTCAATGTATCCTAAACGCCCATAAGGAGAGAGGAGAGGAGAGAGGAGCTCAGTGTATCCTAAACGTCCATAAGGAGAGAGGAGAGGAGAGAGGAGCTCAGTGTATCCTAAACGTCCATAAGGAGAGGAGAGGAGAGAGGAGCTCAGTGTATCCTAAACGTCCATAAGGAGAGAGGAGAGGCGAGAGGAGCTCAGTGTATCCTAGCGTCCATAAGGAGAGAGGAGAGAGGAGCTTGGTGTATCCTAAACGTCTATAAGGAGAGAGGAGAGGAGAGAGGAGCTCAGTGTATCCTAAACGTCCATAAGGAGAGAGGAGAGGAGAGAGGAGCTCAGTGTATCCTAAACGTCCATAAGGAGAGAGGAGAGAGGAGCTCAGTGTATCCTAAACGTCCATGAGGAGAGAGGAGAGGAGAGAGGAGCTCAGTGTATCCTAAACGTCCATAAGGAGAGAGGAGAGGAGAGGAGAGAGGAGCTCGGTGTATCCTAGCGTCCATAAGGAGAGAGGAGAGGAGAGGAGAGGAGAGGAGAGGAGAGGAGAGGAGAGAGGTGTATCCTAGCGTCCATAAGGAGAGAAGAGAGGAGAGGAGAGAGGAGAGAGGTGTATCCTAAAGGTCCTTAAGGAGAGAGGAGAGAGGAGCTCAGTGTATCCTAACGTCCATAAGGAGAGAGGAGAGAGGAGCTCAGTGTATCCTAGCGTCCCCCTCCTCTCAGCCTCTAGCAGCGTCTCCAGGTCTGGACCAGGTGAACCTGATCCTGACTATAAGACTACAAGAGGAAAGTCTTCAGTCTCCATGGTGACGGTGTCTCCTCTGGTTCATAAAAGAGGAGGAGCTTGATACCTGAAGGCTCTGGCTCCTCCTACTAGTCGTGTGTTTCCTGAAGAACCGCTGGCTTCTTGTTCCTGGCCTCCGGACCGTAACGCCTCCCTCTGCGTCCAGGGGGAGTTTTCCTTTGAACAGGACGTCCTGGTGGAGGGGGGGCAGTTGGGACCCATGACCAACGGCACCGAGTACCGAGAGGTCCGGCAGTACCGCTCCGACCACCACCTGCTGCGCTTCTACTTCCTGACGCGGGTCTACTCCCCGTACATGGAGGGCATCCTGGAGGACTTCCGGCGAGGACTCCAGCCCGACGTCCTGGTCATCAGCTCTTGTCTCTGGGACATCACCAGGTAACCGGTCCACGTGCGCTTTGTGTGGCATTACAAACCCAGTAGGGAACCTCCGTCAGGTGGTTCTGTGGAGGTAAAGATGGTGCCTGGTCCCTGGTGGTGATGTGAGCGCTTTGGATCTGGATTCTTGTGTTTGGTGGAAAATGTTGCAAACTCGTCTTGTTTCCTCATGAATCACCAACATTCTTTGGGAAGGACAACAACAACAACAACAACAACAACTCCATGGCCTATGTGTTGCTCAGGGCTTCCACCCGTGTATTATTGGCTACGTCTCTTTATTTATAGGCTCTTTTAAGCTAAAATGTGTTTTACAACCAGCAAACGCAAAAGAATAACTCTCGGGTACTTCTCAGTTTGCAGCTCTGGGGTCTCATTCTTTATTTAACTCTTCTTTCTTTTATTTATTGATTTTGCAAACGCATACAGGAATGAAGAGTAATGCCACCCCAGAACATGACCTGCAGTAGCTGGGAGGTTGTGTAACTGACACTGTCCCTGTAGACACAGTGAACAAACAACCACGATCACAGCCACTTGGAGCACATTTAAATATAGGAGGAATATGAAACTTTAAAAACATGCATACATAACTACAAACGAACACTGATCTACTAAAGCTTTAAGTCCTTGAGCGGTCGGCTCACTCAGGGCTCGGGTCCAGAGAATCTGGCCATCACGTGTGTGCCTTCCTTATTCGAGTCCCACCTGGTTGTTTCCTCAGAGTAACTGAAGAGCTGGATGAAGGGTCATCACTCATCATGTTCATCAGCACTGAAAGCTGCTCGTCTTTAGTGCTGGAGGCAACAAGACCGGCTTATTTATTTATGTTTTATGCAGTCTGACAACTCTAAAATGATCAGATGTCTGAACTCGAGTGACGGTGCCAGTGACCACTGAGGCTGAGCTGACTCCCTGAGTGACGTCATACATGCAGCCCTGTGGTTTAACGAGCAGGTTGCCATACAACTACAAAACGTTAGTCATTTCAATTATAAAGATGGCTTTGATGTGATTCTGCACAGAGACCAGTTGCCTAGTGACCGCAGCCTCATGGAGCCACACTGAGAATAACTCTCATCAAGGAGTCTCATCAATGAAGCTCCCTGCATACGTGTTGTCGGCCTGACGGGGGGCATGAGGTCACAAGGTCATGAGGTCACAAGGTCAAGAGGTCATGAGGTCACAAGGTCACGAGGTCATGAGGTCACGTGGTCATGAGGTCATGAGGTCGATACTCTTGGTAGTAGTTATGTGACGGTGTTGACTTTAAAATCGTAATGACGTAATGTGTGAGGCCAGCAGACGTCTGAGTCTCTGAGCCGGAACGTCACGCAATATTATGTGAAGCCAGACCCGCGTGTTCCGTCCTGTGAGGTCAAACCACGGGTTCTGATCCAAGAACATCTGGAAGGATGAATACCTGCTGCAGCAACTAGCTTTGAATGCCCTCCTCTCCACTCTGATCCCCTTCTGCTGCTGTGGTTCTGCCTGCTGTGGTTCTGCCTGATGTGGTGCTGCCTGCTGTGGTTCTGCCTGCTGTGGTTATTTCTGCTGTGGTTCTGCCTGCTGTGGTTCTGCCTGATGTGGTTCTGCCTGATGTGGTTCTGCCTGATGTGGTTCTGTCTGCTGTGGTTCTGTCTGCTGTGGTTCTGCCTGATGTGGTTCTGTCTGCTGTGGTTCTGCATGCTGTGGTTCTGTCTGCTTTGGTTCTGTCTGCTTTGGTTCTGTCTGCTTTGGTTCTGTCTGATGTAGTTCTGCTTGCTGTGGTTCTGCCTGCTGTGGTTCTACCTGCTTCTACATCTGATTGTATTGTTACGTCCCACTGGGGTCCAGCTGTGGGACCTTTGACCTCACATCGGATCAGGAGAAACTTCAAAAAACTAAAAACCCTCTCACTGGGGAGAAGAGGGAGGAGGAGGAGGAGCATGGCCACCATGATGGAGCTCTCGGGTCACCGGTACTTTGCTCCTGGTGCATGCCGACTGACGACGGCACATGAGAACTAAAGATGCAACCGAGGTGGTTCAGAGATGGTTCTAGTTTGTCCACAGAGACTGAAGCTCGTCTGAGAGCAGGTCTGGGTCACTAGAACCAGACGTGATCGCGGGATGAGAGTCAGCGCCTCCTCATCTGAGGCCATGGTGCTCTGCCGGAAACCGGTGGATCGCTCCTCCAGGGGGGGACCTGACCCAAGCGAAGGAGTTCAAGTCTCTCGGGGTCTTGTTCCCGAGTGGAGGTAAGATGGAGAGATCGACAGGCGGGTCGGAGCGGCTGTTAAACAGGAGCTGAGCCGAAAGGAGAAACTCAAGTTACTGGTCGGTCGACGGTCCAACCCTCACCGATGGTCACGAGCTTTAGGTCAGGACCGAAAGAACAAGGTCTCGAATACAAGCAGCCAAAAGGAGTTTCCTCTGTACGGGCTCAGCCTTAGAGATAAGGTAAGGAGATGAGTTTCCTTTATAGGGCTCAGCCTTAGAGATAAGGTAAGGAGATGAGTTTCCTTTATAGGGCTCAGCCTTAGAGATAAGGTAAGGAGATGAGATTCCTCTGGAGGGCTCAGCCTTAGAGATAAGGTAAGGAGATGAGATTCCTCTGGAGGGCTCGGCCTTAGAGATAAGGTAAGGAGATGAGATTCCTCTGGAGGGCTCGGCCTTAGAGATAAGGTAAGGAGATGAGTTTCCTCTGGAGGGCTCGGCCTTAGAGATAAGGTAAGGAGATGAGTTTCCTCTGGAGGGCTCGGCCTTAGAGATAAGGTAAGGAGCTTGGAGTCAGCTGAAGTGGTTCGGGCATCTGATTCGGACGCCTCCTGGTCGCCTCCCTTTCCAGGCACGTCCAATGGGAGGAGACCAGGGGAGGACCCAGGACACCTGGAGGGATCACGTCTCCCGGCTGGCCTGAACGCCTCGGGACCCCCGACTGAGCTGCAGAGGGTTGCGTCATCGGAGGGGAACATGCCTAGAGATGACGACTCACCAGGGACGACGGCTTCGTCTTCATGTGGTCTTCTGTGTCCTCCAGGTACGGGCCGGAGTGTCTGGGCCAGTACAAGGAGAACCTGCACAAGTTCTTTGGCCAGATCAAATCCATCGTGGACGAGCGCTGCCTCGTCCTGTGGGCTCTGACCATGCCGGTGGGCAAGAAGATCAAAGGCGGCTTCCTGGTGCCCGAGGTAAGTCACATCCAAATAGAATAGAGTAGAAGGAAATATTTTGTTCTGCTCTTTTGCCCTCTCCTTTTTATGATGGATTTTTGTATGCGTTTTTATATATATATATATATATATATATATATATATATATATATTTTTTTTTTTTTTTTTTTTTTTTTTTCTATGAATATTTGTGTAGATTGAAATACATCCTATATTACCTTAATGGACACCCCTCACATCACACCCATGGACTGGATCACACATCAAATGGACACACACACGCACGCACACACACACACTGCATTGGGAGGTTTTCGTCATGAGATTCCCAAGAAGCACCACGCCCCCCCGTTGAGTTAATAGACGTCTTATGCGGAGACGATGAACAATATCATTAATTGTCCGCTCCAGACCCCAGAGTTTAGAGTTTAGAGCAGCTCGTATTCAGGAGGTTGACTCTCCCGTTGGTCCCTGAATCCCCTCAGCTGAGCCACCTGGCTCCCACGCTGTGCTACGACGTCATCGAGGCCAACTTCTACGGCGGCCGGCTGGCGGAGGAGTACGGCTTCGACGTCCTCGACCTGCACTTCCACTTCCGCTTCAGCCTGCAGCACCGGCGGCCGGACGGCGTCCACTGGGACGCGCTGGCCCATCGGCACATCAGCAGCCTGCTGCTGCGGCACGCCGCCGACGCCTGGGGGGTGGAGCTCCAAGCCCCGCCCCCTCCTGCAGCGGGAGGTCAGTGCTCCGCCGTTGGACCGATACACCTGAGTGTTTCATGCCCGTCACTCCTGAAGACCGCCTGAGCTCGTGGGAGCCGGGTTTGTTTTTAGTGCTCAGCTTCCCGTTTCACCCGACTGACGACGCTTCTACGTGATTAACGTGTGTGTGTGTGTGTGTGTGTGTGTGTGTGTGTGTGTGTGTGTGTGTGTGTGTGTGTGTGTGTGTGTGTGTGTGTGTGTGTGTGTGTGTGTGTGTGTGTGTGTGTGTGTGTGTGTGTGTGTGTGTGTGTGTGTGTGTGTGTGTGTGTGTGTGTGGCAGCGTTCTGGAGAGACTGTAACTGGCTTAGGTGATAATGAATAGAATGGAGGCACTCATCAAAGGGTCTGACTGCTTTGTAGAGTAAGTGGTATTAAACGACGAGTTCTTAAGGCTTCGTTGGAACAGATTACTTCCATATTATACAGAAAAGCCGTTTTGTTGTAAACCGTTCAGAATGTTTTGTGAACGCTCAAGACCGTAATTAAGTCTCCTAATTGCTATAATTACCTTCGCATTGAAAATGCAGAAGGTAATGTTTTCGCCGGCGTTTGTGAATATGTCCGTCCGTCAGTTATTCGTCTAAATCAGACAAAACTGAGCCGATTCTTATGAAACTTGGTAGGATGATTGGTCATGACCCAAGGAACAATCGATTAGTTTTTGGGAGTGATTGGGTCAAAGGTCAAGGTCACGAAAAGGTGAAAAACGTAAATTGCGAAGGTATGCGCTCTACCGAGTGCCCATTCTAGTTATATAATGTATTAATATACGATATGAAGGCCTTGATGCAGTTTTTTTAGGCAAAGAATGACCAACCTGAAGCTGTGTTTGTCTTCAATGTGGACGCAGCCGGAGCAGTGGACATCAGACCCCTGCTGCCGCCGCCAACGCCGGCGCCGGCGCCAACACCGCCGGCGCCAACGCCAACGCCAACACCGCCGGCCAGTCAGCCTGCACAGCGCGGCGCTCAGCGCGGCCGAGGTGACTGATTGAACACTCCTTCATCTTCCTCCTCATGCTCTCCAGCTGGGGACTCCTGCCTCCACAGACTTTCCCATCACCAACAATACCGTCTGCTCCTCTCCCCTCGCATTGTAAATGCACTTCTAAGCAGAAAGAGACTTTTTTGCATTCTGTATTTGCTTTTCCAAGTTGTCTATTCCGTATATATTAAGTAGTGACATCTGTTGGTGAGTACCAACACGTTCCAGCCTCATCTAAGGGATGACTTGTTTGAATCTGCACCTCCTGAAGGATGTTCTCATCACGGTCTTTATGATCGGCTTCATCCTCTCCCGTCAGAACATCTTGACCCCCTACAGTCTGGGTTCATCAGACTACTGTACACACACCACAGCATGCAACACAGAGAGACAAGATGGGTTATTTCCTCTGACGTTTAGAGATGAAGTTCCAGAGTCCAAATGTCTGAGCAAAGGAATGGAGCTCTAGAGTCCAGTCTGTAGACCGACGGCCTGCGGGTTAGAGACGAGATGAAGAGACGGAAGAGGACAGAACCTTCTGCTAATCTTCATTTACCGCCAAGATGAATCTGGATGAGCTAAGAGACGGCCACTGGAGAGGAGAGGAGAGAGGAGCTCAGTGTATCCTAAATGTCCATAAGGAGAGAGGAGAGGAGAGGAGAGAGGAGCTCAGTGTATCCTAAACGTCCATAAGGAGAGAGGAGAGGAGAGAGGAGCTCAGTGTATCCTAAACGTCCATAAGGAGAGAGGAGAGAGGAGCTCAGTGTATCCTAAACGTCCATAAGGAGAGAGGAGCTCAGTGTATCCTAAACGTCCATAAGGAGAGAGGAGAGAAGAGAGGAGCTCAGTGTATCCTAAACGTCCATAAGGAGAGAGGAGAGAAGAGCTCAGTGTATCCTAAACGTCCATAAGGAGAGAGGAGAGAGGAGCTCAGTGTATCCTAAACGTCCATAAGGAGAGAGGAGAGGAGAGAGGAGCTCAGTGTATCTTAAACGTCCATAAGGAGAGAGGAGCTCAGTGTATCCTAAACGTCCATAAGGAGAGAGGAGCTCAGTGTATCCTAAACGTCCATAAGGAGAGAGGAGAGAGGAGCTCAGTGTATCCTAAACGTCCATAAGGAGAGAGGAGAGAGGAGCTCAGTGTATCCTAAACATCCCCAGCAGCTTCTCTGCCTACAATGAAGGAAAAGGTCTGTTCCAAACCAACGTGGTCTCTAGGGACTAGGAGGGACAATAGGACTCTGAACTCAGAATGAGGGGCTCGGCCCCCCTGTTCGGCTGCCGCTCGATGAAACTAACCACGGCGAAACGTTTCCATTATCTCAAAACATTTGTGAAATGGGAATTCGATATATTTTTGAAACACAGGGCATTTTTATCAACACGCCCTGCGTGGAAAGCACTTCTGGTACCTATAAAGTCCCACAAGCCCCGAGTCTGCTGTTTCCTCCAAGCATTTGATGTGTTATCGCTGTGCTTCAATCAGACCCGTCGGCCCGCTGATTGCATCAGAACAGAATCCAGCCCTGGTTCAGAGCCTTCGCTGCTGGACAGCCCACAATAGATAATAATGAGCCCTCAATCAGCCACAGAGACCGGTGGACGGGCCGCTCTGGTTTATCAGCTGCCGCTTGGATTTTATCATCCGTTTAGTATATTTTCACATCACTCTTTTGTCATTCCACGGCTGCTTTTTTCACTCCAGCAGCATTTATACAGACGAGTAAAGCAATATGAAACATCAAAATGCACGATATATATATACATATATATATATATATATATACAACAAATGGAATAATATGAAATGAACTAACAACAATGTAACACTGTTATAGGTGGGTGATGTATGATGATGCATTATTGCAGCATCTGTCCAGGAGTCTGTAGTGTTGCATGTTCCTCGTTCACCAACCGCTCTGCACGGTGCATCCCTCTGTGCTGCTTCCTGTTTCCATGTTGTGTTTGTTGACACTTCCTCCTCAAGCTGCGTTACAGGGAACTACATGAGCGTTGGTGGTGTTGGTGGTCGAGCAGTCGGCCCTGGAAATGACATCAATTGTTTCTTTACTTAAATCCCCAGGAAACTAGAATTCTGAATACAATATTAATTACTTGATAATCCAAGTAAAACATCTTTAAATGTCATTTACAGGCAGTAAATCAGGGTTTTGTAGTGTGATCACTTTTGACTAACAGCTAAATGCTAAAGCCTGACTTCAGTGACCAGAGCTCAGATTAAATGCACAGATATAGTTTCTCTCAGTTGGAGATTTGATAGGAACCGGCTCACCTCCCAGCCGTTAACGGGGCAAAGGGCTCTAAACCTTCGGTCCGTATCGTCTTTACTTCCTGGTTGAGACGCAGCGTTGAAAACATCTGGGAAGTGCTCGTCTTCTGAGGGCCTCCTCCTCCTGGGACGTCAGCTATTGCGTTCATAGTTTTTCTGGTAAATGTTGGCAGTCACTGAAGAAAAGTGACTTTACTCTTTTAAACTTCCACAGAGGGAAGAGATATTTGATCAATATTCTGTGCGGCCCTCACAGCCCCCGTGATTTTATTATTCGGCCCACTTGCTACTGAAGTTGAATAGCCCTGCTTTACAAGATCTAACTCACTCTTTAGTTCACACAGATTCAAAAAGTAATCCACCTTCAAAGTCCACGATTTAGAATGATTTCACTTTAATTGAGCTCATCCCTCTCCGGCGTAAACAAGTAAAACATAAAGCTTGGTTTAGTCATTGTTGAAGTCTTTTCTGATGACAACCAGGTGATTGTATTAAGACTGAGCCTAACATTGTTCTCCTGAACCTCTGTATGTTCCAGCTGCGCTCAGCCGGCAGCCGGATGCTCGTCCTCGGCTCCCGGCTCAGCCTCGTCGTCCTCCGGGTCGACGCGTTGCTGCTCATGGGAACTGGAGATCGGCCGGTGAGTGTGGGCAACCCTCTGTGGCCGTATGGCTCTGCTGGGACTTCTCTCTGTTGCTGACACATCCTGTTCATTGTGGTCACATGACGTCTGTATGTTATTCGTATAATTCAATTCATCCATCCATTTTAATCCGGGGGGGGGGGGCAGCTGACCTTTCTGCTGTTCTGATGTCAGTGAGGAGCTTGTTCCTCCATGAGGAGCTCGTTCCACCATGAGGAGCTTGTTCCACCATGAGGAGCTCGTTCCTCCATGAGGAGCTCGTTCCACCATGAGGCTCTCCACCATGAGGAGCTCGTTCCTCCATGAGAGCTCGTTCCACCATGAGGAGCTCGTTCCACCATGAGGAGCTCGTTCCTCCATGAGGAGCTCGTTCCACCATGAGGAGCTCGTTCCTCCATGAGGAGCTCGTTCCTCCATGAGGAGCTCGTTCCACCATGAGGAGCTCGTTCCTCCATGAGGAGCTCGTTCCACCATGAGGAGCTCGTTCCACCATGAGGAGCTCGTTCCTCCATGAGGAGCTCGTTCCACCATGAGGAGCTCGTTCCACCATGAGGAGCTCGTTCCTCCATGAGGAGCTCGTTCCACCATGAGGAGCTCGTTCCTCCATGAGGAGCTCGTTCCACCATGAGGAGCTTGTTCCTCCATGAGGAGCTCGTTCCACCATGAGGAGCCGTTTGCTAACCCAACCCTAAACCGTTGCCGGATGCCTGTCAGACAGGCAGAGATGCGTGCCGTTACTTGGGTTTCGGACGTTGGAAACGAGAGGACCAGTTGGGTGTGATCAGCATAGCTATGGTAGGAAAAGCCATGTAAGCGAGTAATACAGCCGAGAGAATGACTGTACAGAGAGAAGAGAAGGGGACCCAGGACAGAGCCTAGAGGAACCCCGGTAGTGAGAGGGCAAGGTTCAGACACAGATCAACTCCAAGTTACCCGATAAGTGCCTTCGTTGAGGTAGGATGAGAAAAGGAAGAGTGCACTGCCTGAAATACCTAATACAAATAGGTCCTGAAGGGAGGAGATAAGGATCTGGTGGTTGGATGCCCGAACCACCTTAGCTCCCTCCTGATGTCCGAGCTCCTTACCCTGTCTCTGAGCCCGAGCCCCTTTACAGAGCAAACTCCTCTCCTTACCCTATCTCTAAGGCTGAGCCCATCGAGGAAACTCATTGTGTCCCGTTGTATCTGCAACCTCGTTCTTTTGGTCAAGACCCAGAGTTTGTGACCATCGGTGAGGGTTGGAATGTAGACTGACCAGTAACTACAAGTAGCCCCGCATTTAGTGAGCGCAGCTCTCTGGTGGGGCGATACGGTACTACAAGCTCTTTAAGATATGATGGTGCATCACCAATTAAGGCTTTGTAGGTTAAAAGAAGAATTTTAAAAGTGATTCTTGATTTTACAGGGAGCCAGTGCAGAGCAGCTAGTGCAGGAGTAATGTGATCTCTTTTCTTAGTTTTAGTGAGAACACGAGCTGCAGCATTCTGGATCAACTGGAAGGACCTAAGAGACTTATTAGGGTAGCCTGATAATAAGGAGTTGCAGTAATCCAGTCTTGAAGTAACGGAAGCGTGAACCAATTTCTCTGCATCTTTTTGAAGAAGTTCATAAAGTCATTACTACTGAGGTCTATAGGAATACTGGGCTCCACAGAGCAGTGACTCTCTGTCAGCCTGGCTACAGTGCTAAAGAGAAACCTAGGCTTGTTCTTCTTGGTCTAGTCCTGATCACTTTATTATGTCATGGTATATTATTTCCTCGTATAGAATGCCATAGTCCTCCAGATGCATCTCTTTTTCTATGAGGGCACCTTTCTAGTTTATGTCTATGATGCCCACCACCTTGGCTCAGCAGATGGTCCAATAGAAAACCACTTCCAGTTGTGTTTTCCTTCCAGGTCAAGGTTCCAGCTTCCATCCTCCTTTCCAAGCTGATGGTCCTTGGACACGGTGGAGGAGGGGGACAAACTTCATGCCTCATCCATACCCTCCTCACCTTCCTCGGGGGATGCACTTCATGCCTCATCCATACCCTCCTCATCTTCCTCGGGGGATGCACTTCATGCCTCGTCCATACCCTCCTCATCTTCCTCGGGGGATGCACTTCATGCCTCGTCCATACCCACCTCGTTTTCCTCGGGGGATGCACTTCATGCCTCATCCATACCCCCCCCACCCTCCTTGGGGAGTAAACTTCAGGCCTCATCCATGCCCCCCTCGCCATCCTCGGGGAACACACTTCAGGCCTCACCCGTACCGCCCTCGCCATCCTCGGGGGAAGCCTCACCCTAAGTGAGGACAGTGAGCTGCAGCCAGTGGCGGCCACAGACGACGAGTCACTGCAGATGCTGAGAGAACTAGGAACTAGGAAGTAGGAAGTAAAGCGGGTCAGGGGAACGGGGCTTCCGTGAATTTGAAGTGTCAGGCTGTTTCTGCATGTGGATGGGCTCTGTGATGGAGGTTGGTTGGAAGTACAGTGACACATGATCAGTGTTTCTACGTGGTCTCTTTTTGGAGGATGGAGTTTGTACATGCATGTTTTTGACACCAGAATGTTTCTAATAAAACATTTCCTGTCTATGAATCGCGTCTCCGTGCAGGCGGCACGCTCGCCTCCTCTAATGCTTTGATGTCCGGCCTCGAGCCGCTGCACTGTGTTCATTCTGCAAGCAGCACAGTCAGCGTTTGACCCAGAAAGGATGTTCAGGAGCTGCAAAATTGACAATTTTTTATGACCAGAGGTGAATGGTTGTTTCAAAATGCTTGAGAAGTCGAGTGAGTTTTCTCCCACCCATATTTAAATGAGCGCACAGCAGAAAACAGTCAGCAGTAATTGTTTCATACTTCTTTAATTATTTTGCTTGATCAAAGTGAAATGTTTTTGTGTCGGTGACGGTGCCGAGTGTGTTTTAGACGCTGAATTACAACCGCTGAACACATATTGTTGCCAGTAGTTCTATATACATTTATTTCTCTATTTCCAGTCTTTTATTTTCTCTTAAACATTTTCTCAAAGATCATTATTTTTCATTATTTTGCCACTAAATTAAAACATTTTCTTCTACTTTTGATGTTTTAAACTCACACTAATTAATTCCACTAGTTGGCTTCTACGAGTTAGTCGTGATGCCTCTGAGGAAATCGGCTGAACATCCATATTTGCTTCATATTTCCACAGCAGGCCGTGGCTGGAGGCTTCAGAACCAGCAGGTCCAATGGACCCGATGAGACGGGGAGGGAGCAGAGTTAATGTGTGATCCTCCATCAGGAGAGAGGAGAGGTGCTCAGTGTATCCTAAGGCGTCCCCCAGCATCCTCTAGAGAATCTCTTCTCTCACATTTGGTGAAAGAGTGACAGAAAACACTTTTACTCAAAAAATAAACAATAAATA
>CM070111.1:14611040-14623540 GCA_036178185.1 Liparis tanakae
TGATCCATATATGAAACAGTTTAGACAATTCTATTGTTTTTTATTCATGTATTAATCCGACTGTTAGATAAACAATAATTTAGGCACTTTGGTTTCTTCCTATTGGTCGATCCTCTAGCTATTTAATGTATGGATATATGTGTGTGATGTCATGACTGTATTTACTGTGTGTGTGTGTGTCTACATATGTAGATGTCTAGCTCGGAGATATGAGGTGACCTCTTTGTATTTATTTTCCTGTACTCTAGGTGGGTGTAACAGTGAGAGGGGGGGGGTGCATATGTCAACAAATAGATGGAAAACAAAGCATATCAGTTAAAGTTCATATATTTCCAAATAAAAAACTGCACAAACAAAAAAGAGAAGAGCCAATCCTCATCCAACGGGGTATTCTGAGCTATAAAGGTGCTGGACTCGTACCTTCCAGGTGTGAAGCACCACCCACAACCAACCGCTGATTCAGAGTTACTGTTGCTGGACTGAAAGCTTCAGACTATGAACCACCGTATCACTCTGAAACCCAACCTCCAGAAAGTGTATTTATTTTATTATTAATAAAGTATATATACTTTATTATTTATTCTCAGCACCTTTCTAATCCACAGAAGTTGATAAAATGAGGAGGAGTTGTTTTGTAAAGGATTTGGAGAGTCCACCGGGCCTGGACTGACACTGCTGCATGAGCCAACATCCACGTCTATGACATCATCCTGGGACGACCCGCTGGATCTGTGACTGCTCATTGGGCGGAAATCACCAAATGGGACCAAAGGAAGTCCAGAAAACATCTTCATCATCAGTGAAACATCTTCATCATCAGTGAAACATCTTCACCATCAGTGAAACATCTTCACCATCAGTGACCAGTAAACAGTTTGTCAGAAGTCATGGCTGTATTGGCGACATCGGCCCAGCAGGGGGCGGACTAAACATCAACCATCCCATCCAGAGATCCCATTGGGCGAAGCTGCACTCGGTCCCAGCAGTTTAACACGAGACGGGAGCAAGAAACGACTCAAGATGCAGAAATGAGTCCATGGACGTACATCTGGATGGTATGAAACCATTGCATCACTCCACTGGGAGGAGCTGCTGGGTCTCAGTCTTCTGTTTGTAGTTCAAGCTGATCAGGGGTTAACAGATAAACTGCATCCTCCTCGGCAGCTACCAGATCTATATCACTTCCAGGCTGCATGAATACGAGTACGGTTAATACAACTCAAAGGCTCAGAATGAGACCTGCTCCAGAAGCTGAGAACAATGCCCGTGTCACATGGTACTCTGTGGCCAATGGGACGCTGAGACACTCAACCAGAGCAGCTGACGGAGGCCGCCTGCTGGGCTTCAGACGCCGACTGAAATATGGTGTTCTTAGTCACCGTCACGAGATGCAGCCGAGTGCTTGGTTTATGCAGGGTTCATCCACATGACCAATGAACAGGTTCATCCACATGACCAATGAACAGGTTCATCCTCCCGACCAATGAACAGGTTCATCCACCCGACCAATGAGCAGGTTCATCCACACGACCAATGAGCAGGTTCATCCACATGACCAATGAACAGGTTCATCCACATGACCAATGAACAGGTTCATCCTCATGACCAATGAACAGGTTCATCCACATGACCAATGAACAGGTTCATTCTCATGACCAATGAACAGGTTCATCACCATGGTGACCAATGAACAGGTTCATCACCATGACCAATGAACAGGTTCATCCTCATGACCAATGAACAGGTTCATCCACATGACCAATGAACAGGTTCATCCTCATGACCAATGAACAGGTTCATCCACATGACCAATGAACAGGTTCATCCTCATGACCAATGAACAGGTTCATCCTCATGACCAATGAACAGGTTCATCCTCCCGACCAATGAGCAGGTTCATCCACCCGACCAATGAGCAGGTTCATCCACACGACCAATGAACAGGTTCATCCACACGACCAATGAACAGGTTCATCCACATGGTGACCAATGAACAGGTTCATCCACATGGTGACCAATGAACAGGTTCATCCACATGGTGACCAATGAACAGGTTCATCCACGTGACCAATGAACAGGTTCATCCACATGGTGACCAATGAACAGGTTTATCCTCATGACCAATGAACAGGTTCATCCACATGACCAATGAACGGGGTTCATCCACATGACCAATGAACGGGGTTCATCCACATGACCAATGAACAGGTTCATCCACATGACCAATGAACAGGTTCATCACCATGGTGACCAAAACTTTTGGGATTTTATTTTCTGCCCCAAGGACTTTTCCAGGCCTGGAAATAACCTTTATAAAATTCCAGGACCTTCCCTAGTTTTCCATGAGCGTACGAACCCTGACCCTCCATGGGTCATTCCCAACCGTCTGCTCCCGAACAGGGACCCGGTCTACACAGCCGTGACTACACAATACTATTCTTGAGTTCTGCATTAATCAATTACCTAAAATCATAGACATGCATTTCCCCCCAGCGAGGCCGGGTCCCGTATAACAGCGCTGTATCTGCTTTTGCTCTTACGGCTTTCTGAAGAGACAAAGACATTTAGACAATGCTGTTATGTAGCCCGGTGTCATACAGGTCCAGACTGTTAGCTCCACCAGATAACAGCAGCACAAACACGCCACAGGCAGAGTCATGGGAACGGCAGCCTGTGGGCTTTCCCCAGCTCCTCAAACACCCCGTGACCTTGTGAAAGGTGACGGAGCTCCGTCTTTGTCTCTGAGCACATAGTTGCCAACCAGAGGAGCCCGAGTAGAATCAAAAGCTGGAGAGGAGAAGCTCCTCAAATACACGGGAGAGTCAACACCAGAGACCTGGAGGAGGTCCGGAGGTCCGGACCCCCCCCTTAAACCCCATGTCCTCCACTCCCTGAAGGAGACACTTATTAAACCAGCGTATTGCTGTGTGCTCTGTTGCTCTTTAAACATGCATCAGCATGTTGTGCTTCAAAATATTCCAATATTCAGATTTTTGAATTCAAACCAATTTCCCAGTTTGAAACCATCAATCCGTTCTTTAATATTACAATACAATACAACTTTTGTATTTCCGTTTAGTTTACCCAACATGAAAGGTGTATATTTGGCCCATCCTACCTGCGTATCGTGGAGTCGCGGCTTCGGGACGATGAAGAGCTCTCCTTCTGCTCCTGGAAATCAAACCAATGACATCATCAATAACCTCGTTCCTAAACACCACGGAGGGCCAGATGCTACGCAACAAGAGCGCCTGACACAGGAGCTGCTGAGTGAGGTACCAGGAGAGGAGCTGGCTCCATCCGGACCTCCTTCTCCTCCTCCTTCTGGTCCTCCTCGGCCACAGGGCTGGGCATGAAGGCCACATGAGGAGGAGCGTCTCCATTATTCACTGCAGAGAGAAGAAGAGTCAAGAAACCCAATCGACTCCAACGCCTCCGGACAGATTAGAGACGTCTGCTCTTCTTCACCTTTGTTGGCTTCCACAGGAGATCTATTCTCCTCCTCCTCCTCCTCCTCCTCCTCTTCCTCCTCCTCCAGGTTCCTCTGGTCTCTGCTGACCTCGGCCATGCGGAGGGAGCGCTCCGAGAAGTCGTCTGCTGACTGGACACAGAGGGGGCGGAGTCAATCATCTGAACGAGTGCTAACATCAGGAGAGCTAGGCCACGTCTATAGGATGCTTTTCACACATACATTTCATACATTGTGTGTATATATACATATATGTTGTGTATATATACACATATATATTTTATATTTCACTTTGTATAGTTTATGCACAGTCACTTTTTCTTTCTTTCTTATATGTATATTTTATTCTCGTGTGTTTAGTTTATTGGTGCTCCTGTGTCCACAAATTTCCCCTTGGGGATTAATAAAGTATAATTCTATTCTATTCTATTTCGAACGGTTCTTTAGCGTCATCTGACACAGCGTGTGATCATGAAGGAGTTGGTCAGTGTCCAGGAGCTTTACCTCGTTCCCAGACCAGCGCTTGCTGCCACTGTCCACACTGTTGAAGCCAGAATCCAGACCTCCAAACTGACCTGTGAACAGCTCCTGTTCTGAGAGACTGGAGGACACACACACAGACACACAGAGCACACACACACACACACGTTCATTAGTCTCAAGGTGCTTCCTCCTCTCCCTCAAACGTCGTCACAGCCTGACGGTCGGTTCTCTTCCTGAATGGAGTCTCTGTTGTAGCCAGCTGTGAACTTCCCGTTTTAAATAAAATAAATAAAACGACTGACACTGGAGCCACTTTCATGTTCCGTCTGTTGCTGCAGAGTCGGGCAGTTGCTGCAGAGTCGGGCAGCACAGTGAGGACCAGTGGATCTCAGGACTTTAAGCCAGATGTCCATGACCAAGGAAATCTCGGCTCCACATGCTATGAAACCAGCTCCGTTAGCCTAGCTTAGCATAAAGACGGGACGCTCGCATAAAGTATACATTAAATGAAACAAATGAATAAGAGACAGTATTTTATTTAAAGAATAAACATTTGCTTCCCGAGCTATGGCCATCGAACTTTCCAGTTACGGTGCGTTCACTTGCAACGCGGGAAAAAAAAAAAAAAGACGATTTCGCCGTCAGTATGAGAGCGTACGCCGGCTTATATTTTGAGTCTTTCTTTCTAAAACATATTCATTATTTCAAACTCGGCGTAAATGAACATGTGATTATCACACATTTCCATGACTTTTCCAAAACTTTTGCAATTCCACGACTTTTCCAGGCCTGGAAATGACCATTTTAATATTCCATGACTTTTCCAGGTTTTCCATGACCGTACGGACCCTGATTACAGGACTGTGGCTCTGAGGAGCTCTGTGGTCGAACTACAGCTGATCCACGCAGCACCTCCCTCCTCCCTCCCTCCTCTCTCCTCCCTCCCTCCCTCCTCACCAGCTGTTGAACCCGGTGGGCCTCAGGTGCGTCGCCAGCTCCTCCTGGCTCCTCTTGCACGCCTCCATGTTGAGGAACTTGAAGATGTGGTATTTGCCCTTGGAGCAGATCTGCGCCGGCGGCATCTGCAGCGGGTTGTTGTCCAGCAGGATGCTCTGCAGGTGGCGCAGGTGGCGGTAGCACAAGGGCACGTGGGAAATGCGGTTGCAGGACACGTCGAGCCGGACGAGGGGGAGCTCCGATATCTCTGGGTGGTGCAAAGAGAAGAGGGGGATGAAAGAGGCTCGGGTTCAGTAGAAGGAGCCCTCCGTATCGACAAGGGGAGGAGGTCCTATTCTCAAAGCAGCAGTACGGTGGCCCAGAAAGGACAAACCAGAGCCTGTGTCCCTGCTGCCTGGAGGCCACCGTGGGGGAAGATCTATTTCCCCATCCCACTGTCCATATTTGTTACTTTTTTTTTACCGTTTTTGTTGTTTTTACTCTTTTTGGCTATACAAGCCCATTGCACAGACTGGTTTATTTATAGCTTTTTGCACTATCTTTGTGGATATAAACACTCAATCAATGCAATTCTGTATACTCCCTACTCCCTGTGTACATGTTCCCTGTGTGTATTGTTGTTTGTGAGTTAAATTAAATGTGAAATGTATAAGCTACTGGATGACCTAAATTTCCCTCGGGATTAATAAAGTATCTATCTATCTATCTATCATGAAGCATTCTGGTCAACCAATGAAACTTCTCCTTGTGTCGTACATGTATTGTGTGTAAACGTCACGTTTAACAGACACAATGTTCTTATTACATCCTTTGTTTCGCACGTCCAGGATTCATAGAACAGGAGTTACACCCGGAACCGTTTTTTTTCTCCTTCCTCAATCGGTTTCTGCATTCCTGCATCACGGCCACGCATCGACCAGCGGAGCCACGGGACGGTCCCTGTGTGTGTGTGTGTGTGTGTGTGTGTGTGTGTGTGTGTGTGTGTGTGTGTGTGTGTGTGTGTGTGTGTGTGTGTGTGTGTGTGTTCGACACGGGGCCAACGGGGAGGTGCTCCTGACCCCATGCGAGGTCAAAGGTCAGGGATGTCGTGTACAGATTGTTAAGCCCTCTGAGGCACATTCGATAACAAACAGAATTTAATTAAACGTATACAACTTAAAAACTCTCGAGGTTATCTAGGAACATTTTTAACTTCTCCAGTCACATTTTGTGTGATTTCGCCAATTGTTTTTCCAATGAAACTTAAATTGGTGTCAGTAGTTGAACCATCGGTAATGTTCCCGCTCCTCCTGCACGTGTTTCCCTTTAAGCCTCAAGGGACCAAATATGGTCCTTTTTAAAAGAAAATATAAAACTGTGTAAAACATTCCAATAATCATGAACAAATATATTGATGCTACACATCAAATGAATCAAGAGAACCTGGGCTACAATAATCAGTCAGCCATTTCAACACAACGCAAACACCATCTAAAATAGTTATTAAAATATCATAATCATAATTTTCCCACTCGGCATGTTTCCGGAACTAGCAACCTGTAGCTTGGTGCTATCAGAGAAAAGAAGATGTCAAAAAGCAAGACAACTCCACAGAGACTCCAAATATATTCACCAGATCCCTCTGCTCCAAAGCATCCCTGAGTTATGAACCAAAGAACACAGCAACATGAATCGCTCCATTGCTTATGAATATTGCAAATATTGCTTCTTTTTTTTTGCCAAAAACTGAACACCATAAGTGTATTGAACACCATAAATAATATACAAGTGAAATATAAGGTTTGGTACATGAGAAAATGCAAATGGGGTTAGGGTTAGTTTAAAAATATTTGCCTGAATTCTCTCTGTACTAAACCCTCTCTAACTTTGTTCTGCTTCACTTTTTCAAAGTCAAACTTTGCAGAGGGAAGGTTTACATATTGTGTTATGATTTTGGAGAGAGTTAGACCTTAGTGAGACATCATTTCAAAGAGATAATCATCCTGAAAGTGGATTTTTTATATTCGGACTTGAAACTTCCATTTTTGCTGTGTTCCAATATTGATTTACTCTTAACCAGTAACACATGTACTAATATCTACACATCTAAACAAAAGCTCACATGGGTTGCCTTTATTATAACACCAACATTATTCAAACAGCCCTTGTGGTTGCAGAGATACACCCTTTTTAGGTTGGGTATGCAATTTCGAGCAGAATCCTAAAAACTGCCTTGGGGCTTAAAGGGTTAAGAACCTTAGATGTCCAGGTAGCCGGAGGGGCCGAGTCTCTTTAACGGCCTAAAAGCTCAAATCCACAACCAGCAAGTGGAGCTGCTGGACGTCGACAGCCTCAGAGAGCGAGTGTGCCGAGCCCTTCCTGAGCCCCGTGCGCCGCCTGTGTTGTAACTCTGGTCACATGACCTGCTGTTCAGAGGGCTCCCCTCCGCTGCTCTCCACAAGGGTTCTCTCCTTTGTTCTCCCCTTAAAGGGTTTTTGGGGGAGTTTTTCCTGATGCTGTTTGTGTTGTAAAGCCTTATTGGGATCATGTGTGATGTTGGCTACACTAAATACATTTAATTATATTATATTTGTATAGATTTACTGACTCAATGATGGGCTGCGTGTAACGGGGTCTGGACTAAGACGCTGCTGATGACCTGGGGTGGTCATCACGTGGGAGGAGCCGAGGAGGTCACATGACTAGAGGAGGTCACATGAGTAGAGGAGGCGGTCACATGACTAGAGGAGGTCACATGACTAGAGGAGGCTGGAGGCGGTCAACAGGACTAGAGGAGGTCACATGACTAGAGGAGGCTGGAGGCGGTCACATGACTAGAGGAGGTCACATGACTAGAGGAGGCTGGAGGCGGTCACATGACTAGAGGAGGCTGGAGGCGGTCACATGACTAGAGGAGGCTGGAGGCGGTCACATGACTAGGAGGCTGGAGGCGGTCACATGACTAGAGGAGGCTGGAGGCGGTCACATGACTAGAGGAGGTCACATGACTAGAGGAGGCTGGAGGTGGTCACATGACTAGAGGAGGCTGGAGGTCACATGACTAGAGGAGGTCACATGACTAGAGGAGGCTGGAGGAGGTCACATGACTAGAGGAGGCTGGAGGTCACATGACTAGAGGAGGTCACATGACTAGAGGAGGCTGGAGGTCACATGACTAGAGGAGGCTGGAGGCGGTCACATGACTAGAGGAGGTCACATGACTAGAGGCGGTCACATGACTAGAGGAGGTCACATGACTAGAGGAGGCTGGAGGTCACATGACTAGAGGAGGCTGGAGGTCACATGACTAGAGGAGACTAGAGGAGGCTGGAGGCGGTCACATGACTAGAGGAGGTCACATGACTAGAGGAGGCTGGAGGTCACATGACTAGAGGAGGTCACATGACTAGAGGAGGCTGGAGGTCACATGACTAGAGGAGGCTGGAGGAGGTCACATGACTAGAGGAGGCTGGAGGCGGTCACATGACTAGAGGAGGTCACATGACTAGAGGAGGTCACATGACTAGAGGAGGCTGGAGGCGGTCACATGACTAGAGGAGGTCACATGACTAGAGGAGGCTGGAGGCGGTCACATGACTAGAGGAGGTCACATGACTAGAGGAGGCTGGAGGCGGTCACATGACTAGAGGAGGTCACATGACTAGAGGAGGCTGGAGGCGGTCAACAGGACTAGAGGAGGTCACATGACTAGAGGAGGCTGGAGGCGGTCACATGACTAGAGGAGGTCACATGACTAGAGGAGGCTGGAGGCGGTCACATGACTAGAGGAGGCTGGAGGCGGTCACATGACTAGAGGAGGCTGGAGGCGGTCACATGACTAGGAGGCTGGAGGCGGTCACATGACTAGAGGAGGCTGGAGGCGGTCACATGACTAGAGGAGGTCACATGACTAGAGGAGGCTGGAGGTGGTCACATGACTAGAGGAGGCTGGAGGTCACATGACTAGAGGAGGTCACATGACTAGAGGAGGCTGGAGGTGGTCACATGACTAGAGGAGGCTGGAGGTCACATGACTAGAGGAGGTCACATGACTAGAGGAGGCTGGAGGAGGTCACATGACTAGAGGAGGCTGGAGGTCACATGACTAGAGGAGGTCACATGACTAGAGGAGGCTGGAGGTCACATGACTAGAGGAGGCTGGAGGCGGTCACATGACTAGAGGAGGTCACATGACTAGAGGCGGTCACATGACTAGAGGCTGGAGGTCACATGACTAGAGGAGGCTGGAGGCGGTCACATGACTAGAGGAGGTCACATGACTAGAGGAGGCTGGAGGTCACATGACTAGAGGAGGTCACATGACTAGAGGAGGCTGGAGGTCACATGACTAGAGGAGGTCACATGACTAGAGGAGGCTGGAGGAGGTCACATGACTAGAGGAGGCTGGAGGAGGTCACATGACTAGAGGAGGTCACATGACTAGAGGAGGCTGGAGGCGGTCACATGACTAGAGGAGGCTGGAGGAGGTCACATGACTAGAGGAGGTCACATGACTAGAGGAGGTCACATGACTAGAGGAGGCTGGAGGCGGTCACATGACTAGAGGAGGTCACATGACTAGAGGAGGCGGTCACATGACTAGAGGAGGTCACATGACTAGAGGAGGCTGGAGGCGGTCACATGACTAGAGGAGGTCACATGACTAGAGGAGGCTGGAGGCGGTCACATGACTAGAGGAGGTCACATGACTAGAGGAGGCTGGAGGCGGTCACATGACTAGAGGAGGTCACATGACTAGAGGAGGCTGGAGGCGGTCACATGACTAGAGGAGGTCCAGTGTCTCTGTACCTTCAGGCAAAGTGGTGAGCTGGTTCCTCCTCAGGTTCAAGTCCCTCAAACACTCCAGCTGGCCCAGTTCTGATGGCAACGCCTGCAGCTCGTTACAGCTCACATCCTGAAGGGGGGAGAAGAGAGAGAGAGAGAGAGAGAGGAGAGATGGAGAAAGATAGATAGAGAGGAGAGAGAAAAAGAAGAGAGGGAGAAAAAAAGAGAGAAAGAAGAGATAGAGAGGATGATTAGAGAGAGGATGATAGAGAGAAGAGATATAGAACGATGGAGGAGTGAGAAAGAGAAAGAAGAGATAAATAGAGATAGAGAGAGGGGGAGAGAGAGGAGATAGATAGAGAGAAAAAGAGAGAGAGAGCGGATAGAGGAGAGAGAGAGAGACCTGATGTTACTGATGGACTTCTTCAAACAGAAACAGTGTAGATGAGAGACAGTAACGGTGTGTGTGTGTGTGTGTGTGTGTGTGTGTGTGTGTGTGTGTGTGTGTGCGTGTGCGTGTGTCCTACCAGCTGCCGGAGGTGTGTGAGGGCGTGTATGGAGGCGGGCAGTGAGCACAGCTTGTTGTTGCTGACGATGAGGACTCTCAGGAGGGGGAGCTGGAACACGGACGAGGGAAGGGCGGCCAGGAGGTTACGGCTGTGGAGACGAGAGACGGGACGTCACCGGGACGTCACCGTGACGTCACCGTGACATCACTGGGCTCATCCAATCAGGGCGCGCTCCGTTTCAAAGTCAACGGTTCTCGATGTCCTCTTCAGAACGTGCAGCGACATCTTTGTTATTGTGCCGTGTGGCCAGCCACCTGCAGTGCTTCTCTGGTCTCCTAGCAACAGTGAGCGTAGTGCGGAGGAGCCGCTGTGGTCGCCGGCCTCTCTTCATCTCCACCGTAAACAACAGACGCTCAGGGGCTCTTCCCGTGTCCATCGGCCTCTCAACTTTTAAAGGTTACGTAGAACATTGTAGAACATCTTGGGAGATATTACACTTCAGTTAACCTTTGACCTCTTTGTGGGATGCACTCTTTTTCAGCTTTTCCAAATGAGGTACACGGGCGGGTAGCCACATGTTGACCAGTGGATCTCCAGGGCCTTGAAGATAACTCCTATGGCCAAACATGTGACATCTTGGTGTATACACCTTAAATAAGTGGTTCTCACATGGGGTACGTGAAGACCCTCTAGGAGTACAGGAGGTTGTTTTTTAACTTATTTTAAATGAGCATCCATTAAAAAAGCTTTTGAAAATAGTCATTTAATAAATATTCAATACAATATGAGTGCATGTTCATAGACTGAATTGTATATATTAAATGTCACATACATAATGCTGCGTACGACATCTCTCCGGGCTGAGTGGCGCCGGGTTACCTGAGGTTGAGGTAGGTGAGGGCCTGCAGGTTGCCCAGGCCGGAGGACAGCGAGCGCATCCCGTTGTGGTAGAGGCTGAGCGTCTCCACGGAGATGAAGTGACACAGCTCCTCCGGCAGCTCACACAGGCAGTTCTTAGACAGATCTGAGGAGACACAGCGGGCCAGACGTTAGAGCACCGGGAAACGAGCTGGAGGCAAAGCCTGCAGCTCCCCAAGTCTGACCCCGTCTCTCAGAGACAAACGCTGCAAAGGAAACGTTGAAAAGATGACTCAGAAATACAAGGTATTATTTAATATCTGGCAGCCTTACTTAAAATACAACACCAACGGTCCCATAGGACTGTAAATATGCGGAGCTCTTACATTATGCACCGTGTCACTGCGGTATCCGTGTCATCATTCTATGCATCACATTTCTTATTTGTTTCTCTTTGGTTGGGGGAAATTCTTAGATTTCCTTTTTTTTTTTTTAAGTATATTCATTTTATTTAATATGTGTATTTTTATTGTACCAACTTTTTTATATTTCCGCTTTCTCTGGGGGGGGCGAAATTAGAAATTAAATTTGTCTTTTTGGGGATATGTTTTTATTAATAAAATTGTATCTACTCTGGTATTTTTATTTTACCAATTTAATGTGATCTACTTGTTTTTTTATTTCTCTTTGAGTGGGGGGAATTATCGATTTACTTTTAAAATTTAATTTTGTATTAATTAATTTTATTTCATCTACTTTCCTAACTAATTGTCTGCTCTGCATTTCTCTCTTGTATTGTGAAAATATTGTGAAAATAAAAATGATTCTAGCTCACAGATTTCTGGAGATATGAAGTACCAGGTCTTTGCAATATTACCATTTGATAATCAAACTCTTTGTGATGTCTGGAAAGAGGTCCACTCATTGCACAGTAATGCCCCCCCCCCCCACGCTGACCCATCTGGGAACTGTTGCGTCATCCCTCTCTCCCCTCATGTTTCCTGTTACTGTCAAACTGTCGCAAAAAACAAAACTGGCAACATGCCAGAACAAATATTCCCATATGCTGAAGCTTTGTGAGGCGACCCCGAGGACAGCGCTCCGGTCAGACCGTCATCATGTCATCATCCTTCACGTGCCCGAAGGAGAGGAACGCTCTGCAGAGTGACCCCACTGGGAGAGCTGCTGGGGGGGCATGAGATATGTGTATATATATATATTTATATATTTTTATTATGCGGTAAATGCAATGCACCGTTCTCATGGAGCTGCATGAGTAGTCTGACAAAGAAGTGAATCAAGTACAAACGTCAGACAGAGTGGTTTGAGATTACTAGATTAATCAATAAACTACTGATCGATGAAAAGAATCGGTAGTTGCAGAACAAAATACTTTTTAAACTGTTATTAGAGAAATTGTCAATCATGTGATTTCAGAGCCAGTGAAGGTTCACACGTGT
>CM070111.1:14628540-14736040 GCA_036178185.1 Liparis tanakae
TGAAAAACCCCAAACCACTTCAGGCCACAACGTGTTCGCACTCGCAGAGCGGAGCACCGATTTAAAAGACGTTGGAAATGTCCTGATGCGAGAGTAGAAAAGAGACGCCTGTCCCGGTCTGGGGGGGGGGGGGGGGGAGTGAATGAGTAACGAGCAGATAACACCAGCAGGAGGGCCGTGGACAATGGAGGCCGCGGAGCAGCCAAAGACACAAAGGGGCCGCCGGAGAGGAGGACGACAATGAAACCCCCGAGAGGAGTGACTCAACAAGAAGAAGAGCTCTTCTCCTGGCGCTGCTCCACCAGGCTGCCGGGGCTGCTGGGAAAAGACCCGTCTCTCACATACCAACCCCAAGATACGGACTCAAAGAGCCGGACCGCGTCTTACACCCAGCTCAATGTGCTATACTTAAGATGTTCTACCGAGTTGGACCGGATTGCCGATGCCTAAATCCCAAGAACCAGGATGGACTCTTACTCACACTTGACTCACTTCTTTGGCTTCCTGTGTATTCACCTGTGTGAGCGATGCAACGATACAAAACGGGTTTGAAACCCAGCGTCTTCCCGCACCGGCCCCACCTTAACATCGGTCTTAAGAGCTCGAGAAGGACTTGAGCAATGCGGTGGGATGTTTGGCTTTATTTCAGCGTTGCCAATGACAACACCGCTCTGCGTGTGCTGCAAGACCGGATGTGGCGCTGCCAGTTACAGCGAGCGCAACGAGAGGGAGAAGCTCCGTAGGGGTGTGTGTGTGTGTGTGTGTGTGTGTGTGTGTGTGTGTGTGTGTGTGGAGAACAAGGGATGGAGATCCTGAAGATGTCTTCAGGACACATTCCTCAACAGCTGATGGTGGAGGGAGAGGCTCCTCCCACGGAGTCAAAGGTGAGAAACGGGCAAACACATTCAGCAGATGGTACATGTGAACAAGTGTCCAAGTCGTCATGGCAACGGCTGTGCATGCTCAGTAGTGTCAAATCCAGTTACAGCAAAACAATTATATATATATATATATATATATATATATATATATATATATATATATATATATATATATATATATATATATATATATATATATATATATATATATATATATATACACACACACACACACACATACATATATATTTTTTATTTATCTGCTCCGTGACATCTCAACTGTATTATTCCGTCACGTCTTCACTTCCTTCCGCTGAGTCCTGGTTTCCTGCGTCCTCTGACGAAGAGGAGCAGACCGTCCTCTTCAGTATCGAGTGAGTGAAGGAGTCCAGACAGACCCTCCGCCCCCCCGAGGCCTCGCGCCCTGCGGCCATCTGGACACCGAACACTGAGGGACTTATGGAGCTGCTGGGTTACATAAGAGCGGCGGGCCTTCCATTATTCACCAGGCCGTCTACTCCACGCCATGGGATTATTTACACACACACACACACACACACACACACACACACACACACACACACACACACACACACACACACACACACACACACACACACACACACACACACACACACACACACACACACACACACACACACACACACACACACACACACACACACACACACACACACACACACACACACTCTCTCTCAGTGTTACATTGTGTTGGGACAAACGCAGAGCCGGGAGGAATGGGACTCGAGCCCATTAACTAATGGCTGCCTGCTGAGCCTGCAGCACAGGAGCTACGCCAGAGAGAAGGAGATGAGGAGGCGGAGCCTCTCCATCCACCAGGTCCTGGTTTCAGACCCAGGTCTGGACCGTCGCTGTGGGTCGGCCGTCCCTCTGGCCTCGCCATCGTCTTGTCCGTCAAACGTTTAAACGGGAATGTTCTGCTGGACACACTCCAGGGGGCAGTGGTTCAACCTTTTCTCAGTCTTGTACCCGCTGTGAAATATTTCTTCTTCGCCCCCTAACCAGCCAGTTTTGGTTAAATACGCAGCAGAGTGCCATCAGTTTCTGATTTAATACAGAACATATACAATTATGTTTATTCACTTACACTTATATTCTATTTTGAAGTGATTTTTTTAACGGACGCTCGTTTCAAATACGTTTTACAAGTCTCCCGTAGCCCCGGGCCCATCAGCCATCCGACCACATGCAGCTCCAGTGGTACCAACGGCTCCAGATGTCCCATGTGGGCCGGCCTGTGGTTCCCCTGCTGGCAGCAGAGCTACACAACACGCGTGCGTCACAACACGGGTACTCGTGGCTCAATGAATCCTGGATGTTTACTCTTCCCAGGTGTTGTTAGCAGGCCCCGCCCCTCTGGGGAATGGAGACGAGCAAACAATGACTCCCAGCGCCCGACCAATCTGACAGATTACAGATTATTGCTTTCCAGGGTGATGTTCAATGACCGTGTCGCTTTAAGAAACACCAGGATGAAGTTAGGGTTAATTTCATATTTCAGAGCTGAAACATAAATCACGTTGTTTTTTTAAATATTTGATTTAATTTTACAGTGCTTTATTTATATTTACATATATGTTGTGTGTATATATATATATATACATATATATTTTATGTTATTTTGTATTTTATATTTCACTTTGCACACTGTCACTTTCTTACACTTATATTTTATTGTGTTTAGTTTTATCGGGCTGCTGTTAATAAAGTATATTTCATTCATGTTTCACGTCCTACGGCTCTCCTTTTGTTGGGTTGAAAACCAAAGTTGATAAAAAAGAAGATTTGTTTTAATATTTTTGCTAACTTACAATTCAGTTCATTTTATATAGCTCGATGCCTCAGAGCGCTTTACAGTCTTGGACACATACGACATCCCTGACCTCTGACCTCACATCGGATCAGGAAAAATACCAAAACATTTGTAAAAAACCTTTGAGGGAGGAACCCTTCAGCAGAGCGCCGTCCCTCCTGATGGGGCCGATACGAGGTTGAGAACCTCGTCGTACAGCGTCTGAACGCTGCTCACAGCCAGATGCCCGACAACAGTCTAGCCTCGCCACCTCACCACTCGCCATGGCAACCGTGGCCACGCCGACTCCTCCACACACCCAGACTCCAGACCATGTAAGGCCCAGCGCCGCGCCGCCCTACAGCCCGGCCGGCTCTCTGGTTACCTCCCATGGGACCGAGGACCCCCCCCCCCCCCCCCACCAGCTGCTGGGGGAGGGAAGGAGCCTCCAGACAGAGGGAGCGCTCACACGGGGAACTCAACATACTGTCAATTAAAAGCGGATTGCCTCATTTATAGGGACCGGTCCCTGTTGCTGCAACAAAGCATGAAGACGTGCAGGCTACACAGCGGGGGGGGGGGGGGGTCTTGTGTATGCATCGGGTCTTGAAGGATTCTTACGTTTTCCGCGTGGATATCTTAAGAGGAAATTCTATTTTCTGTGACATTTGTGAACCGGATAGAATTGGAGGGGAACTCTGTTAGACAAGAGTGGAGCAATCAGAGAGGACGGGAGACGGAGGCAGACAAAGCAGAAGTGAGGGCTGAGCGAGCAGGCAGCCCACATCCGCAGCACAGAGGAAATACAACACTCACACACACTGCAACATGCACGCACACACACACACACTGCAACATGCACGCACACAGCCTCCTTTAAATGACACAGGACAGATGTAAACATGCGAGAGAACAAGTGTGCACACACAGAACCAGAGCTGGTTCAACCCAACCATTAACTGACAGAACACTGGAGGTGTGTATCTCTAGCAGCCCCGCCAGACCAGGCCACTGGTTTAAGGTGTGTGTGCGTGGGTGTGGGTGTGTGTGTGTGTGTGTGGTTACTACAGTGTCTTCAGGTTTGACTGTGAATCAATAAAGAAACGGTGTGGATTGTATTTCTGTGTGGAATGTGGATACGATGAAGATGCATTTCCCTCGACACAGGAAGTCGCTCACCAACTCGTCTTCAACATTGAAGAGCAGGAAGAAGGGAAGCAGGCTGCGGCCTTCGCATGACAGCGGAGCCACACCGTCGTCACATAGCGAGTGTATTCATACTACCGTTGATCTGTACTGCACTCATACACACACACACACACACACACACACACACTTGCATTTTGCACATTATCCATATATATATATTATTTAATTTTACAGTGCTTTATTTATATTTACATATATGTTGTGTATATATACACATATATTTTATTTTATATTTCACCTTGCACACTTTACTTTATGCACAGTCACTTTCTTTCTTTCTTATACTTATATTTTATTGTGTTTAGTTTTATCGGGCTGCTTCTGTTGTCACCAAATTTCCCCTTGGGGATTAATAAAGTATATTTCATTTCATTTTTTCATTTCATTTCACTCGGTCTCAGAAAGACATCGTCACGGTGACGACCCACACAAAGTCAGTATGAAGGACTTTCCTGAACATGACGCTGCAGTATAACGAGTGTCCGGTGGCAACAAAGAGAGGGTTAGAGAGAGAGAGATGCTCCGCCGCCCTGACCCTTCAGATCGATACCTCACCGCCCTCATCTTTTAGGATTGCTGCTCCGCACTTTATCTGCCCCGTCAGCAGAAACACGCTCGCTCCTCCGCTGAGCAGCGGCCACCATTTAAACAGCAATGAAGGCCGACAGCGAGGGTTTATTCACGTTACACGCACACAAAGAACTCTGATCAAGAGGCTCAACCCGGCTGGTGGGCCCCGCCCTGAACACACGTCGGATTCCTGATGCCAACATGTCACGGGGCGATGGCCAGCCTTCTTAAGACCCCCCTGACCGTCGCCTTGGAGACGGCAGGTTCCACCTATGGAGGCGTTGAGAGAGCGGAGTCTGGTTCTGGGTTCTCCTTTTCAATCAGTTTGCTAGATGCTAGCTGCTAGCGGTTAGCTGGGTTGTTAAATGACCATAAAGACAGGCAGCTAGCTTGCATGCTAATTAGCACTACGTCCAGAGGCGGCTGATGGGAGTGTCCTTTGTTGAGCAGGTATTTGGGTGATAATTAAACCAAATAATTGGAAGTTAAACTTTCCCCTGAAAGGTCAGAAGAGTGGCGAGGATTCCTCCTGAAGCAGACGGGCCGACTCACCAGCTGCTCACAGCCGGGACACGAGCAACAGTCAGACGTCCCACAAGGACACACGACCCACTACCATGGCAACCGCAAGAGATCGCGTCAACCATCCCCGTTACCGAGGAGACACGCACGACTTGAGGCTCATTAAGTGTTGACACGTCATCAAATGTCGACTCAATAAACAGTCCTTCAACCAAAGCGTGATTAACTGAATTTAAAAGTCACAAAGCAGGATGAGGAGGGAGGTGTGAGGACACAGGCCCATCTCTTGGTTCTGTTCTCAGAGCCATCAAAGCTCGATTGTGCGCCATGTTTTCCGTTTGTTTGCTCCAAAATAGTCTCAGCCAACACATCGGCCATGAGGCGTGTTCTCAGCCACACACACACACACACACACTTTCTAGGGAACTGTGCCTGAAGAGCAGCAGGAACGTATTTAGGGTTTTAGTGTTCTTCAAACAGACGGATGGAGGGAACCGAGCTGCCGTCACGGGCCACGGCCTCAGGCCTGTCCGCCTAAACAAGACAGGCCGTGTGCAAAATACAGGGTTCTTACATGTTGACCAGTGGATTTCCAGGACTTTTCCAGGACTTTAAACCAAATGTCCATGACCAAAAACTGAAATCTCGGTAAAACATGAACAATTTAGAACATGTCGTGTTTTGAGAGCGTACGCCGGCTTATATTTTGAGCGTCTTTCTTTAAAAAACTTTAATTATTTCAAACTCGGTGTGATCATGACAAATTTCCATGAATTTTCCAAAACTTTTATGACTTTTCCAGGCCTGGAAATGACCATTTAAAAATTCCATGACTTTTCCAGGTTTTCCATGACCGTAAGAACCCTGAAAATAAGTCTGATACTTGGTTCTTTGGCAGTCAGTTGGCGTGCGTGCGTGCGTGTGTGTGTTTGTGCGTGCGTGTGTGTTCTGTTCCCAACAAACAAGCTCTTGTCTCAGAGCTCATACGAGCTGGAGGTCGATTTATTAACTTTGTGGCCAACAACATTGTTCATGTTGGTCCCGAGCGTCCTTCATTAAAAAGGAAGAGCTCAATAAGTAGTTTATTACCAAGATGGATGTGCCCATCCCAATCAGAGCGCTTTAACATTGAGTATCTAGACCCTTTATTCTTCTGGACCTACATTTGAATTTAAACAAACTAATTTACTCCGTGGAGAGGAGAGGCGGTGTGGAGCAGGGCTAGGCAACATCCGGCATCATTCCTTTACAGCCTGTTTTAGTTTTAGGACTCTCCACTTGACAAATGGTGAACTAAAGACTGCGAGCGGCTTTCTTTCTACATTATTTGATGTGCTGCACGGTTCACTTACTCAGAGCATCCCTACAGCGGAGAAAAGAAACAGAAAAGAGACTGAAGCAACCGCGGAAGGAATGAATAAAAAAGGGAGAACGTGAGAGGTTCAAACTCCACCCACTTCCAATTAACACACACCTGACCAATCAGGGCTGGAGTGGGCGTGGCTGTCAGATTGCTGTGGAGCTGGAGGACTAGCCGCTCCCCTAGTTCTGCTGTTGGACAGCTGGCTTCAGATGCCATGAGATTATCCGACAACACCTCTTTGACGCTCACAGGCCTCGGCAAAGGCCCCGCGCACGGCGAGCGGCGCTCCAGGATCCTCCCCAATCGGCAGCCGCAAAAGCCATTAAAGCTCCCATTAAATCATTTCCCCTGCAGGCGCGTCGTTTTACACTTAAGAACAAAGCGCAGAGAAACTGGAGGCACCCGAGCACAAACAAAGAATGTCAAATATTCTACTGCAGGACATTTGCAGTTGAATGGACTTTTACAGGTGTTGGCCAATCGATTAGTTATATTAGATGATGCAAGAGGCAATTAGATGTTTAAGTCATACGTGAAGCAAAAAGGCCAAACCTGTGCCGTTTCCAGCTCCTTAAAAACATTTTATAAGATAGGAAACTGAATTCAGTTCAGTTTATTTTATATAGCCACATTTCACAAATTGAGTGTTTTACAATCTGTAAACATACGACATCTGACCTTTGACCTCACCTCAGATCAGGAAAAAGCTTGACTTTTAATATCTCGAAAGAGCCTGAAAACCAAACGGCCGTGAACGCCTCCTCGTACCGGCCAACGTCCGTCATTCAACATTACTGAACCGGATTTGAATGTCATATTGTCAACGTCTGAAGCTGCCCAATGACATCACAAGCTTCACCATTTCTTTACGCATTTACTAGCATCACTGGACAAAATAAAAAATGAAATGAAAAGAGCGGCTATTCAAAGATGCTGATGGCTCATTCCAGTAACACATAATATCAGCGCTTCACAGCCCAGACTTGGCAAACCGTATCGTTGAAGCAACGGCCCTAGGGTGAGCCCTGTGTGTTCACTAGTGAGTCTACAAGACACACACACACACACACACACACACTAGCTGGGCTTTGTTCTCCTCAACCGCTCAGAGCTACCGGGAAACACTCTGGGGGAGGCCAGCCAAGTTGCCTTGTGTGTGTGTGTGTGTGTGTGTGTGTGTGTGTGTGTGTGTGTGTGTGTGTGTGTGTGTGTGTGTGTGTGTGTGTGTGTGTGTGTGTGTGTACCTTTGACCTTCCTGAGGGAAGCTGCTCCAGTGGGGAAGAAGGGGGCTGATGTTATAACGCTGCTGGGCCTCACGGCCTCGTCTCATCCCAGTTCAACCATCACATGTCTGTAGTATCCTGTCCACTAGGACTCACTGGTTTATGATTATTATTTAAAAATCCTAATTATTGACTTGTTTGACCAAATTGTGGACATCTGAAGTGAACCTCCAATGTATTGTATTGACCTGTGATAGGTGAGTCCATGTCTGTGATAGGTTAGTCCATGTCTGTGATAGGTTAGTCCATGTCTGTGATAGGTTAGTCCATGTCTGTGATAGGTTAGTCCATGTCTGTGATAGGTTCGGATGAGTCCATGTCTGTGATAGGTTAGTCCATGTCTGTGATAGGTTAGTCCATGTCTGTGATAGGTTCAGATGAGTCCATGTCTGTGATAGGTTCAGATGAGTCCATGTCTGTGGTAGGTTCAGATGAGTCCATGTCTGTGGTAGGTTAGTCCATGTCTGTGATAGGTTCAGATGAGTCCATGTCTGTGGTAGGTTAGTCCATGTCTGTGATAGGTTCAGATGAGTCCATGTCTGTGATAGGTTAGTCCATGTCTGTGATAGGTTCAGATGAGTCCATGTCTGTGATAGGTTCAGATGAGTCCATGTCTGTGGTAGGTTCAGATGAGTCCATGTCTGTGGTAGGTTCAGATGAGTCCATGTCTGTGGTAGGTTCAGATGAGTCCATGTCTGTGGTAGGTTAGTCCATGTCTGTGATAGGTTCAGATGAGTCCATGTCTGTGGTAGGTTAGTCCATGTCTGTGATAGGTTCAGATGAGTCCATGTCTGTGATAGGTTAGTCCATGTCTGTGATAGGTTAGTCCATGTCTGTGATAGGTTCAGATGAGTCCATGTCTGTGGTAGGTTCAGATGAGTCCATGTCTGTGGTAGGTTCAGATGAGTCCATGTCTGTGGTAGGTTCAGATGAGTCCATGTCTGTGGTAGGTTCAGATGAGTCCATGTCTGTGGTAGGTTCAGATGAGTCCATGTCTGTGGTAGGTTAGTCCATGTCTGTGATAGGTTCAGATGAGTCCATGTCTGTGGTAGGTTAGTCCATGTCTGTGATAGGTTCAGATGAGTCCATGTCTGTGATAGGTTAGTCCATGTCTGTGATAGGTTAGTCCATGTCTGTGATAGGTTCAGATGAGTCCATGTCTGTGATAGGTTCAGATGAGTCCATGTCTGTGGTAGGTTTAGATGAGTCCATGTCTGTGGTAGGTTCAGGTGAGTCCATGTCTGTGGTAGGTTCAGGTGAGTCCATGTCTGTGGTAGGTTCAGGTGAGTCCATGTCTGTGGTAGTAGGTTCAGGTGAGTACATGTCTGTGGTAGTAGGTTCAGGTGAGTCCATGTCTGTGATAGGTGAGTCCATGTCTGTGGTAGTAGGTTCAGGTGAGTCCATGTCTGTGGTAGTAGGTTCAGGTGAGTCCATGTCTGTGATCGGTTCAGGTTAGTCCATGTCGGTGATCGGTTCAGGTCTGTGATTTAAAAGCCTGTTGATGTCACGCTGTTGCTTAGGGTAACAATCACTTTGTATCAATAGTACAACATCCTGGTTAGAAGTGAAAGGGGTGTTGTACTATGATGTGAACCTCACTGATCACATGAGCAGGACATCCTGTTTACACTTCCTGTTTCCACGGACATGTGACACACCGGGTCACGACCACGCGGACCCAGGAGGACGCAGAGGCCACATTGTGAGCAGCAGATGTGTCCAACCCGTCGGGAGCTTAGTGCGATACGAGAGGAAACTGAAGGTCTTTGTGGACGGGTCAGACACAGCGACACTGAACACGTCACGGGGCGCCTTGGGGAACCCTAACGGACCATTTCCCACCATTTGATAAAACCCAAACAATTCATAATAAGAACTAAGAAATTAATCTAATAAGGGTGCAACGATTGTGAAACCGAGACTGAAGGCGAGACATCGTTTTATATTCATAGACATGAGACGCAGGCCGTCGAGATCTGAACTGAACCGAAGGTTGAAATGACTACACCAAACTTCTTCTTCTACTACTATAACAACTACACCAGATACTTTCAATCAGATCAAACCATTTGATTGGTCCGTATGTGACCAGGAGCATCAGCCTTCTCATGGCTAGAACTGCCCTTCTTCTTCATGCCCCCATGGTCTCCATCAAGAGTCTGAGTAACGGACGTTCAGGGAAACTCTAGTAAAGCCAACGTACCAAATATGTGGCGGGGGGCATTCTATTGGTCGACATTAAAGCTGGTAGTCTATTGGTTGGGGTATTTTGACAGGCATCACCTACCAGACATCATTTCAAGAAATAAATACTCCAATTGCCTCTTGTCTTGTATTCAACAGCTATGAGCTCCATCTCCTGCCTCGCTCTTCGGTACCTTCCAGCTCAAACCTCTCCCTGACTCGACACTAGACACTAGGAAGGGCACCATGTCATGACTGAATCTCAGACTGAAGCTCGTAATGCAGCCGGGTCGTGTGTCCAGCTGGTACCAGGTCTGTATAACGGGCAGGTTTCTAGAGAAGCTTAGAGCGCCTCATTACTCGTTCCCATAAAGACAGCGTAGGTGCTGCAGAAACAGGTATTCAAGACTTAAAGGTCTACAATTGTGGCCCAGCCCTAGAATTAGAGCAGAGTGAATAAGGGATGAGTCACGATGAGGCGGGGTGAGCGTCGCCCACCGCCTGCTACGACTTTCAGGAGGTGAGAGACGATGAACTCATTCATTTGGACATTTCTCAACATCCCGTTGGTTCATATTCTACTTCAGAATACAATATCCAGTGAAACCTAGGGCCAATAGTAGCTGGTTCTTGTTGACGGCCTTCCTATAACATTATTTTGATATTCAATTTGTCGTTTTTTTCAGTTTGAAAGAGTATAAAAATAAAACCCACAGAAATTCCCAAAGCTAACTGAAATCTACTCTCTTAATGTTGCCGGCCTCCACTCGGCAGTTTAATGACGCGCGACGTATCAGACACTCGTGCGTTATGACGAATGCAATGTGATGGAGTTAGTCTGGAGCAGCAAAACTAAAACAACTTTCATGGGTCGAGACCCAAAGTTCATGATGCATAACAAACATGCATCAGATTATTCACAAAGCCTTAAACTCCAGATCGCCAGATTCTGACGCAGGTTTCCCGATGACATCACAATGACATCATCCAGGTTACTTTGTTAGACAAAGCTCCTCCGGAGCCAGTAAACAGCCATCATCACCGGCTGAGTGACGCGCGGCGAGTACGCTCTACGATGTCGGCAGCTGTCGCCGCCTTTCAACCTCACTTTGAGAACATCGGCTGATCTTTCATCGACTTGCCCAGCTGCATCATTAGTTCATCACGGAGTCAGACACAGCTATGGGATGCATCACCTCCATAGTCATTAGGGTTGGGTTGCTCCAGCGGCAGGTGCCCGTGTGTGTGTGTGTGTGTTCAAGGCCTCCTCATCCCACAGGGCTGTTGTGAGCAGATGGCCATCACTCAGAGAGAGAGAGAGAGTAGCAGAGGCTCTGCCGGCCACATCGAGTTCAGCCACCTGGACGGGGTAATCCTCTTCCACGAGGCCGAGGTGCTTCCCTTTAATCCACACCTTAGTATGCGGCCTGCTCGGCTCAGGAAGCTGCTGCTGGCAGGTTGCCATGTTGTTACCCCGAACCAGAACATCACGAGGAGACCCCAAACAGGCCAGAGCCGAGGGACTCGAGCGCTCGCGTTAGGAACTTTGTTGTGGCTTTACTTTCATCCTTTTGAAGTCCACTTCAAGAAAAACACCTCAAGCTTCTTTTTTTCATTTGAGATGGAAATTCTTTAACGAGAGCAGCAAACAGCCCGTAAAAATAAGTCTGCTGCGCACATGCTAACGGACACACTTTGGGGTAAAACGAGACTAACGGAACTGGCAACCATGTCACAGTGGGACTGGTTTAAGAACAGGCTGAGGGGGCACCCACGTGACGCGATACGAGGGGGCTGAGGCGGGTTGAAGGAAGTCGTAAGGCATCATTTACAGTTGTGAAAGTCACCGGGACCAGGCTAAAGAGTCACTGGGACCAGGCTAAAGAGTCACTGGGACCAGGCTAAAGAGTCACTGGGACCAGGCTAAAGAGTCACTGGGACCAGGCTAAAGAGTCACCGGGACCAGGCTAAAGAGTCACCGGGACCAGGCTAAAGAGTCATTGGGACCAGGCTAAAGAGTCATTGGGACCAGGCTAAAGAGTCACCGGGACCAGGCTAAAGAGTCACCGGGACCAGGCTAAAGAGTCACCGGGACCAGGCTAAAGAGTCACCGGGACCAGGCTAAAGAGTCATTGGGACCAGGCTAAAAAGTCATTGGGACCAGGCTAAAGAGTCATTGGGACCAGGCTAAAGAGTCATTGGGACCAGGCTAAAGAGTCATTGGGACCAGGCTAAAGAGTCATTGGGACCAGGCTAAAGAGTCATTGGGACCAGGCTAAAGAGTCATTGGGACCAGGCTAAAGAGTCATTGGGACCAGGCTAAAGAGTCACCGGGACCAGGCTAAAGAGTCATTGGGACCAGGCTAAAGAGTCATTGGGACCAGGCTAAAGAGTCATTGGGACCAGGCTAAAGTGCGGAGCGACTTGGGGGTGGGGGGGGGGGTCTCGTGAAACGTGTCGCGCGGAGCCAGGGCGCGCGCCCCCGGTTAGAAGAAAGAAGCAGGTGGCGAGAAAACAAAAGGCGGCGCTCGTGGACCAGCTAGCTCGCGCTCGCGCTGCTTTTGGAAGTTAAAGGGGGAAAAAGAGTGGAGGAGAAAAGAATCAAACAGACCTGCGTGCGTGATGTCGGACAGGTCGTAGTTCTTGGCGCTGCGGGGGAACTCCTTCAGCTTTCGGTTGGCCAGGTTGAGCGCCCCGCTCGCGGCAGCCTCCTCGAGCGCCTTGTCCACGCTCCGGCTGGCCGCCACGGCGGCCGGCAGCTGGGCTCCGTCCCCGGCCGCCATCCCCCCGGTCACTTTGTTGAGGGCGTCCGCCCCGCTCTCATGCCCCCACCGGGGCGCGCCTCTCCTCAAACTTCTGCTCAAAAGTACCAAAGTGCAAATCCGAGAGCAGTGCGTCGCCGCCGGGATGGTGTCGCTCGCGCAACGGGAGCTCTCGGTTCCTCTCGTCCGCGAGAGGGTTCAAGCTGTCAATCGTTCAGGAAGTTACGTCAAGCTGGCACCTTTACGGGAACGCCGCGGCCGTCCTTCAAAATAAAAGCGCAACACTTCAGAAGAACGTCACAGCTTTGACCACACTTCAGAAACATTGACTACAGCTATGTTCATAATAGGTAGAGCAGATGGAACATATGTTGTAGCTGTTACAGAGTACAGCTGAATTTATCATATTCCCAATACTTAAAATCATGTTTGACCTACATGCTATTGTGGTTATTTTTGTTGTATCAGTGTTTGCCTTTTGTTGATCTCAACATAACCTCTTAAAAGCTCTAGAGCATTTTATAATAATTTCCGAGGAAGTTTCCTTGAAACAACTATGTATTCTGGTAATTAAATTACATTTAATTTAGCTGACACTTTTATCCAAAGCAACTTATATTCATACACCATAGACACAGGTACGGGGAACCATTCAGGGTTAAGTGTCTTGCTCAAGGACACATCAACTAGGGGTAGTACAGCCGGGAATCGAGCCGCCGATCCTCTTAATGAAAGCCAAACTTGCTAAACAGTGAAACACAGTCGCCCTACATCATGATCACGCCCTACATCACGCTCTACTCGTTAGCTAAATAATACATTTTCAAGGACAAAAACTCAAATTAATGCAATTTGAAGTTAATATAATCCAACAGCCGACTCAATGAATAAACGATGATCATCTTTCCTTATTTTCTCCATAGCGAGTTTGGTTGTCTATTTTACATTTTATTTGTATAGTCCCAACCGGAAGTTATCCCAAACCACCGCAGTTTTCTTTTACCTGGCTTTCGGAAGGGTGCAGCCAGCGCGACGGAGCGAGTGAGGATGGGCGTGGTCACAACGCGAGTATTTTGACATGATGCTCATGGGGGCGTGGTCTCTGCCTGCATATTTAATATAGCTTGGGAGAAGCGGTGCTTCAGACGTAATTAACACATGAACCAATCAGGAAGCTGTGTGCATGGCGAGGCCAGGTGATCAATTCAATGTCTCATTTATATCATGAATGAAAAGCTCACGTCAAGTTTATTTAATAATGTCCAGTTGTTGTTGCACTCAAATAAAGTATACGCTCGTGTGATTGGTTGTCTGAATATATGCACGTGTCTCAGACATAGAGTGCAAATGAACCATCAGCAGGCTGCGTGCCCCCGCCCCCCTTTATTTTATTAGTTTATAACCTTTATTCCTATTCTTCCATTCTCACAGGAACAGCTGACTCCTCTCCTACGCACGCACCCACACACAAACACACACAGACACACACACACACACACTCCCACGTTTGCATCCATTTGCATTGTTTCCTCTCCATCCTCCCTCCATCCTTCTCCTCAGCTCTCTTGTCCTCCCTCCCTTCCTCCTCTCCTCTCCCATTGGACCATCTGTCAAAGTCGGACTATAGTTGTCCAGCTGCGACCGATGCAGTGTGTGTGTGTGTGTGTGTGTGTGTGTGTGTGTGTGTGTGTGTGTGTGTGTGTGTGTGTGTGTGTGTGTGTGGAGTGTGGGGGTTAACTTTCACTATACGTGCACTTGTAAAAGCCATTACCATCACTGGTTAACTCAATCTGCCCACTGTATTTGCGTGAGATTGTGCTGAAAGCATAATACCTCCCCCACCCAGGGGGATGCTGGGATATTGCTTGGTGTGCGGTTTGGCGTTCTCCTTTGTTTGTTACTTTTCCATCTTATGAACCTACAGAGGAGCAATACAGGGCAGCAGATGCTGTTGTTCCTGTGTGTGTGGGGTTAACTCATAATGCACATTCATTATTAAGAACATGTTCATCATATGGGTCTCAACGAGGCCACTGATAGGCCCCCTGTGGAGAGATTTCCTGTCCTTTCAGCATTTTTCTTGTTAAAGATTTTCCAATTCCAACTGCTCCCGTCTCTGTTTCCTTCAACGTGTTCTGTGTGTGCCGGTTCAGAGGAGGAGTGGGGGTTGGAGGTTTATTGATGTGCGTCGTGATGGTCTTCGCGGCTCATGGTATGCCATTTGTGTTGTTGGGGCATGTGTGAAATGTGAGCGGTATGTCACTGTTGGTTCTTGGTATGCCGCTGCAGCCCGAGGATCATCCCACGGGACCGGGTCACCCCGAGGAGAGCCAGCAGCCTCAAACAGAGCAGGACATGTTTCATGGACCTCCAGGGCCCGGGTGCCGGCCCGTTGTCCCAGTCTCAGCGTTCGCACCGTTTGGTCCAGACACGACCAACGGCTCGCTTCGATGATAATAAAGATAATAATAAAATAAATTTGACAGATTAATTACCAACTATTTCAAGTTCACCGAGGGGCACTGAGTCCAGGGTTTGGTTCCTCCTGTCATCCCCTCTGACTCCCCATGCCGTCACTGACCCGTCTAATAAGAGACAAAATGCCACTAAGACAATTGTCACAATAGAAAGTTGACGAGGTGGCAGAGCCCTAACTTCACAGTGTGTCAAATCTGGTGCAGAGTTTTGGTTCTAAAGGTCGTCAAAGCAGTGAGCAGCAGGTCTGACCTGTAACTGGTCCTGTAGGTCCAGTCTGTCCAGATAACCGGAGCTAGAGCCCCATGGCCGCACGAGGAGGCGTGAGATACGACTTGAACACTCTCACAGTTTCAGCATAGGTAGAATCTTGCGTTTGATATCAAGTGAAATCGATCTCATGCACGGTTCTCAGGGTGTGGTTAGCCTAGCTTAGCATAAAGACTGAGACATGAAACCCACTAACATAGGGTGGCCAGATTTGAGTTTGTGAAAAAGAGGACACTTTGTCTAGGAAAGGGCTCCCACTGCCTGTTTTAAAGGAGGATAATTGTTGTGTGTCTGGTAACACAGCTCGTGCAAGAAGGTGCAACATAAGGGAGATACCATTTCCAAAACTTGTAAGGGGTTCGTGAAACTGAACGACCCGGAGAAACGCAAATATCCGACGAAGCAAAATCCCGGACGTTTTTTGGAATCTCAAAAAGAGGACGGGGAAAAGAGGACGTCTGGTCACCCTAACCTCTAACAGCTATAAAGATCCCTGATTAACACCCTGTAGTTTAATCTGTACACAGAAATGTTAGAATGTCAATTTGTGTGCAACTATTTCCTGACAAAACATTTCAGACCCAACACCACAACAACAACAGATGCAGCTCCATACAGGAAAGCTAATGAGCGTGAATATTCACGCTCTTCATTGACCCCCATGCTTCAGGAACACGGTCATGGCTTCATGGTGCTATTCATGTTCACGTGGCTGAGTGGACAGCACATTGTGTTTATTGAGGGCCGATGTCTCCGTGTGTTGAGGTGACCCCACCATCTCTTCTCCATGAACAGCTCTTCGTTTACCACCAAACCTCTTCTCCCTTCTGGTTCTCCTGGAGGAGTGACATCACAGTTTCTCACGCCCTTTGTCCGTCCCTGGTTCCTCTGAGCTCTCCCTCTCCTCTTGTGGGCTGTTTCCGGCCACTTCTCTCTCCGGAGAAGGCAGAGATGCATCATCCTGATCCTCCAGAGCTACAGCTGTCATGAACATGATGGAGCTGTTGCTCTGCTCCACTGAAACCAGAACACACGGTGTAGCAGCAGGAAGTGACATCACAATAAACCCTCAGCCAATCAGCACATCCAGACAACATTGGTCCAAGTCGAGACCTCTTGTGTCTAGCACTTCAATAATATATACATGTATATATAATGGAGAGAGAGAGAGAGAGAGAGAGAGAGAGAGAGAGAGAGAGAGATATGGGTTCTGGATGTTTATGGGGTAAATGGAAGTTTAAGAATTCTGATAATAATGGTTATTTTATTTCAATGTCTTACTAAATGTATCTGGAGGTGATATTTAAAGAGACAGTGCACCTTTCTGGAAATATGCCAGTTCTCAGTTTACTGTATGCCTGGGCGTCCCATGAGAAGATCAATATTGATCTAATGCCTGTGAGCTGGAGTCAGAATGTGGCAAGAGGGAGAGAGGGAGAGGAGAGAGAGAGAGAAAGAGAGGGAGAGAGAGAGAGAGGGACTGGGAGGGAGAGGGAGAGGGACTAAGAGGGACTGGGAGAGGGAGAGAGGGAGAAGGAGAGGGATTGAGAGGAACTGGGAGAGGGAGAGGGACTGGGAGAGGGACTGAGAGGGAGAGGGACTGGGAGAGTGAGAGGAAGAGTTTGGGAGAGGGAGAGTGAGACTGAAAGTTTGGGAGAGGTCAGGGGAGAGAGAGTGCTGAAAAGGGAGTGTGCCTGGGAATGAATGGTATGAGATTCAGACGTGACCAGCCCACCACCAGCTGTGCACGTTGTCCCAGACACACACACACACACACACACACAAACACACACACACACACACACACACACACACAGATTGTCTTATCAAGTCCCCCTGCAGCCTGTTACACATTAACTCTGAGAGGAGTCTCTCTGGTTTCATGACTCCAACTACATGTCAGCTAAACTAGTATAGACTATAACAAACATCACCTACAATAACACAAATGTGGATTTAATATATAATATATATATTTAATAATATATTTAATATTTTGATGTATATCCCTCTCCATACTGTATATACATATATAAATATATATACATATATACACATATATATATATTTATATAAATATATATATATATATAAATATATATTATATATATGTGTAACAATATATATATATGTACATATATATATATATATATATATATATATATATATGTTCATATAATGCTTTTCATTGAAAAGTCTGCATGATTTGATTTCCACTGTATTAATTATATATATTGTATTGTATACTTATTGTAAGTCGCTTTGGATAAAAGCTTCAGCTAAATGACATGTAATGTAATGTAATGTATTAATAATAGTACAATAAAACAAACACATATTGCTGTTATAGGGGAAGTGTCTTGAATTGAAAAAGAGGGACGTGCTGAATTTGCTTTAAAATATGACTCGTATAAAATCATAATCAGCTACATTTTCCATGTATATATATGAAATATGACTCCAGTTTTGTGTTTTTCTCAACGTAAATACACAGACAAATAAAGAGCTCAGTCCTGCCCGTGTGGACATATGGACTATAATATAGGATTGTTTGGCTGTACATGGTGAGGTTGGGCATCCCATAATGATCGTACCGTGTATCACTGTAACTTGCTGTAAACCTACACTAAATGGCTTTAGAGACAAGAATACACGCACACTGCCACCGTGCGGCCACAGTACGACACTACACCAGTACAGTGAAGTGGAAACAGGTCGTTTGGTCTCAGTAAGTGGCTCCTTTTGGGAAAGAGTTGCAACATAAGTTTTAAACTTTGAGAAAAACAGGAAATACCATCTACCAGCATTTTATAAATACATTAATGCTGCATTTGATTAAGATTTTTTTTAAAGGACATAATGCATTTGATAAAGCAACTTGGTTTAAGTAACAAAAATGTGTGATTTGCACACAAGTTGTTACCAATTCGTTAAAAGAAAAATATATTTTCAATAAGGGACAATATGTTGTGTATGAAATGGAGCACATGTTGTCCTTATGATATTAGTGAGCAGGCTTAATTAAGTGGTTCAGTTCATGGGTCTCATACATGTCCACCCAAACACATGTACCCATACACTTTCTTTCGTTTCTTAAACAAAAAGGAATACATAATATTTAAAGAAAACTGTTTGTCGAGTTTTCAGAGTAGAAAACAAGTCAACGGTTATCTCCTATCAACACTACATTACCCATCATTACGTGGACCCAAAATGTAGCACATACATTTCCCGAAAAGCGAATAAGTCTTGACTCATTCATTGGCTGAAGGCCAAGTCAGGAAACATATGGCGAACTCTGATTGGCTCTGACACTCAACGCAGGTACCCGGATGACGAGCGGCTATATAAACACGGGACAATTGAGGGCGGGGATTGTAATTCAAGCACCAGTCGGTAGTAGATAGCGAAACACTCGGTTTGTGCTAAAGCTCTAGAAGTTATTTGTAGATTTTAAATATGGTAAGTGTACAATATTGATTTAGTGACATTACTGAACGACTCTGTGACTTCTTGCGGGTTGTTAGCAAAACATGTTCCGGTTTTAGCTACTGTACTAGCTTAGCATTGTAGCTAACTTCTCGTCACCGGCTGCGGTGCGCGAGCAGCAGACCGGGAACCGGCAGGTTTGGCGTAACTGCATCTGTTTTAGGGCATGTCATTTCACGGCAATGCGGTCTGACGACTGCGGCTGTATCGGTGTGTTGCAGGCCGGCGGTAAAGCGGGGAAAGACTCCGGGAAGACCAAGACGAAGGCGATCTCTCGCTCGCAGCGAGCCGGACTGCAGGTTAGTGGCTCACTATGTTGACTGTGCTCCGGCTCACTATGTTGACGCTGCTCCGGCTCACTATGTTGTCGCTGCTCCGGCTCACTATGTTGACGCTGCTCCGGCTCACTATGTTGACGCTGCTCCGGCTCACTATGTTGACGGTGCTCCGGCTCACTATGTTGACGGTGCTCCGGCTCACTATGTTGACGGTGCCCAGCAGGCGGCGCAGCGGCCGGTGAGCCCCGTTGGTCCCCTCGTTAACGTCCTCTCCTCGCCGTGTAGTTCCCGGTGGGTCGCATCCACAGACACCTGAAGTCCAGGACCACGAGCCACGGCCGCGTGGGCGCCACCGCCGCCGTGTACAGCGCGGCCATCCTGGAGTACCTCACGGCCGAGGTAACGCCGAGGCGCGCGCGCTGCTCCTCCTCCATCCGGGTGCTTCTGTGGCCTCCCGTGGTGACGTCTGTTGGTTCCAGGTGCTGGAGTTGGCGGGAAATGCATCGAAGGACCTGAAGGTGAAGCGCATCACCCCGCGCCACCTGCAGCTGGCCATCCGAGGGGACGAGGAGCTGGACTCCCTGATCAAGGCCACCATTGCTGGAGGAGGTGAGGACGTGATGAGCACTGAGCTCCACTCTGACGTGACCACGGGTCGTTCCATTGTTGGTCATAGACGAGGAACCGTACAGTTACTTTTTTAACCTCGGCTTTTTTTTTTTTTTTTAAACATACCCTTTCTCTCTACCACAAGGGGCTATTTGAATATTTTTAGTGTTAGAATACAAGTAAACACTGGCGAGAATACTCCAGATGTGTAAACATCAGTCTATATGTTCAGGGTTGGTATGCTCATGGAAAACCTGGAAAAGTCATGGAATTTTAAAATGGTCATTTCCAGGCCTGGAAAAGTCATGGAAAAAACTTAAGTCATGGACATTTGTTATGCTCGCATGTTTATTTACAGTTTGAAATAATTAATATATTTTTTAAAGAAAGACGCAAAATATAAGCCGGCGTACACTCAATACACAAAATGTTCTGCATTTTTCATGTTTTTCCAAGATTTCAGTCTGGTCATGGAAAAGTTATGGAAATCCATTGATCAAAATGTGTAAGAACCCTATGTTATTGGTTAAGAGTAAATGAAGATGGCACGCATTTAAAAAAAGTTACATGTTCCTTTTGTAAAAAGCACTTATTAATTATATTTGTCTCCTTGGCATGATGCAGCTGAAAGGTTTAAACTTTAAACCCCAGCATCATGGCACAATACCTCTACAAAGTCTGACTTCAAAAGTGGAGCGGAACCAAATTGGTAAAGCCCGTTTAGAGAAGGCTCCAGAATGAGCCCATTGGGCATCTTCTGTTCCATCTTGAGTTCTCATGTACCAAACTATATATTTCACTTTTATATTACTAGTGGGGTTGAATACATGGAAATGCAGCATCAAAAATATATTTATTTGAAGTTGTATAATCGGATGTCTTGACGCCCATCCCTCAAAGACTTGTGACCAACGCTCTATAAACTACTCTTAACGTATTGTTAAATAACTTTCTTTGTTTTTTATTATTAGAGTAGAAATATTGTACATAAGATTTCTCTAATATTATAACATACTTTTATTTCATTTGAAACCTTCAAAATAAAAGCACAGGCTATTTTTCTTAAAGAAAACATTGTGTGTCTTTAGCAGTAAGGGGCCACATAACCTGCCGTGGAGGGCCGGCTTCGGCCCGCGGGCCTTGTGTTTGACATCAGCAGCTGTTTGGTGCTGCCTGCATGTCTGATCCGCCTCTTCAAAGCGCTCGTGGTTTCCTGTCTGATCCTCCGCTTGTTTCCAGGTGTGATCCCTCACATCCACAAGTCTCTGATTGGGAAGAAGGGCCAGCAGAAGACCGTATAACCTCGAGGGCTCTGGGCGTGGAGCGCTTCAGGAGGAGGAAGAGGAGGAAGAGGAGGAAGAGGAGGAAGAGGAGGAAGAGGAGGTCTCCACCAGTGGTTTAAATGTCTTTAGATTAGAACACCTGTCCCGTTATGTGTGGTTGAGCTTATCTTTTACTCACCTGGGGTATTTTTTTGAAATGGCTTCAAAGAAGCTCATTTTTTGTGTCGTTTGCTCTATTTTGCTGCAGTTTTGGTTCTGACTTTCATTTGTTGCTTTTGTGCCGTTCATATGTTTAATGGTGTTTTAATAAAGCTCTTATTGGGCATTTGTTCTCTCCATTCTTGCATCGTTTTGGATTCATGTCTCCTGTCTGAATGTTGCGCATGTACTTTAGTGGTTTGACTCTACCTCAACCCCCAAGTAAAGCACCTCCACAGCCAGCTTTAACTATTACATTCACCCTGATTGTAGTTTTAATTGGTTGACTGTATCCTGAAGTGGGATCATCCTGTAGTTCTTTCTGGAGACCTGCGTAGCGGCTGCAACGGGACTGTGACTGAGCTCTGCAGTATCCAGATGATGGTGGAAAGAGGGACTGCAATGTTTGCTTTTGGAAGTATGTAGTTGTTTCCAGAACCTCCAACTCATCATAAAAGACACTTCAGAGACATATGATCGGCATATTCCCGTATAGCCATACCGTCAGACACCACCAGAGGGCGCTATAGCACCACTACAAGCCAGAGGTCCCACCTGACCGGTTACTCATCAGGTCATCAGATGTCAGTCAGGACACTCAGCTGACAGAACCTGTGGATTCTAGAAACTGCAGTAGGACTTGGGAAGTGATGTTTCCTGTTGAAGCTCTTCAAGATGTCTTAAGACAAAACGCATGGATGACCTGCAACTTCCTGATGTTAAACTGACACCTGAATCCTTTTACTCTGAACACCTCCGAGATCCATGATTTGCAGAACAGTGTTGCCAAATTGTCGGCAGCCCGTTTTTTGACCTCCGACATTGCTGGTGTCTTGACCCCGGTGAACCCCTGGTTAAGAACCACTGTGCTAGAGGCTGAGAGGCTGCTGGGGGCGTTTAGGATACACTGAGCTCCTCTCTCCTCTCCTCTCTCTCCTTATGGATGAATTTACATCACTCCATCACACATTAACTCTGCTTCCTCCCCGGAGTCCTTTTGACTTCACGTCTCATAGGGTCCATTGGACCTGCTGGTCTGAAGCCTCCTGCCTGGTGCTCCCCCCCCCATCCCCCTCTCTATCTCATGGATCATGGTCTGTCATATTTATTGAATGTGTTATAACTGTTCATCTGGTCACATGACATCTATTGTTCATCTGGTCACATGACATCTATTGTTCATCTGGTCACATGACATCTATTGTTCACCTGGTCACATGACATCTATTGTTCACCTGGTCACATGACATCTATTGTTCACCTGGTCACATGACATCTATTGTTCATCTGGTCACATCTATTGTTCATCTGGTCACATGATATCTATTGTTCACCTGGTCACATGACATCTATTGTTCATCTGGTCACATGACATCTATTGTTCACCTGGTCACATGACATCTATTGTTCACCTGGTCACAAGACATCTATTGTTCATCTGGTCACATGATATCTATTGTTCACCTGGTCACATGACATCTATTGTTCATCTGGTCACATGACATCTATTGTTCATCTGGTCACATGACATCTATTGTTCATCTGAACACATGACATCTATTGTTCATCTGGTCACATCTATTGTTCATCTGGTCACATGATATCTATTGTTCATCTGGTCACATGACATCTATTGTTCACCTGGTCACAAGACATCTATTGTTCATCTGGTCACATGATATCTATTGTTCACCTGGTCACATGACATCTATTGTTCACCTGGTCACATGACATCTATTGTTCATCTGGTCACATGACATCTATTGTTCACCTGGTCACATGACATCTATTGTTCACCTGGTCACATGACATCTATTGTTCACCTGGTCACATGACATCTATTGTTCATCTGGTCACATGACATCTATTGTTCACCTGGTCTCATGACATCTATTGTTCATCTGGTCACATGACATCTATTGTTCATCTGGTCACATGACATCTATTGTTCACCTGGTCTCATGACATCTATTGTTCATCTGGTCACATGACATCTATTGTTCTGTCCATCCTGGAGATGGATCCTCTGTTCTCTCTGAAGGTTATTCCTGGTCCGACGTGAGGTCAGAGGTCAAAGGTCAGGATGTCTGTGTACAGACCGTAAAGCTCTCAGAGGGGAGTTTGTAATTTGTGATGTTGAGCTAGATAACATCAACAGAATTGGTCATTTAAACAGACGGTCACTCATTTTTAAAGCTGCAGTACAAGATCACTCCAAAGATGTAGTCTGTTAGATTCCACCATTCTACATGCCTCTCAATACCCACAATGCAACATGTCATCCATGGGTCACATATCACAGATAGTTGGGAGGTGTTCTCCACGGTCCATTAGTTTAGCTAACGTTGTGCAGTCACTCTTCAACATATGTGATCCAATAGAAGAACAACATCGTACCCTCCTCGTTCATTAATGAGGGACTGCAGGACTTCAAACGGTTTCCTTTTCCCTTTATGTTTACAAAATCCAATGTGACATTTAAAAGTAAAGAAGGAAACTCTTCAGCGGGACTTGGCAGCACTGACTGGCCAATCAGGCTAAACCAATCGGACATGCAGCACAGGCCGAGGTCCTTAAGGGACCAACGAGTCCAGACCCGACCCGGGTCACTCACCGGGCCTCACATGGGAATAATGAGAGTAATAATTAGTAAACTGATCCGTCTTGTGTCCTAATGAAGGGATGGTCGGCTCACTCGTTTCCTTTATTGAATTGAAGCATCAAGACGCAGCGTAACTTCTTCTGGTTCAGGGCTCCATGCGTGTTCCCAGCATGCATTGGGTGAAACAATATGGAATATCGTCAGTGCTTCTTTTCAAAGGAACAGTTTCACATGTCGGGATGGTTTGTCACGGAGGACCACGGTGATGGTAAGAAACACATGGGATGAACCACCTGTTGATCAAACTCTTACTGAAGCATCTCCGTTCAACTGGACAGAGCAGCCAGTCTTCATGCTACGCTAGGCTAAGCTAGGCTAATCACGTCCCGTCAGCCGCTCGGTACATAAACACATTTATTAATTTATGCATTTTACATTTTTACATTCAACGAGAAGACAGGAGGCGAGGTGGGAGGCGACATGCTACGGAGGGAAGGTTTTTAAAAGGATCAGTCCTTTAAACACCTGAATAAGACCTCCCAGGTATCTCAGAATCAGAATGAGCTTTATTAGTCATGTACGTGAGCACAAACATGGAATTATACAATAATACAAAGGTATACAACAGTTACAATAAATTGGGGATGAATTGAGGATTTTAAATCCAACACTTGAATAAATCAAGGATTGTTTTTTGATGAATTCTTTTCTGTTTTTCTTCTTCTTTATCTCTGAATACATTTGTATTCACGTGACACATTGGCCCCGGTTCATTCACCCATCGACTCTGAATCGGCGACTCAGGAAAACAAGTCACAGGGTCGAACTGAGGCTCCTTCGTTGTGATCACAGTGAAGTGAAACCTTCAGGCCGGACGGACGCTCTGGAGGCCGTGAGCACGTCTGGCCTCATGTGACGGTTTTACAGAGCTCATGACATCATGGCGTCATGATATCATGGCATCATGATGTCATGACATGGCATCATGGCATCATGACATCATGGCGTCATGACATCATGGCATCATGACGTCATGACATCATGACATCATGAAGTCATGACATCATGAAGTCATGACATCATGGCATCATGACATGACATCATGGCATCATGAAGTCATGACATCATGGCATCATGACGTCATGACATCATGACATCATGAAGTCATGACATCATGACATCATGACATCATGACATCATGGCATCATGACATCATGACATCATGGCATCATGAAGTCATGACATCATGGCATCATGACATGACATCATGGCATCATGAAGTCATGACATCATGGCGTCATGACATGACATCATGGCATCATGAAGTCATGACATCATGGCATCATGACATGACATCATGGCATCATGAAGTCATGACATCATGGCGTCATGAAGTCATGACATCATGGCATCATGAAGTCATGACATCATGGCGTCACAAGTCCTCAAAGTAAGTAAACAAGACTTTCTGATTATGAACAACAGGAGAAGCTGAGAGGACAGACAACTTTGTGTTTGATCTTTTGTTTTCTGGCTGGTTTTGTGGAGCTGGTCTTGGTTCAATGATGCTGCTTCTCCAAGGAGAGGTTGTGATAAACGTTTCTACATAAGAAACCAGGTGGCGCTAACATTAGCAGAGGCGGTTAGCACATCGTGAAGTAGCGTTAGCTCAGTTAGCACCGTGTGTACATGTTGCTTTCTAATGATTGTAAAAGTCAATAAATCTACGAGCTTTACGGGAACAATGTCCCTGTCATTGTGTTAAACTTTAGCTTCCATCTTTATCTTTTTGAACTTGTTCTTACGGCTAAGTCTTGTTAATATATCCTTCCCTCACTTAAAGTCGACCTTTGACATCTTTGTTCGAGGAGCCGTTGGTGACGGCGTGGCTCCATGGCCAGCATAATGGCCACATCATCGTGGAGGTCTCCATGGTGGAATATGCCTAAATATGAACTATTGATAAACTCTGTCAAATTCATTAAATGTATTTCAACTCTAATCTGTCCTTCTGGTCACATGACATCTATTGTTCTGTCCATCCTGGAGAGGATCCTCCTCTGTTCTCTCCTCAAGGGTTCTTCACTTTTTTCCCCCTGAAGGTTATTTGGGAGTTTTTCCTGATCCGATGTGAGGTCAAAGGTCAAAGGTCAGGATGTCTATGTGTACAGACTGTAAAGCCCTCTGAGGCAAATTTGTAATTTGCGAAAATGGGCTCTACAAATAAACTGATTTGAATAAAAAAACTGAATCATAGAAATGAGTTGTAATAAATTGTAAATGTATCCCAATAATGACCACCTTGCCGTGTTCTCGCCTGTAGGATGAACCAAACGGCGTTCTGTCCTCGGACATCGGGGATGGAGCCGCCGCCCGGCAGCGGTGAGGGAACAGGCAGAGAAAAGGAGGCGGGAACTGAAGTGTTTCTCCCTCCTTCTTCTCCTTGTTCAAGTTCACCCTCGTGTCCGTCTGGCAGGTGGTTGAGAGCAGCTGAATAGCGGCGCTCCAGACTCTCCTCCTCGCCATCACACATGGCTACCTCATCAGAGCCGAGCGCGCGGCACTCGGCCTGTAATCCGTCACATGAGACTCAGGCGCTTTCAGCACATTTGTCGACATTTTTCTTTCTTCCTCCATTTTCCTCTCGGGTTCTTTGGTGGCTCGGCATTGTCAGTTAGTGTGTGTGTGTGTGTGTGTGTGTGTGTGGGTGTGTGTGTGTGTGTGCGCTCACTCAGACGGGGTGGGCCGGCAGGGGTCACGGTTCGCTGGCCCGCCTAGATCCATCAAGAGGAACAAAGCGGGGGAGCAGGAGCCGTGCCAAGCCCCCCGAAATCAAAGACCAGGTTTTAGGATTGGGATTCGCTCCAAAGGGCTGGACCCATTTCAGTGGTGCAGGGGGTCCCGGGAGCCAGGGGGGGGGGGCGGAGTTAAAAACACTAATCAAATCCACCACGACGTCTGAGGCCCGGTTCACTGAGCCGGCTGGAGCATCCTTCCTCTTTGAAGTCCGCTCGGCTTTTGTTCTGTACATAACTTGATCTGATATCTGAAAGGCTAATTTGTATGCATTCTGGGGGGGGGGGGGGGGGGGGGGGGGGGCAGAACCACCAGCCACCCAGAATTCCACAGGAGTGCCGACGGAGGAAGGTCAACACGATCTGTCCACAGGGGGAACCGGGGAACCCACGGAACAACCCAGAAGCTCTCCTGAAGGGTTCTTCACTTTTTTCCCCCTGAAGGTTATTTGGGAGTTGTTCCTGGTCCGATGTGAGGTCAAAGGTCAAAGGTCAGGATGTCTATGTGTACAGACTGTAAAGCACTCCCAGACAATTGGTAATTTGTGAAACTGGACTGAATTGACTAGAAGCAGACGAGGGGTCGGGGCTGAAGACCCTCAGGGTCGTCATGAGAGAGAAACCGACTGAAAGGAAAAGGATGGAACATGAAGGAGAACAGATGAATGACACGTCCAGATCCACAAACACAAGAAGCTGCTTCTGATGGATTTCAATGAAAATGGAAATCATTTACTAGAAAGAATGAGAAATAATAAAAATAATCATCAACGCTGACAAAAAGTTTTATGAACATTCAGAATATTAACAACAACAACAACAACAACAACAACAACAACAACAACCAGCTGTAGTTTAACACGATCGTATCGTTAAATACACTTGATCAAACACGGTCGTTTTTCATCTTCAGGACACATACTCTCTCACACACTTCTTTCACCAGCAGGCTGACGTGGCCTCACACGTCTCCGTCCTGCACACAGAGTAGTAATGGTTCTAAAATGGTTCTAAAATGGTTCTTTAAGAGGCTCTGTGGTTCATCTTGAAGAACTCTGAGGACAGGGTTCTTTAGAGAACCCTGGTTTGAAAGGTTCTCTGTGGAACCAGAAAAGGTTATTCTATGGCGTCCCTCTGCAGAACCATGTTGGGTTCCAGTCTCTCCTCCGTGGTTCTGTGCGTGGGGACCAAAGCTCACACACTGCTGCACACGGGCCGCGCGGGTCAGGACCCCACAGCTGCCCCCCTCACTGCCCGTCCACACCGGTTGATCTGGCCTGGTGCTGAGGTCCACGAGGGTTCCAGGATGGGACAGCTGGGCAGCACTAGAACCGAGCTGTGGAACAGCAGAGTTATTATCACGTTATATAAATAAGTTAAATATAGACAGACTCCACCACGCGGCTCTGGAGCTCCACCTGCTCGCTGTGAGCAGCAGGAAGCAGACGTCCATCAGCCTGGAGCTCCACTGACTTCCTGGAGCTGCTTGTTGACTCCTGTCCAAAAGAGGGGGGGGGGGGGCTTGGCCTCGTGCCAGGGTGACAATCAATGTCTCATCTGTGTGGGAGATTATTTTGAAGGTCTCCCCCTGCTTTCTATTAGAGGAAGTGGTATTCAAACAGGAAGTCATGCTGGCTTGTAGCGCCCCCCCCCCCCCCCCCCCATGCTCTTTTCTCCCCCTCCCCCCTCCTCTCCCTCCCTTCTCAGGAGTAAATGGCTCAAATGAGTCCAGCAGTGTGAGGAGCCCCGTCCTGTGACGTGAAGACAGGACGGCTCCATCTAAAAGGGGCAGAGCGTTGGACACGCCCACTTCTGACATCCGACCAGTCAGAAGCAGCGAAGCCCCTGAAGCTGAGACACGTCACATACATGTGATCACAATGTGATCACATGTATGTGACGTGTCTCAGCTTCAGGGGCTTCAGAAGCTGAGGCCCTGAGGACGAGTTCTACTGGAGGAATCGCCTCAGCATCGCCACGTCTCACTTTGATGGTGGAGAGCATTCAGAATGAACCAGGTGTTGCTGGGAGGAGCCAACGATCTCTTCTTCCCCTCTACACCTCTACCCCTCTACACATCTACACATCTAAACCTCTACCCCTCTACACCTTTATACCTCTACACCTCTACACCTCTACCCCTCTACACCTTTATACCTCTACACCTCTACACGTCTACGGCAACAAACATCTGTACATTTTTCATCCATATTTGGCGAATAGTGACATTATACATGTGAGGGGGTGAGGGGGTCAGCCGGGTGTGAAGCCAGTTGTTTGTCCCATGGATTCATCTTTTTGAGTTGTTGGGGTTACGGCTCGTCCTGAGGGTGGCGATGGAGGAGAGGGCACGGGGTCAACCCAAAAGACCAACCTTTTAGAGGTTGATATTTCTAGGCCTCATTGTGGATGAACCTGGAAAAGCAACGACATCAAAGGCGGAATATAGAAGAACATGAACTCCTCCACACAGGCGTCTTGGAACGAGCATCCTTCAGGCCTCAGGACCTGCAGCTCGGTGAGATCTGTGGCATGGAGACTGGAGAAAGCATCTCGCCCACAGGACCACTTCCCAGCTGCTCTCCCATCCGCCCACTCAGACCCACAGAGGAACACGGACGCACAGCTCTGTGCTCCAGGCAGGAGATCAACATTTAGATCACAGTGCAATACTTCACAGCTTCTGTTCTGCTCCCTCTCTCCGGTCCGGCCAGCTTTAAATCAGATTACGTGTCATCGTATATTTATAACCTGCCATTTGAATATTTCACATGAGTTTCTCCAGAAAGAGTTTGAGACCTTCCGTGAGTAACGTCTCTACGTGGAGGACGCTCAGTGAAGCTGAGCGGCCAACACCGCCGTCATGTGACTGAACACGAGCTCTTTGATCTATAATGAACAAAACAGATGAACGAAAGAAACGCAGGATGAAAGCTCCCCACAAGTTGCTCATCTGTACGTCATAAAGAATGTTTATTGTAGGTCCTCAGAATACACAAGAAAGCATAAGACGGAGCCCCGTGGCCCCGGCAACCAATCACACGAAGGCATTCTCCTTGGAGAGGTGGATGCTGAGCTTTGATTTAGCAAACAGCCACAAAATAAACAAAAGATGGCCGTTGTTGTTTGGACCGGTCAGCCACTGGCCGGCTCTTGTTGGCATGTACCAGGAATATTTCACACGTCTCAGAAATGCAGAACACAGGAGTCACATGGAATCCTCCGTGGACTGTAGATGAACATCAGTGACCTGGTCACAATACGGGAACAAACAAAGTGCCACATGTTGTTGCCCCTGTATGAACTGATGAGGCTCCGTCCTCACAGCTGGAGAGACACTTCCTGCAGATGTTTCATCAGCCTACACCAACATGTGGGACCTGACGTCTGGCGATGCTCCCTCTGACGTTCCTGAGGGTCAGATCCGTCTGGGTCTGAGATCCCGACGCGGATGTGCAGCCATTCAAACTCTCGCCGAGCATTTGACCTCTTTGGCTCTAAACCCGATGTGTGAACACCTCGACATGCGACTCCCGCTCTGAGACCACGCGGCGCTCAGCAGGGCGGCGAGCGGCGGCGGCGTGGAAGGGAAGGACAGCGGAGCGCCGGACTGATACAGGAACGCCTGCTGGACCTTCACTCATTCAACGTGGCGCCGGTTGTAGTGAGAATCAAACCGACGTGTGTGTGTGTGTGTGTGTGTACACTTCCACCTCCGGAAGTCCATTCAAAGCTCCATTCTCTCTCCTGACCACCAGGGGGCGACTCCTCTGGTTGTATAGAAGTCTATTTAATGACTCCTCTGGTTGTATAGAAGTCTATTTAATGACTCCTCTGGTTGTATAGAGGTGTATTTAATGACCCCTCTGGTTGTATAGAAGTCTATTTAACGACTCATCTGTTGTATATAAGTCTATTTAATGGCTCATCTGGTTGTATAGCAGTCTATTTAATGACTCCTCTGGTTGTATAGAAGCCTATTTAATGACTCCTATGGTTGTATATAAGTCTATTTAATGACCCCTCTGGTTGTATAGAAGTTTATTGAATGACTCCTCTGGTTGTTTAGAAGTCTATATAGTGACTCCTCTGGTTGTATAGAAGTCTATATAGTGACTCTTCTCTTGATGTCTTCCCTCAGTAAACATTGTAAACATGAGTTTTTGTCTCAGTCTCTAGTTTCTGGTCTTCTTCTATACAGCATGATGTCATCATTTAGACTTGATGGTCCTTTAGAGTCTACAGATCATAAAGCAGGGGACGCTTTAGGGGCGGGGCTACAGGGTGATTGACAGGTTGCTAGCAGAGCAGTAGACGTCTACATCACTCCTCCTCGTTCTAAATATGAGAGTTGTAAGGTAACCATGGCGACGGCCGTGTTTGCATCTGGGAGATTTACAGACAATTTATTAGTGAGTAAGTAAATAAAGTTCAACCAGTCAGAACAAAAAACACACGTTTAGTCTTCATCATGAGGACCACTGAACGTAAACCGGGCCCAGGCCACGCCCCCTACCAGAACTTTACTAAGACCACATAAAGCTTACCCAGGCCACGCCCCCTACCAGAACTTTACTAAGACCACATAAAGCTCGTCGTCATCCAGACTCCAATATTCCTGATTTATTTTGGGGAACAAAGTGACCAGCGTCTCTTCACAGCTGCTGCCTCAGGTTGATTCAGGTCAAAGACCAGCCTGCAGGAGGTCTCACTCTGCCGGTTTCCCATTTGTGTTTTTTTTGTTGCCTTTTCACACACACACACGCACACACACACAATAAATAAGACGTACAACGTTGTAAAGGAACCGTGCATTTGAACAAAAGGAACATACATGGAACAATGAGCACGTCATTAAGAGCAACCACTTCCTCTCTCTTTCCTCGGAGAAGTGACGGTCGAAGGCCTTCTGGGTGATCTCCTGATCCACAGGGCTCGTGACCCTCAACCCCTGGCTCTGGGTCCTGCAGCGGGTCCTCCTCCCCGCTCAGAGGGCCCGGGCCGACCGGCGGGCCGGACGCACGGCACGCCGGACCGCCGCGGCGGGGCGGGCGCGTCCAGAGTTCAGTCGAGGAAAATCTAAAAAGTCTACATGGAGACGAGATCCAGCAGCCGGCTCAGAGCTCAGGACAGGCCCGACGTGTCCAGGTAGCTCTGCAGCTTCCTCACGGTGCTTCTGTCCAGGGAGCAAAGGTCAAAGTCAAAAGTCGTGTTTGTGATGTGGAAGTGTCCCGTCTCCTCGATGAGGTTCACGATCTGGAGGACAGAGAGCACAGTGTGGGACGGGTCTTTAGAGAGGGGTCAGAGCAGGGGTCAGAGGTCAGACCAGAGGTCAGACCAGGGGTCAGACCAGGGGTCAGACCAGAGGTCAGACCAGGGCTCAGACCAGAGGTCAGCCAGCCTCCAGAACAACATTCATCCCCACAGAGAGGCAGCACGGCGGGGGGGCGCTCGGCTGTCTTAAAGGGCCACGCTCATCATCGGCCCAATACACACAGGTTACACCCCCCCCCCCCCAGCTCTGGGAGGATCCCCTGACACCGCCACGCGATCGGCCTCCAGAGTCGCTCTCGGCTGCAGAGGCGAACCAAATTATTCATTGCTGCCAGATGAAGAAGCAGATTACAGATTACAGATTACAGAGTAACGGAGCCTCCTCTAATCCGAGAGACATGCCGACAAACACTTTGAGCGTGTCGTGCATCATCACATACTTTACATCCCGCTGAGAGGGATTGACTCCGCATGGCTCTCAACATGGCTACGGCTAGCAGCTAGCGGCGCTCACCACCTGCTCAGGTAGACGTCCCTCCATTATATAACAGACAACAGTTATACTGATGCTGACGTTATATTAATGCTGGCGTTATATTAATGCTGGCGTTATATTAATGCTGACGTTATATTAATGCTGACGTTATATTAATGCTGACGTTATATTAATGCTGTGACGCTGGACATGCAGTCGGTTCCTCTCCCTTAATCCCATTGGCTACTGGCCACACACATGTGCTCCATCACCACCTGTACTTAGACACCATCACGCCCCCGCCAGGAGTTCTCCTGGAGGGTGAAGACACCAGCATAATGTCTGTAATTTTGATATGACGCATTTGAAGTCGTCTGAATCCAAACGATAACGAAAGAGGAGGCGTTTCAGCCCGCGGTGCCACCGTCAGCGTGTCAGCGGTGCTGATGGAGGTGGAGCGGTTCCTCCACGGCGCCGCGTACACACCTGCTGGAGGATGTGACCTTCTCGGAGGGTCATCAGTCGTTTGTGCAGCTCCACCAGCTCGTCCAGGTACGCCTGCAGGCACACAGCAACACCACCCGTCACTCACACAGGCTCCTCCCACTTCCTCTTTGCGCCTGACGTCATGACATATAAACCTCTTCAATAAAAAAACTATCAAACAAGTTATTAATGGACTTAGACACACACTGGACACACCTGAAGGAGAACAAGTGGAGAACGACTGATGCTCCAGGACTTTGAACCACGTTTCCATGACAACGTGTCGTGAACTCTTGGCGAGTACATGAGACAATAGTTTGATTAAAAGAATAAATACTTAAATACAGGGTTCTTACACATTTTGACCAGAGGATTTCCATGACTTTAAATCAAATGTCCATGACCAAACTGAAATCCCAGTAAAACATGAACAATTTAGAACATTTTGCGGATGGAGAGCGTACGGCGGATTATATTTTGAGCATCTTTCTTTAAAAAACACATTAATTATTTCAAACTCGGTGTAAATGAACATGTGATTATAACACATTTTCATGACTTTTCCCAAACTTTTATGATTTTAGTTTTTTCCATGACTTTTCCAGGCCTGGAAGTGACCATTTTAAAATTCCATGACTTTTCCAGGTTTTCCATGACTTTACGAACACTGTATATAAATGTTTATTCTTTTAATCAAATGCGTAAATGAACATATGAATATAACCAGGGTTCTTACACATTTTGACTATTGGATTTCCAGGACTTTAAACCAAATGTCCATGACCAAACTGAAATCTCGGTAAAAAATATGAACAATTTAGAACATGTTGTGTTTTGAGAGCGTACGCCGGCTTATATTTTGAGCGTCTTTCTTTAAAACACAAATGTGCTACACAACAGGAGTTGTAGTGAAAACAGCGCCACCTGGCGTATCGGAGGTGACATGTTTTCAGCCAATGATTCGAATTACTCACTGCCATGTATATTGGGATAATAGCAGAATCCCCAAAAGATAGCATAGTCCGACTAAAAGATTCAAATTATACCATCATGTAAACGCACTGAATCGGACCGTAGTTGGACCGCACATAGTCGGACAAAGGTGTTACATGAAACGGATAATTCGATTTCTGTCCGACTAAGCCAGTAATTCGAATGCATGTAAACACGGTCACTCAGTGCGTTTACATGATGGTATAATTTGAATATTGCTTTAGTCAGACTATGCTATCTTTGGGGGGGTCTGCTATTATCCCATTGTACATGGCAGTGAGTAATTTGAATCATTGGCTGAAAACATGTCACCTCCGATACGCCAGGTGGCGCTGTTTTCATTACAACTCCTGTTGTATGCCCATTTCCTTTTTTGATTGGCTGATAAGCGCCACGTGACAGCACAACTCCAGGAAGCATTTGTTTTCCCCACAGGGAGAGTGGCGGGGCTCATGTTGGCGCTGCGGCACATTAAAACATTAAATAGCCGACCGTTGTTTTCAGCGTGAAGAAATACGATGTGTGGCGGGAGTGTGGGAGTTAAGACCGAACTGTGTGACACTTGAGAGCCCTGCAACTCGTGGTGCTGCTCGTGGCGATACTCGTTGCGCATGGGCAAAGACGCAAAGTTCGGTTCCTAGTCCAATTCACCGCTACATGCCGCGATGGTCGGATTATCAACCGCATCGGATCGAGTAATCCAGGGGTGTCAATCGGACCGTAGTTGGACCGCACATAGTCAAACAAAGGTGTTACATGAAACGGATAATTTGATTTCTGTCCGACTAAGCCAGTTATTTGAACGCATGTAAACGCACTGACTGGTGTTGTGCTCCCTGTGGGAAGTATGAACAGAAAAGAGTAAAAATTATTTCAAACTGGGTGTGATCATGACACATTTCCATGACTTTTCCAAAACTTTTATGATTTAATTTTTTTTCCATAACTTTTCCAGGCCTGGAAATTACCATTTTAAAATTCCATGACTTTTCCAGGTTTTCCATGACCGTAAGAACCCTGTATAACACATTTTGGACATCCAGATTGTTTTCCAGGACTTTCTTCAGACTGGAAATAACCATTTTGAAATCCCAGGACGTTTCCAGGTTTTCCGTGACCTTACGACCCCTGCAGGTCATTAAGAACACGTCAGTGTTGACAGAGGCGGCCCGGCGAGGGGAAAGACCTCCAGAGGGACGTAGAGCCACGGAGACCCCGGGGGCTGACCTGGGGTCAGCGGCGTCTCCTCACACCAGATCACACCAGTTCTCTGATAACTGGTACCCATGATGCATCTCCTGACACGTTGACCCCTAGAGTCTGGAGGTCGTCCCACGGGGGGCTTCCAGGGCGGCTGTACCTTGTCACAGTCCAGGCTCCTGCTCTTGTCCTGCTTGCTCTGCTTGGCGGGACTCTTCACCTCCAGGATCTGACACAGGAAACAGGACCAGTCACCCAGGAGGGCCGGGAGCGCCACGCCTGTGGCGGGTCAGGTGACACGCGCCACACGTTACCTGGTTAGCGGTGGTCTTTAGCATGGGCGGGGCCTCGTTGCGGGATGGGGGGGAGGGCGAGGAGCTGTCGCTCTCACTGCCGTCACTCAGGCTGACCCTGGGGGGCAAAAGAAGAGTTCCTCCGGTAAGACGTTACTCATCATCAACCTGCGACACGACCACCACCGCTCCCGCCGTGTGGCGCGCGGCGCCCTCCGGGCTCACTGACCTGCGCTGGTGGTGTGTGAGGTGTGTGTGCGCCGGCCGCTCGGCGTCAGACTCCATGTCGTGGTCGCCGTCGTCCTCCGAGTCGTCGTCGTTGTCGTCCGACTGCAGGTCCTGCATCGCCGACTGCAGCGGGCCCAGAACTGAGAGACGGGCCGGCGTTAGTGGGGGGGGGGGGTGACTGGTCCCAGTGGGCTGACGGACACTTTGACTTTGAGAGCCTTCTTATTGTCGGCGAGTGTGTGTGTGTGTAGGTGTGTGTGTGCGTGTGTGTATGTGTGCGTGTGTGTATGTGTGTGTGTGCGTGTGTATGTGTGTGTGTAAGTGTGTGCGTGTGTGTGTGTGCGTGTGTGTGTGTGTATGTGTGTGCGTGTATGTGTGTGTAGGTGTAGGTGTGTGTGCGTGTGTGTATGTATGTGTGTGCGTGTGTGTGTGTGTCTAGTCGTGTTACCTGTGTGGGTGGTGGCAGGAATAGCCAACCTTTTCCTGATGATGAAGTCCACCACTGCATCCAGAGAGAATGACACACACACACACACACACACACACACACACACACACACACACACAGGTCAAGAACAACAACAGGTCCCCCTCTAGACTCACCGGCGCCCCCTAGAGGGTTTCTAGAGCGACGGGCCGTCTAACAGACCCTTATGGGCCGAAGGAGACAAGAACCCAGACATCCATATCTACCTTGCCGTTTGTGGTGGGAGGGAGCGAAGCCCGAGCTGGAGCTGGAACTGGCCGGACTGGGCTGCTCGGACTGGGAGAGAGAGGAGAAAGTAAATGAATCAGTGAACTAGGAGAAAGGTTTTGAACAGCATCCAGTCATGTGGCAGACATGCTCAATGTTTCATATCCATCACGGCTGATCAGTGACTCCAGTGGAGGAGCAGGTGGAGAGCAGAGCGGCACATGCAGCGACCGCACACCTCAAGGGACTTGGCCTTATTGGCTGGAGGTCGTTGGAGATCATTGAAGGTCGTTGGAGGTCATTGGAGGTCGTTTCTAAGTCCTTGGAGGTCATTGGAGGTCGCTGGAGGTTGTTTCTAAGTCGTTGGGGGTCATTGGAGGTCATCGGAGGTCGCTGGAGGTCATTGGAGGTTGTTTCTAAGTCGTTGGAGGTCATTGGAGGTCGCTGGAGGTTGTTTCTAAGTCGTTGGGGGTCATTGGAGGTCATCGGAGGTCGCTGGAGGTCATTGGAGGTTGTTTCTAAGTCCTTGGAGGTCATTGGAGGTCGCTGGAGGTTGTTTCTAAGTCGTTGGGGGTCATTGGAGGTCATCGGAGGTCGCTGGAGGTCATTGGAGGTTGTTTCTAAGTCGTTGGAGGTCATTGGAGGTCGCTGGAGGTCGTTGGAGGTTGTTTCTAAGTGGTTGGGGGTCATTTGAGGTCGTTGGAGATCCCAACACAACGCTGACTGGTTGTGATCTGGTTCAGTTTAGTAAATGTTTGGTTCTCCTAATATTTGCCAAGTTTTATGACAGTATATATTATGACAGTATATATACACTAATATACGGCTGTTCCTTTTTTGGACCCCCTTAATAAACGTCCTCTATCATGATGCGTGTGTTGAGTATGAATATGAGTCTGATATGAGTATGAATATGAGTCTGATATGAGTATGAATATGAGTATGATATGAGTATGAATATGAGTATGATATGAGTATGAATATGAGTATGAATATGAATACGAGTATGAATGAGTATGATATGAGTATGAATATGAGTATGAATATGAGTATGATATGAGTATGAATATGAGTATGATATGAGTATGAATATGAGTATGATATGAGTATGAATATGAGTATGATATGAGTATGAATATGAATATGAGTATGAATACAAGTATGAATATGATTATGAATATGAGTATGAATATGAATATGATATGAGTATGAATATGATATGAGTATGAATATGAGTATGATATGAGTATGAATATGAATATGAGTATGAATACAAGTATGAATATGAGTATGAATATGAGTATGATATGAGTATAAATATGAGTATGATATGAGTATGAATATGAGTATGATATGAGTATGATATGAGTATGAGTATGAATATGAGTATGATATGAGTATGAATATGATATGAGTATGAATATGAGTATGATATGAGTATGAATACAAGTATGAATATGAGTATGAATATGAGTATGATATGAGTATAAATATGAGTATGATATGAGTATGAATATGAGTATGATATGAGTATGAGTATGAGTATGATATGAGTATGAATATGAGTATGATATGAGTATGAATATGAGTATGATATGAATATGAATATGAGTCTGATATGAGTCTGAATAACATGAAATGAAGAGTGAGGCTCTCTCCTGCAGCAGCTCTCAGGACTCATGAGAGCTGCTGCAGCTCAATGCACCATCATTAACCTCCACGAGAGATACTACACATAACTCAGATACAAGTCAGAACTGATGGCAATAAACTCAAACATAATGAAATATGTTGGGACATCCACGCTGCCGATACCCAGGTAACTCATCTCTCCTGTTAGCACCGTGTTCTGATCTGGGAGATAGACAGAAACACACGATGCAGACCACACTCCTGAGCCGCTACACTCAGAGGGGCATTTCTTTTGGTCAATTACTTTTTATTCTTTTGATGCATATTAAAAACACCAAGTGTGTCTGTAGAATGAGCCGTGGAGCCGTGTGTTCTCTTCCCTCTGACTGAGCTCCAGCTCAGGAGCAAAGAGCTCCCACCACCAGCAGGCCACGTCGACTCACTCGCTCACACAATTCAACACAATATTCTCTTCTTTAAAAAAGGTAGATTGAGAAGGATTTTCCTAAAAAAGAAAGCCAAGACTGATACAAAAAAATATTACCTTGAAGCTTCACTCCTGATGCACTAAACTAAATAATATGGAATATATATTCCATCATGACTACGTAGGTCGTTTCATATCCAGATCAGGAGATATATATATATATATATATATATATATATATATATATATATATATAAAAAAATAAAAAATAATAATAATAATGCATTATATTTTTATCGCCCTCTTCCTTCAAGAAGCTCAGAGTGCCACACAGATAGTAAAAACAAATAAAACCAATTAAAACATAGTTAAAAGCAACCCATTAATTATTATTATTATTTTTTTAAGTAATAGCTGACAATAAATTAACTCAAGGTTAAAAATATGAAATATTATAATACGGGTTGATGAAATCAAGCATTCTGATTGGTTGAGAGTGAGTCACGGGGTGTGGTATATTCAGCCCATAATGTACAGTACGGCCTGTTAACAGGGGCGCGTTCCATATCAATGTGCACTAAAACTCATGTTTAGCTTTTGCGCGACCGTTAGTTGTCATTTCAAATAAATCCTGCGGCTCCCTTCAAAGCTACTGGGCGCCACATCTCATTAAAGACGGCGTTGGAGTGAAATCCACATTATCCAGCGGGAGACGGCACTTCAACACGGAGCCACCCGCAAAGAGAGAAGAGGAGGAGACGTCATCAGAGACGAAGAGGACATGAGAAACGTTTTCCACGGATGATTAATGGAGATATACAAATCAACATAAGTTAAACCAGGGCTCTCAAGTTTTGAAGACAGGCAAGCGTGACGTCACATGACCAGCTACGGGAAGTGACCCACGGCGAGCGTTGAGACGTGACGTCACATGACCAGATAGGAAAGTGACCCACGGCGAGCGTTGAGACGTGACGTCACATGACCAGATAGGAAAGTGACCCACGGCGAGCGTTGAGACGTGACGTCACATGACCAGATAGGAAAGTGACCCACGGCGAGCGTTGAGACGTGACGTCACATGACCAGATAGGAAAGTGACCCACGGCGAGCGTTGAGACGTGACGTCACATGACCAGATAGGAAAGTGACCCACGGCGAGCGTTGAGACGTGACGTCACATGACCAGATAGGAAAGTGACCCACGGCGAGCGTTGAGACGTGGGTCTGAGCGTGACTCCTCCACAGAGAGCGGCTCATGTTGGCGCTGCGGCACATTAAAACATTAAATAGACCAGAGTTTTTTCAGCGTGAGAAATACGATGTGTGGCTGGAGTGTGTGACTTAAGACCGAAATGTGTGAGTCTCACACTCAATGTGTGACACACACACACACACACACACACACACACACACAGATTGAGAGTTTGATTCAACTGCATTCGATCAGATTGTCTGAGAACCACGCCCTCTTTTCAGTCTTTACGGTAGGGGTTTAGCGGATGTGGAAACGCACAGACCAATCGCATGCGAGTTAAGCCTTCCCACGTGATACCACTCAGCCAATCAAATCTATGCATTCTCGGCGGTAAACATTACGTCTCAACAGACGGACAGCGCCGCGCATATGAGAAAGTTAGAGGCAGGTTACACATTGAGACGGTAGAAAGAAAAAGAGAGACAGCGATACATTTAGAAAACAAAGGGAGAGAAACGGACGACTGTGCCGGAGAAAGTTGAGAACAAGTCGAGTGAGACAGCGAAAGGGAGGGACACATAAGGAACACATGTCGCGCTCCAAAAAAAGAAAAGTTGACAGCGTAAATAAAGCATTTATTCCGGAATGGACACTCATTTCTGTTCATACTTCCCACAGGGAGCACAACACCAGTCAGTGTGTTTACATGCATTCGAATAACTGGCTTAGTCGGACAGAAATCGAAATTATCCGTTTCATGCAACACCTTTGTCCGACTATGTGCGGTCCAACTATGGTCCGATTCAGTGCGTTTACATGATGGTATAATTTGAATCTTTTAGTCGGACTATGCTATCTTTTGGGGGGGGATTTGCTATTATCCCATTGTACATGGCAGTGAGTAATTTGAATCATTGGCTGAAAACATGTCGCCTCCGATACGCCAGGTGGCGCTGTTTTCATTACAACTCCTGTTGTGTAGCACATTTCCTTTTTTTGATTGGCTGATAAGCGCCACGTGACAGCACAACTCCAGGAAGCATTTGTTTTCCCCACAGGGACAGCGGCGGGGCTCATGTTGGCGCTGCGGCACATTAAAACATGAAATATCTGAGAGTTGTTTTCAGCGTGAAGAAATACGATGTGTGGCGGGAGTGCGGGAGTTAAGACCGAACTGTGTGACACTTGAGAGCCTGCAACTCGACGCAAAGTCCGGTTCCTAGTCTAATTCACCGCTACATGCCGCGATGGTCGGATTATCAACCGCATCGGATCGAGTAATCCAGGGGTGTCAATCGGACCGTAGTTGGACCGCACATAGTCGGACAAAGGTGTTACATGAAACGGATAATTCGATTTCTGTCCGACTGAGCCAGTTATTCGAATGCATGTAAACGCACTGAGTGCCATGTATACTGGGATAATAGCAGACCCCCCCAAAGATAGCAAAGTCTGACTAAAGCAATATTCAAATTATACCATCATGTAAACGCACTGAGTGTGTCTTATATGTTCAGAAACCGTGGCACTTCTTAAAAGTGGCAATGTGAAAAGCCATTATGAGACAAAACATAAAGGTTTTGAACAAACAAACCCACTCAAATCCGAAGTGAGATCACAGAAGTGCCTCACAGCCCAGTATGAACAACCAGGACCCTGAGCCACGCTCACTGCCCAACATGAGTGAGTTCCCTCAGAGTTGTTGGACAAAAAGCCATTTACTGATGGAGGGCTTGTCCAAGAATGCATGAGTGTCGTTGCTGAAACATTACTAAGAGCTTTGTGATGAGATAAAGCAAATACCCAGTTCATGAGAGAACATTATACATATCTGCAGTCACACTTAAGTCCAGTTCTATGTTACGTGATAATAAATGTTGTTAAAAAGTGTTTTAATCGTACTGAATTAATTTGGTTTAATGAAAGATGTTGATACAACTACCAGGCTACTTAAATATACATCACACTAAATAGTTAGACATTATGATCTTCTGGACCTTTGCTTCAAGAAAATGTCTCTAACTGGACCTCTTAACATTTTAGTTGAATACCCCTGTGATAAACCCTCGAATAAATAACAACAAGATAAGATTGAGTTCTTGTCTCTTTGAATCCTCCACATTCGTGAAGCCGTTGTCTGCCAGGTACTGTGGTCTGAACAGACTCACACAATCTGCTGACCGTGGAGGCGGGGCTTCACCGTGGAGGCGGGGCTTCACCGTGGAGGCGGGGCTTCACCGCGTGTCTTTCTGATGGGAGTCTAAAATGTGGCGAGATGCGAGCGGCAGAAGAAACACGAGAGAAACGGAGCGACCCGAAGACAAAATGAGCAGCGCCTCCAGCGGTCTGTTGCTTTGTGGACGTCTTCTTCAGGGCCGGCAGCCTCACACGACCTCTGGGGCTTCTGTCTCCGCTCCGAGACGCCTCCTCAAGACAACACACCGATCATCGGCCTCCGCTCTCAACTCCAGGCCCGGGAGGACGGCCGACCAGAACCAGAACCGACGAGAACCAGAACCAGACCCAGAACCAGACCCAGAACCAGAACCAGAACCGGAACGAGAACCAGCTGAGGGGACACTTCCACACGTAGATGGATCCACACCAACTCACTGAGACTGGAGGACACATGTCTCGTGTCCTCCACCTGACCACAGACCTGGTGTGGGCTCACTGCAGGACAGAGACACCTACAGACACAAAGAGACACCTACAGACACAAAGATACACCTACAGACACAACAAGTCACCTACAGACACAAAGATACACCTACAGACACAACAAGTCACCTACAGACACAGAGACACCTACATACACAAAGAGACACCTACAGACACAAAGAGACACCTACAGACACAAAGAGACACCGACAGACACCCAGAGACACCTACAGACACAAAGATACACCTACAGACACAACAAGTCACCTACAGACACAGAGACACCTACATACACAAATATACACATATAGACACATAGAGTCACCTACAGACACAGTCACCTACAGACACAGAGACACAAAGAGACACCTACAGACACATAGTCACTTACATACACATAGAGACACTTACAGACACAAAGAGACACCTAAAGACACAGTCACCTACAGACACAAAGAGACACAAAGAGACACCTACAGACACATAGTCACCTACAGACACAAAGAGACACATACAGACACAAAGGGACACCTACAGACACATAGTCACCTACAGATACAAAGGGACACCTACAGACACAAAGGGACACCTACAGACAATCACCTACAGACACACCTAGTCACCTACAGACACACCGAGACACCTACAGACACAAAGAGACACCTACAGACACATAGTCACCTACAGACACATAGTCACCTACAGACACACCTAGTCACCTACAGACACAAAGAGACACCTACAGACACACAGAGGCACCTACAGACACAAAGACACCTACAGACACACAGAGGCACCTACTGACACAAAGAGACACCTACAGACACAAAGAGACACCTACAGACACAAGGGGACACCTACAGACACATAGTCACCTACAGATACAAAGGGACACCTACAGACACAAAGGGACACCTACAGACAGCCACCTACAGACACACCTAGTCACCTACAGACACACCGAGACACCTACAGACATAAAGAGACACCTACAGACACATAGTCACCTACAGACACAGTCACCTACAGACACAGTCACCTACAGACACATAGTCACCTACAGACACACCTAGTCACCTACAGACACAAAGAGACACCTACAGACACAAAGAGACACCTACAGACACACAGAGGCACCTACAGACACAAATACACCTACAGACACACCTAGTCACCTACAGACACAAAGAGTCACCTACAGACACAAAGAGACACCTACAGACACACAGAGGCACCTACAGACACAAAGACACCTACAGACACACAGAGGCACCTACTGACACAAAGAGACACCTACAGACACAAAGAGTCACCTACAGACACATAGTCACCTACATACACATAGTCACCTACATACAGTCACCTACAGACACATAGAGACACCTACAGACACAGTCACCTACAGACACATAGAGACACCTACAGACACAAATAGACACCTACAGACACAGTCACCTACAGACACATATATACACCTACAGACACAAAGAGACACATACAGACACATAGTCACCTACAGACACATAGTCACCTACAGACACATAGTCACCTACAGACACATAGTCACCTACAGACACAAAGAGACACCTACAGACACAGTCACCTACCTACATACACAAATAGTCTCCTACAGACACAAAGAGACACATATAGACACATATAGTCACCTACAGACACCTACAGACACATAGCTACACCTACAGACATAGTTACCTACAGACACAAATAGTCACCTACAGACAATGAGACATAGAGACACCTACAGAAAGTCACCTACAGATAACTACAGACACCTACAGACAACTACAGACACCCAGAGACACTCATTTATTTGACCTATTTATTCAGCTTCTTCAGTGGAAGAGATGAAACATGTTGTGACATATTGACCAAACTGTCCTCAACATAGCAGGAAGCCTCCGGGCCTCGGCCGGCGCTCAGGGGGTTCTCAGGGGGTTCTCAGGAGGTTCTCAGCAGGTTCTCAGGAGGTTCTCAGGAGGTTCTCAGCAGGTTCTCAGGAGGTTCCCGTGCCGACGCTCTTTCCCTCCGTGTCGTCACCTACTCTACATCTCCTCCTCTCTGCCGTTTGTGCTGGGCGGAGCACATTGAGATCAAACGGGCGGCGCTCTGAGAGCTCGCCGGGGGAGGATCAAACACCTGGCATGCGTCAAGCCGCATCCCCTCGGCAGCGCCCGACCCCCAGCCTCGCACGGGAACTCAGAGAGGCATTTACATACGGAGCAGACAGAAACGCGGCTGTGCCGAGTCATAACTCCCCTGGCTAAACGAGCCGGCCCTAAGGAGAAAGACACACAAAGACCCCCACGCTCTACACAAGCGCCGGAGAATAGAAATGAAAACACGGCGCATAAAAGAAAGTTGCTCAAAGCTCGGGGATTTGGACCTTCCTCCCACAACGCTCGGCCTCTTTCTTCTCTCCACAGCTAAAAGGATTAAAGGGGAACTCGCTCCCATTCACGCCGCCTCTCCCCTTTCTCCTCAGGTGTTGTAAAACCATAAATCTCTCTCGTCGACTCTTTATGGGAGCTTCTCCACCAAACGTCTGTGGACCAGGCAACCCGGTCGAACGTCAGCCCGTTCATGAGAGCGTGGCCCCGAGACGCGCTCGGGTCCTGAGAGGAAGAGCTCCACCACGACACCGTGCAACACATCTGGGATCTGCTGTTAATGTTCAACACGACTGCATGTTGTCACTACCCGGCTCCAGTTTGTTCACTTCCTGTTTGGCCACCCAGATGAATGCAGCTAGTTAATGATGCCCCCCCCCCCAGCAGTCCACCGGACTCCCTCACAGAAGATTCCTTCTCTCTTATAGTCAGGGTTCTTACACATTTGGACCGATGGATTTCCAGGACTTTTCAAGGACTTAAAACCAAATGTATACATGACATTTTTTGAAAATGTAGTATTCAAAGAATGAGAATTACAAAGCATACAATACACCTTAAATGAAACAAATGACATTATCCCGACCGCTTCCTGAGCTGCTGTTGCCAGCAAACTTTCCAGTTAAGGTGCGTTCACTTGCAACGGGAAAAAATTATAATTGCACCGATAGTATGAGAGCGTACGCCGGCTTCTATTTGAAGTGTCTTCCTTTCAAAGACATGTGAATTATTTCAAACTCGGCGTAAATGAACATGTGATTATAACACATTTCCATGACTTTTCCAAACTTTTATGATTTGAGTTTTTTCCATGACTTTTCCAGGTTTTCCATGACCGTACGAACCCTGCAATGGAATTCCAGGACTTTTCCAGGACTTTAAACTAAATGTCCATGACCAAACTGAAAACTCGATGTGTACATGAAAACCTTTTGCAAATGCAGTATTCAAACAATGACAATTACAAAACATACAATATACTTTAATGAAACAAATGAATGAGAGACAATAGTTTGATTAAAAGAATAAACATTACGATAGATGTTTTTTCTTAGAAACTCTGTATATTCTTTTAATCAAACTATTATCCTTTATGTGCAAATCCATCCGTTTGAACTTGGCGTACGCCGGATTATAATTTGAGTCTTCCTTTCAAAAACATATGAATTAATTTAAAGTCGACCTAAATGAACAAGTGAACATAACAAATCTCTCCATGACTTTTCCAAAACTTTTGTGGTTACAGTTTTTTCCATGACTTTTCCAGGCCTGGAAATGACCATTTTAAAATTCCATGACTTTTCCAGGTTTTCCATGAGCGTACGAACCCTGTATAACGCTTCCACGCCGTGGAACGACTGAAAACCAACAAACTGCCGTTTAAAGACCTGGAAGAACTGGACCTCTTCCCACAACCCTTCCCTACTTCTCTCGTGAAATGGCCAGAACTCTTACACTCTTTGGGTTTTGATGAGTCAGAAAGACGTTAGAAGAAAGAAGAAGTTGTACTTACATCTGATTTGGCCGACTGGTCCTCCATATCCGAGTCGTTGAGGTCCACCAGCTCCCTGAACTGCGGCAGCGTCGACGCCTTCCTGCGCTCCGCCTCGTCAACTTCCGGCCGCGGTTTGCTCGGCCGCCCCAGGGATTTATCCTTCAAGAGACTCTTATCCAAATGTTGGGAGTCGGACCCCGACGGCTGCTTCCCTGATGGATCCACAAATCCCTTTTTACGTTTTTTGGTCACATGCTCGTCGCCATCGGGAGCCGACGGGCGCTTGTTGAGCGCCGGGCCGTGGGTCGGCCCCTCGGTCCGATGCTCCTTGGTCAGAGACTTGGGTTCCTTGAAGCCCATCTTAGGATTGCTATCTCTAAGGGGCTGGTTCTCTTTGGGTTTCCTGGAGGGTTCTTTGGGGGCTTTGCTGGGCTCCCAGCCGGAGTCTCTGAAGGCACTTTTGGGCTCTTTCAAGTCTTTTGGAGGCTTGTCTTTGTGGTCCTTGGAGGGCTTGTGCAGTTTGGAGAAGCTGCTGCTGTTGGTGCTGGTGGTCGTGGTCAGGAGGGTGATGCCGCTTCCCTTGGAGCCGTCCTGTGGACACGGGAGAAACAGCCTTCATTGTACCGACACATCCTCCGCAACAAAAGGCATCCAGACAATGAGCAACAGGTTCACGTTTCGTGGTAGTCCAAATCGTGATATACCAACTGCATGATGGCAAGTTCAGTCAGGTCTGAAAAAACCCACAAGGCATTCTCGCCCACGTTTAGGGTGTTACACAGAACCATCTAAGCTACAGGAGAATAAACTGCAGCTCAAAGGATTAAGGAGCGGGGTAGAGGGAAATCCCACTTTAGGTCAGTGGGCAAACATAAAAGGGAAAGCCCATAATTAGCTCCTGAGAAACACTGTTGCCCGAGGACGTTATGGGCTCCTTTTATTGCCGTGATAATAACCGATATAAGAAAGTACCACTCCAAGCTCAATAAACCGAAACATGAAACACATTTGGGGTTGAAATCTCAGCTCTCAGGAGGAAACGCGTCGGCCTCTTGCTCTTCGGGTTGCCTCTGGACTCCACTGGACGACATGGAGAAGCTCTCAAATGCAGAGGCCCAAATAACAGGCAGCAAGGTCAACTGAAGGTTAATCTTGGGCCTTTTTACACAAGAGAAAACATGCATGCCGCCCTGCAGCTCGGCCTATTCTCAAAAACATCTATGGGCTTAAAGAGCAAACTCAGGACTTCTTTTGAACCGTGCTGCTCAGTGGGGGGAGGGGGGGGGGGGGGGTCTTTCAGCAGCACACCCTTAAAAAGTGGAACGAAGGGCAACGTGGAGGAAAAGGAGGAAATGCATTCCTTCCAGCGGCGGGGGCCGTTTGTCCCCGGGTCCCCCCTCCAGCCCCTAGTCAATATTCCACCAATGCAGTAAACCCATTAAAGCCGTCTAGACGACGGGGGCGTGTCCCCGCCGCCTCCGAGACCTTTCACGAGGTGCATCCGTCGGTGACCCCGGGCCCCCGGGCGTAAAGCTGTCGGCTCGTCTCTAAACTCCAGCGAACTGCGCCGTCTCCTCGGCATTGACCCGCTGTAGAGCCTCTGCCATCAACGCGGAGGAGGAGGAGGAGGAGGAGGAGGAGGAGGAGGAGGAGGAGGAGGTCACTGAAGTGGCACTTTTTATCGCAGCTTTCAGCAGCGTGACACGGCAGGTCAGCAGGTGAGCCGGCTCACGTAAATCACTGAAGGGCCTCGGCATCACGATCAGATCCTGAATTATGTTTCACTTTCTAGAAGGTATTCTGTTCAGGTGAACAAGTCATTTACTACTTCTGATACATTTGATTACTTTGGCGCCTTATTTCAGGGTTCTGACACATGTTGATCAATGGATTTCCATTATTTTTCCAGGACTTTTCCATGACTTTAAACCACATGTCCATGACCAAACTGAAATCTCGGTTTATACATGAAAAAGTGAGAATATTTAGTATTTAAACTGTGAATTCCAAAGCATACAGTATACATTTAATGAAACAAATGAATAAGAGACAGTATTTTATTTAAAGAATAAACATTTGCTTCCCGAGCTATGGCATCGAACTTTCCGGTTACGGTGCGTTCACTTGCAACACGGGAAAAAAAGAAAATTGCGCCGCCAGTATGAGAGCGTATGCCGGCTTATATGTCGTCTTTCTAAAACATTATGTCAAACTCGGCGTAAATGAACATGTGATTATAACACATTTCCATGACTTTTCCAAAACTTTTGTGATTTAAGTTTTTTCCATGACTTTTCCAGGCCTGGAAATGACCATTTTAAAATTCCATGACCGTACGAACCCTGTTACTTACATTATGATTTCTTACTATAGCTCACACTTCGCAGCAGCGTATGAAGTCATTCCCCACTTTCCCAGATGCAACATCTAAGCGTTAAACACATTAGAATACATAGAACTGATATTCTGAAATTAGCCATGTAGATATGATTTGTTAAAAAAGATATCAAATGTGTTCTAATAGTAGCTCAATGACTCTATATAAATAAATCTACTGGAGAAAGAGGAGGCATGGGGAGAGAGAGAGAGAGAGAGAGAGAGAGAGAGAGAGAGAGAGAGAGAGAGAGATGAATTACTTGTGGAGCAGGAGGTCACACACACGCAGACTTGAACTCGCAGACCCGTGAGGACCCGACGAGGAGGCGTCACAGGGGGGACCCCATTTTCCAAATCACACACACACACACACACACACACACACACACACACACACACACACACACACACCCCTAACCTGGCTATAATTACATTATTTAAATGGCCTAAAAACACATAATGGAAACAAGCCGGCTTATTGACACGTGATTTAGTGCCTCGCGGTCTCTAATGTCTCATAGCTCACCTGTAGCTCACCTGTAGCCCATCATCTCTCTTCCCCATCCTCTTTCATTGTCTTTGTAAAACACATGAAGTTCTTAAAAAGGACATCGTCTCGCCCACAGGTCATCCCAGATTCACAGCATGTCTCAGAGTCTTTGAACCCGCTAAATGTGTGGGGGATTAGGGCCTGGATCATGTGAAGGGGTAACAGCTCTCAGAACTGGGTGGGGCTAAGAGTGGACACACACACACACACACACACAGGACGGTTGTCTGGCTCCAGGCCAGTTCCTGGAAGCAACACTGACCTTTGACCCGTGGAAGCCCTTGCTCTTCTTTGGGTCGGAGAAGGTGGAGGCCAGCGAGCTGTTGGGGAGCGTGGGCAGCTTCAGGTGCTGCTGGCCGAACAGGGAGGTGGAGCCCTCCTGCATCACCATCACCTGAGGAGCAGAGCGGAGTCACGGGAGGACGACGGGCTTCCAGAGGTCAAAGGGCTTCGACACCGGAGGAGAGGCAGGAGCAAAGACTTCAACCACTTTTCTATTCTATATTCATTCATAGCATTTCTGCGATATGTTATTACACCATTTGCTTCTATCAGGGTTCTGACATGTGGACCAGTGGATTTCCAGGACTTTTCCATGACTTTAAACCACATGTCCATGACCAAACTGAAATCTCGGTATAAACATGAAAAGTGAGAACATTTAGTATTTAAACTGTGAATTCCAAAGCATACAGAATACATTTAATGAAACAAATGAATAAGAGACAATATTTTATTTAAAGAATAAAGATTTGCTTTCCGAGCTATGGGCGACAAACTTTCCAGTTAAGGTGCGTTCACTTGCAACGCGGAAAAAAAACTTACTTTTGAGTCTTCTGAACTTCTCTTGTGAGGATCCCGTGTCTGAGAGAGAGAGGACGACAACGGTTCACAGCTTAATTCTCAAATTACAAACACTCATTACATCATTAATATCCAAAACGGAGGAACACGGTGCGGTACGGGACCTTTGGACTTAATGTCATTGCTCAAAGTTATGTCCTCAGATCTTTAATAGAGAATGAGAGTTCTCAAGATGGCCGATGTGTCCTGTTTGAGGCTGAGAAGAGGGTGCAGGCCAAAGTAAATAGAGAGCACTTAGCTCCAGTCATAAACCTGCAGCCAGGGGTCGTCTGGCCGGCCCACAGGGCCGTCACCAGGGCCGTCACCAGGGCCGTCACCAGGGCCGTCACCAGGGCCGTCACCAGGGCCGAGGGCCGTCACCAGGGCCGTCACCAGGGCCGTCACCAGGGCCGAGGCGGAGGGCCATGCAGGGCCCCTTTTACTGGATCGCCATTCGCTCAATTAAAGCCTTAAAAGCTTCTGATGTTATGATTCACAGACCAGCCCCCCCCCCCCGTCTTTCTTCAACACTTTGTTCAGGGTTCCTACACATGTGGACCAGTGGATTTCCAGGACTTTTCCAGGACTTTAAACCACATGTCCAGGACCAAACTGAAATCTCGGTTTAAACATGAAAAAGTGAGAACATTTAGTATTTAAACTGTGAATTCCAAAGCATGCAGCATACATTTAATGAAACAAATGAATAAGCGACAATATTTTAAAGAATAAACATTTGCTTCCCGAGCTCTGGGCGACAAACTTTCCGGTTACGGTGCGTTCACTTGCAACGCGGGAAAAAACCCAAATTGCGCCGCCGGTATGAGAGCGTACGCCGGCTTATATTTTGAGTCTTTCTTTCTAAAACATATTCATTATTTCAAATTCGGTGTAAATGAACACGTGATTATAACACATTTCCATGACTTTTCCATGACTTTTCCAGGCCTGGAAATGACCATTTTAAAATTCCATGACTGTTCCAGGTTTTCCATGAGCGTAAGAACCCTGTTTGTTCTGCACACATCCTGACCCGCCAGTCGGCTTCGGAGAGCGATCTCCTTCTCCTCCGTCATGCGGCTCCACCTTTCAGGAGCACTTTGACGTGGTGAACTACCACATCCTCAAAGAACCGGTTCCCGTTCCCCTTTCACCTCCTACCTCGAGGGAGGCGCTTACAGGAGACCATCTGCAGTCAGGGCTACCTCTCGGTCCTCCGCTCACATCACCCTCACCCTCTCTGCTCTAGCCATGCTTATGAAGCGTGGCCTTCACCGCTGAACCCCGCTGCTCATCAACAGAACCAACGCTCTGCTCTTCTGGCTCCGCAGTCAAAGAACCCGTCCTCATTCTCCTGTTTCTCCATGTTTGTGTACCTGAGGCAGTGCATCGCGGTCACTGAAGTGTCGTGGCTGGCTTTGGAGTGAAAGCATCGACTAAATGAACGCAACACAACGACGGCAGGGCTGATAACACGTCGCTGGATGGCAGGCAGAACTAAAGCATCATGGCCGCTGTTGGGTTTGTCCTTCTTGAACAAGTACTTTTCACATCTGGATTATCATTTTTTTATAATGCTTATTTATATTATTTATATTACTTGTTTCTATTTTATTATTCGTTTTTATTATTTTATTTATTATTTTATTATTTGTTTTTATTATTTTATTTATTATTTTATTTTATTATTCGTTATTATTATTTTATTTTATTCACTGTTTCTAGTTTATTATTCGTTTTTATTATTTTATTTATTATTTTATTTTATTATTCGTTATTATTATTTTATTATTTTATTTTATTATTCGTTATTATTATTTTATTATTTTATTTTATTATTCGTTTTTATTCACTTGTGAGCAATATTACTGTGATCCTTTAATTTCCCCACTGAGGGACTAAACTAATCTTATCTTAATTGCTGGGTCGCATTTAGTTGCAGCTGTTATTTAAAAAAGGTATTTGAGGCATTCAATCAATATTTAGCATTTGTCTGACTTTATATTTGTAATAAGATATTAGAAGGTGTAGGATTGAGGCCAAACAAACTCCTTATCAGGACATTCCTGTTGAGTCCCTCAGCTGATCCAGGTGATGCTCCGTTGTCCTACAACAACACTCCAGTGATCTGTGTGATAAACCAACAGGTCTGACATCTGTTGATGATGAAATACACAAACGGCTCCTGAACCGACGATCCAGTCGGCGGGAACATTCGGAAACTAAAGCGCGCAAACACATTCATGAGATATTGTAAACATTTAAGAGGGAGAAAGGTCAGAGGTCACACAACAAAGGCCATGTGTTCCATGTGTAATGAAAACACCGAGACGAGTCAAAGAAGAAGAAGTGATAGAGCCACAGCAGGAAGTCTCTACAGCTTCACCGGAAACTGAAAACGCACCTTTAGACTATATCTGGATTAAAACACAGATTATCACTTCAGTGTCACTTGAATATCTCTTATTGTGGTACTTTTGTAGTTTGACTATGTTGAGGAAATGCTACTTTCTGTATTCTTGTTGTTCTTAGTTTGTCCTCTAGGTTGAAATGCACTTATTGTAAGTCGCTTTGGATAAAAGTGTCTGCTACATGACATGTGATGTGATGTGATGTAATACAAAAAGAAATACAGGGTGAAAACGGATGTCCTGTATTTTGCCCGTCCGTCCCCCGTGAGGTCACTTTGAGGCTGGTCTGTAAAGTTTAAATCCCGTCATGCTGGTGAACATATGATTACCAGCCGTATTCTTTAGTTGTGTACATCATTACGATTCCGGACTCCTACCCCTCCGGCTTTCAGCAGCTTCCTCCGGAACTCCTCCGTGGGGTTGTTGAAGGTGAGCTTCTCGCAGCGCAGGTGGTTGACCGGCGGGTGGCCCTCCAGGTGGAGGAACAGGTCGTAATCGAAGCGGACCTTCTTCGGTTCTTCCTGAGGAGAAGTGGCGGTCCACCCAGAGAGGGAACAGAGGAGAACGGTCACCATCAGGGCCAACACCGTGTTCCTGCATCACCACTAGGGATGGGTATCGATTTCTTCTTCTTCCCATATATGGAACGTTTTATTCTTCCCCTCCACTACATCAGACCACTCATAGTACAGACTCTACTGCATCAGACCACTCATAGTACAGACTCTACTGCATCAGACGACTCATAGTACAGACTCTACTGCATCAGACCACTCATAGTACAGACTCTACTTCATCAGACCACTCGTAGTACAGACTCTACTGCATCAGACCACTCATAGTACAGACTCTACTACATCAGACCACTCATAGTACAGACTCTACTGCATCAGACCACTCATAGTACAGGCTGTACTACATCAGACCACTCATAGTACAGACTCTACTGCATCAGACCACTCATAGTACAGGCTGTACTACATCAGACCACTCGTAGTACAGACTCTACTGCATCAGACCACTCATAGTACAGACTCTACTTCATCAGACCACTCGTAGTACAGACTCTACTACATCAGACCACTCATAGTACAGACTCTACTGCATCAGACCACTCATAGTACAGGCTGTACTACATCAGACCACTCATAGTACAGACTCTACTGCATCAGACCACTCATAGTACAGACTCTACTGCATCAGACCACTCATAGTACAGACTCTACTGCATCAGACCACTCATAGTACAGACTCTACTTCATCAGACCACTCGTAGTACAGACTCTACTACATCAGACCACTCATAGTACAGGCTGTACTACATCAGACCACTCATAGTACAGACTCTACTGCATCAGACCACTCATAGTACAGACTCTACTGCATCAGACCACTCATAGTACAGGCTGTACTACATCAGACCACTCGTAGTACAGACTCTACTGCATCAGACCACTCATAGTACAGACTCTACTGCATCAGACCACTCATAGTACAGACTCTACTGCATCAGACCACTCATAGTACTGACTCTACTACATCAGACCACTCATAGTACAGGCTGTACTACATCAGACCACTCATAGTACAGACTCTACTGCATCAGACCACTCATAGTACAGACTCTACTACATCAGACCACTCATAGTACAGACTCTACTTCATCAGACCACTCGTAGTACAGACTCTACTACATCAGACCACTCGTAGTACAGGCTGTACTACATCAGACCACTCATAGTACAGACTCTACTGCATCAGACCACTCATAGTACAGACTCTACTACATCAGACCACTCATAGTACAGACTCTACTTCATCAGACCACTCGTAGTACAGACTCTACTGCATCAGACCACTCATAGTACAGACTCTACTTCATCAGACCACTCGTAGTACAGACTCTACTACATCAGACCACTCCTAGTACAGGCTGTACTACATCAGACCACTCATAGTACAGACTCTACTGCATCAGACCACTCATAGTACAGACTCTACTACATCAGACCACTCATAGTACAGACTCTACTCCATCAGACCACTCATAGTACAGACTCTACTACATCTGACCACGACAGGTGCTACATGCAAGGTGCCATCTGCCCATCAGGACTCTAACCTTCAGACACTGCAGGGTCATGTGGGTCTTGCTCAAGGACACTTCCACATGGACTAGAGGTTTGAACCACCGGTCCTGTGAAGCCTGATCACCCCTGAGTCACAGTCGCCCATGTGTGCCAGTTGTGTTGCAAACCTGGCAACCAGCCAATCCCTGCAGGGACTGACTGGATCATAGACATGCTCTGAATTCAGTGTATAGCTTTTAAAATAGTTCATCTATTAATTATAAACTATGAATAGTGCCTAGTAAAAGTGCTGCGTGTGTTCTTAAGTGATGAATGGAGACACACATCATCAGCGTAATGAACGTACATGTATTTAATGTATGTTCATGTGGAGCTTTAGCAACGTGTTCAAATGTACCTTATTTTTGAAGTAGACTTCGATGGGCAAGATGAAGCCGGCGTATCCAGACTCCTCCAGCTTGTACGGCGGGTCCTTGCACACTGAAAGGAGAGGGGGAGGGTGAGAGGACCTTCAACATGACGCGAGTAACGAAGCGGAGGGACAGCTCCATTCAAACACTGTTGCACAGCAGCGCTGCAGTGTGTGTGTGTGTCTGTGTATGTGTGTGCGTGTGTGTGTGTGTGTGTGAGTGTGTGTTGCTGGGGGACAGAACACACAGTCCTCACCCTGATTAGGATCATCACATTTTCTCACAAAAACCTAGTCTGTGTATTATAATATACATGCACCTCTGCTTCTAGAAGGCCGGTTGCCTAATGAACTCTCACGAGGTCTCATTAGCTCCCAGCTCCAGCGCCTCCACAACGGGGGGGGGGGGGGGGGGGGGGGTTAAACGAGGACCTGCGTCTTTAAGGCTGGTGGATCCACCCAGCTGGTGACAGGATGGAGACTCCCCCCAACCCCCTCGTCCTCATGGGCCCTTAAAGACAAACAAACTACAGGAGCTCAGGTGTTCTTCCCTGGAGGTGTGTGTGTGTGTGTGTGTGTGTGTGTGTGTGTGTGTGTCAGCCTCTCCCTGTGGACTTGGCAGACAAGTACCAATTAGGTGGCTGTATGCAGAGCCCGGAGTGTGTTTACAGGGGGATGAAAGCAGGTGTTCCTGGGCCTGTAGGTAACGCCACCGTGAAGAGGACAGTTAGACGTCACGAGACGAGCCAACGGGACCTCCAGCTGAGCTGACCAGTTCTTATCGAGGTCAGATACAATTGGATATCTTATTTTCTTATCTTGTATTAAGATGCATATTAATATTGGCGTTGCACCTTCATAACGTAGGCATCCCGTTATGACTGTCCTGCTGCATCGAGGGAGAGAAGCCGAGAAGTCGAGCCACACTTCAGATGCTCACGAGCCGCTTCATCTTCATCTCATGGAGAGAGACGTCTCATCAGACCATCAGCTCTGCAGCCAGACAGACACGTGTTGGACAGACGTCCCGCTCCAGAGTCAAGACGGCCCTGTGGACGGGCTCCATTGTTTAGACGGGCTCCAGCGTTTAGACGGGACCCAGACGGGTTGCACCCTGACGGAGATCTGACACTCAGAAGGACTGTAAACAAAAGACCCTCCTCTCTTTACCAGAGGTCACCAGGACAGTGATCAGAAGAGGACAGGAGGAAAGAGGACAGGAGGAAAGAGGACAGGAGGAAAGAGGAGAGGAGAAAAGAGGAGAGGAGAAAAGAGGACAGGAGAAAAGAGGAGAGGAGAAAAGAGGACAAGAGAACAAGAGAAAAGAGGACAAGAAAAAAGAGTAGAGGATAAAAGAGGAGAGAAGAAAAGAGGACAAGAGAAAAGATGAGAGGAGAAAAGAGGAAAAGAGGAGAAAAGAGTAGAGGAGAAAAGAGGAGAGAAGAAAAGAGGACAAGAGAAAAGAGGAGAGGACGAAAGAGGACAGGAGAAAAGAGGAGAGGAGAAAAGAGGAGAAAAGAGGAGAGGAGAAAAGAGGACAAGAGAACAAGAGAAAAGAGGACAAGAGAAAAGAGGAGAGGAGAAAAGAGGAGAGGAGAAAAGCGGAGAGGAGAAAAGAGGACAAGAGACAAGATGAGAGGAGAAAAGAGGAAAAGAGGAGAAGAGACAGAGGTAGCTGTTGCAAACATCAAAGTTGCTGCTTTGCAGATGCAGACGTTTTAGTGATGACAACACACACACACACACACACACACACACACACACACACACACACACACACACACACACACACACACACACACACACACACACACACACACACACACACACACACACACACACACACACACACACACACACACACACACACACACACACACACACACACACCTGTAAAGTGTTGTCTAGAATTGTTCTTTGTTTGTATCGATGTGTTTATTGACATGTTGACATCTGGAGAGCGGTCCTCTCCTGAAGGCTTCTTACCTTCTTTTCCCTGAAGTCTTTTCTCTATTTCTTTTGGGAGTTTCTCCTGAAGGCAACGTTCAGCTCCGGCCTGATAAGACAATGATCCCAGCCACGCCCCCACAGGGTGACACCCACCGGTTAATGACACCCTGGTATCAGAAAACACCCAGAGGACTGGGACTGGCGAGGCCCTAAGACTGGTTTAACAACTGGTTTAACATGTGACTGAGATCTGGCCGCTGGTTCCGTCCGGTCCGAGGAGGCGATGCGCCCACGACCCTCCAGAGAGGAAGTGCTTCAGACAGAGACCAACAACATGGCGCTCGTGGTGAACCGTCTGTTGGAAAGCAGGAGCACCCCGGGGTGCATATACAATCTGATGCCCGCAGGGCGCCATTGACGACCATCAGAGGAGAGGAGGCGGAGTCTCGAATGGCTTTCAGTGCGTTTGGGCCTGGAGAACCCGACCAAGCCTTTCCTGTCAGACAGGTACTCGACCCAGAGGTCCTGGAGAGGACGCCTCACAGGAAAGACGTGATTGAACTGACGACTCGGCTGCCGTGATGTCGGAGACCGCGGACATTCCTCGAGTCATCTTTAGCTCCGGCACAAATATAATCATCGCCGCGCTCCCTTGTGTGGCGCTGGAGCCCCGCCCCCTTTCGGGGAGCGGCGGCGGCGGATGGCTCGGCTGACGACGCCGAGGTCGACCTCACCGCTGGGGCCGAGCGGCCTCAACCCAACACCGCTGAGCAAATATTATGGGTTAGAGGTAATTGTGCAAGTGGGTCAGGTTCAATTACAGCCGGCTAAAAGAGCCCATTCACCACCACCCCCCCCACCACCACCACCACCCCCCCACCCCCACCACCACCTTTTATGTAAACTGAGGTGGAGATGAACCTCATAATGGAAAGAAGAATTCACACTGCAGCCCTTCGACGCTGCACATGTTGCTCTATTCTTCTTGTTTTTTGCACGGATAGCTGGAAGAACTCGTGATTTTCTCAGTGCAGCTACAGGGAACTCTCTAGTCACTATTTTGGGTTATCCTTTCCAGAAAAACAGGGGGAAAGCTATGAAGGTAGATTTGTGTCTTTATTATGCTCTCAAAAAAACCCGTTTTGAGAGCACATTTCTCGTTTGTAAATCAAAATATATAAACTGAGAATAAATTATTTGTTTGTTTTGTTTATGAAACTATAATTTTTGGCTGCAAATAAAAAAAGTTTGTTCTCAAAAAAATAACAACTTTGCTCTCAAAAAAAACCTTTGGTCTTGGAAAAAAACCTTTGCTCTCGGAATGAAAAGTTGCGATTGGAGTTGTGGACGTAGTGGGCGGGGCTATACGCTGCTGCTTGAGCCAGGAGTTTCTATTGGTTGACGTGGCTCCTCGCGCCTGGCGATCCAACGGGAGGTTCCGGTGAGGAGGAGAGAGGGCGAGTGACCACTGGCAAGAGAGCAAGGTTTTTCTTTTTTAGAGCAAACTTGTTTTTATTTGTAGCCAAAAATTATAGTTTCATAAACAAAACTAACAAATAATTTATTCTCAGTTTATATATTTTGATTTACAAACGAGAAATTTGCTCTCAAAACATTTTTTTTTGCTTGCATAATAAAGACACAAATCTACCTTCATAAAAAGCCCAAATATCCTTAAAATAGATGGATATATACTTTATTTATCCACAGGGGGAAATGTAAGTATCGACTAAGCCAATGTATTGGGCTCTTCGTACAGATCCACATCGTGTCTGATGAGAAGTTTCGGACATCTTGTATTTTTTGTAACAGATTAATTGGGATGTTCTTATTATACAAAACCTTTCCATTCTTGTCCAGGAACCGTGACATCTGGAGCCAATCAGGAGCGCCACAGGGACAAAGGAACTATTCTCATAAACGGTTAATAATGTCAAACGCCGAACATTCACAGGTTTCAGACCAACGAGGAAGAACTGGATTCTTTGTCTTTGCTAAATGTAATACTACAATTATTACCTTTGGCTTCTGGTCGGATATCAATATCAATGCGTCATCGGCCAATCCTCAGTAAAGACGTGTGATCAGGAGATGGCCGGTTGCATTAAGAGTTACACGATGATGCATTCAAGCTCCGTTCAGGAAAAAGGTCACGAATAAAGTTTTTATGATGTATTCAAATGTAATCTTGTAAAATTGAGTTTCTAATGAGAAACTAAAACAAATCCAGATGCTTTCACAGCAACATAAAATAAATCTTAAGGTGGCATTGTGACCCGTTAACACAGGTTATACGGTACATCATTAAAACTACTCATTCCAACAATATCAATACAATCTTTTATTAGCATTTCTTTAGGCTCATCGTCGTATCCGCGGCTTATCTCCATCTATGTGAAGTAGAAGAGCCTTTTACAACTATTTAGTGTCACATACCAGACCTGTCTGCACAGTTCAGGAGCGTCTCGCTGCACTCATTACCGCTCGGGGAGAATGAGGCTGGTTCCTACCTCTCTGAAGCCAGAGGGCAGAGGTCGTCTCCCTGCTGTGCAGAGGTGGACCTCCTCAGGATTAATGCCTTTCCTCATTCGTCAGGTTGGATAAACTACACTTAATGCACCCGGAATATAATTCACCTTCATTTCATACAGCAATATATCTAATGAGTTTGGTTATTCCTTGATATAAATCGATCATGAGACGAGGTGTATTTCCCTGCACATTTATCACCTCCCTGAACGGCCTTTTAATCAGGAATAAAACAAGAACGAAGATAACAAAAGCAGAAACCAGAACTCTGTCTGGAATCTGTGCAAACCTCGGACAGAGTCCAAGTGCCGGGTCGACTTGAGGCGTAACGAGACAGAAGCTCTTTGCTGGTGATCGGGCAGCGTGGCGACGGGGAGGAGAAGTCGAGGGTTCAGCAGCTCGGTTTGGAGAGGTTTCCATCATCTGGAGGAGCGTCCGAGAGGCAGACGCACAATGCGGCCGCTGACCTGTAACCCAAGACTTTCCGCGGTCAGGAGCTCTCAAAGAGGGCCGGGCGGCGTCGCTTATGAACGCTGCCTTGGTTCAAACCAAGGTGCCAATCACAGAACAATGCCCGTCACGATGCATTTGCTCTTTCTACACAGACTGCTTTGTAATGAGGCCAGGCCGTCAAACAAAAGACAAGACTGGCCGTCAGAAACTCTCTGGTGAGGTTGTGGCTCACTCGCTGAGTCACTGTTAATCCCTCCGGCTCCCTGATGGAGACGTTCACCTCAGCATCACTCGTTGTCCACATGTGCAGCATGGAGAACCAATGAATGCTCAGAGAGCCCGAAGGCCGTTCACAAGTACAAAAGACGATATATTTGTATCCTTCTCATCCAACAACTCCAAGTGTGCTAGACACACTAGCATAGCTCACACCTTCTTCTTTTCACATCAGAAACTGGTATTGGTTCAGTCCCATCTCTGAAATAGGCTGCCTCTGTATTAGAGGACATAGCACTCTAATACAAAGAGTACATAGTACATAGCACTCTAATATAAAGCTGACGTCTGTGTTGTACTCCAAGGAACATTGCAAAGAGATAAAGAAAACTCGTTTCCAGCCTAAATCTGATGAAAGTCTTGGATACAAAGCCACAATCATATGACAGAGTATTGGTTTTGAAACAGACGGCCATGAAGACACGAGCCGCTCCGAGAAGGGAGGCTGGCCATTAGCAGCTCAGTGGGGGTGCCATGCTCCAATGAGCACAGTCCCTTAAAAACAACGTCACACGACAGTTTTCTTCTGGAACTCGGCTGACCCAAACAACCTCTCACTAATCGGCTAAGAACAAGTCAAGATTAATCTGCCGAGATTAAAGACCAGAAGGCAAGGAACATTGAAGTGTGTGTGGTAAGCCGACTCCCTCGAGGAGTGGCCCAACAGGTGGCAGGTCTGTGGCAGTTACAGGTCACCCAGGGGTTGAACATCGCATGCACGCATCACTGCTCATCGAGTTAAGCGTCTCCTCCGGGTTAAACCAGGTTATCTGCCCCCCCCCCATGTAAAGAGTGAAGCACATCGTGTGAAGCAGCTCCCACCTGAAGGGACCCGACACAGATCGGATGCTGGAGGGTGAGAGCCCCGTACCTCCCCTGACAACCGCTCTGACATTTGATGCCCTCTTTCAGAAAGCCGTAGCCTGGATACCAGACCGAGCTTAGCCCCGCCCTCAACATGTTGGGTCGGGAAGTTGGGTCTGGCGTCGCTCCATTGGGGAGAAATTATCTCCGGTCAAAAATTGACCGGGCCAATCAGATTGTGAGGGCGGGCTTTATACGATGACGGACAGATGATCCACAGGAACGTGACCAACACGTCATCAAGAGGCGCTCGCTTCTTCCAGCGTCAGTTGAGTTCAAACACGTCACATACTGCGTCGCTCTGATTGGTTGTAGCTCTATCCAATTCAGCGAAGAGGCATTTTACTTCCTGGTTGGGTTGAGACACGCCCCTTAATACATAGACACGCCCCTTAATACATAGACACGCCTCTTAATACATAGACACGCCCCTTAATACACAGACACGCCCCTTAATACATAGACACGCCCCTTAATACACAGACACGCCCCTTAATACATAGACACGCCCCTTAATACATAGACACGCCCCTTAATCACAGCCCAACGGAGCGGATCAGACTCACACTCTGACTAGAACTATGAGGATGACATCGTCAGGCTAAGAAAGCCACCCATCGGTACGAGAAGTAACAGCAGCTGTGGCCTCACGACGCACGGCCACAGGTTGACACCTTGAGCCAATGGACTGGCAGTTGGTTAGTGAGGAGCCGGGTACCGTCCTGGCCACAATCGGCTCATCTGCCCCGCTGACGCCAAGCTATCCTGGTCAGTGACCGCATCCTTCTCGCGGTCAGAAGGCTCGGGGCAGTAATGGGCGATGTGGTGCCGGGCCGTGGACCAGTACGCTTCCCTCTGACAGCTGGACCCCTTCCACTCTGCGTTTCCACGAACGTCCATCAGAACCTTTTGGGCTGCCACGATCGACTAGTGCAGCGAGCGCGATTGCTTTAAGTATTTCACAAAAATGTTTCAGGAACAACGACATGATGGAAAGTTATGTAGCGCCGAGCTGGAAGTAATCCTGAGTGGTCAGAGACAAAGGACTTCAACTACTACTCACTGAAGAGGTTCTCCGTCTAAGGACTCAGAGATTCCATCACAAACTGGGAGAGGAACAGCTAAAGTCAGTCTTGTGTCCTTATTTCCTCCTTTTTTAAATCGCACTGATGAAGCAATCATAGCTCATTTAGAAATCCCCGACTCAAATCCCCCAGCACTGGTGTGTGTGTGGAGGAGCTGTAAATAAAAGACAAATGTTTTATGGCCGAGGCGAGTGAGAAAAGGGTATAGGAGCTGCCGACAGACAGCCCTTATAAACCACGCTTCAATAAACCACTTCCTCCGACCGGCTTTCATTGACTGAACTGAGGGAGAGCCGCCGTTTACAGCCCAGTTCCTGTTATTCGGTGGTCTCTCTGCACCTCCTCCCCGTCCCCGTCCTTTCATGCCAGCAGCAGCAGCCGGCCTGCAGCTTTCTTTGTGTTCAAGCAGGTATGATTGCTGAGGAATCGTAAAACAATTACTGGCAAATTCCTGCAGCGCTTTGATTTCTACCAGACCCTGTGAGGGGGGGGGGGGGGGGGGGGCCTTTTAGGAGCCCTTTCCCTGAAATGTTAGTTATCTTCATCCACATCGAACCAGGCGATGTTTGGTCCCGAATGCACAGCATCCACTCAGATCCTCTCACATCTGATGTAGGTTCTGTGTTCAGTAGAACTGGACCTCCTAAATCCTGGACCTCCTAATTCCTGGACCCCTAGAGGAGCAGATCCTGTACATGAAACGCTCTCTGCTCCTCACGGACCTGGTCCTTTCACCTGTGAGCAATTGTCAATGCATTTATGTTGCTATTGATATCTGTCACGCATGTAGCAGTACATTTTAATTTAAATCAGGAACAATCCGTCGTTACATTTTTTTTTTCCTTTTCAGCCAATAAACAACTTTGGGCAACTTGATAAACTCTTGAAATAAAAATAATCCTTTATTGAACAGTTGGTGAGAGCACAGACTATAATCCCTCCATACCTTTTCAAGAAACCAGAATACTCTCAACTATTAATAGAAATAATCTGCATATTAATCAGGAGTGTAAATAATTGTTTAGTTGCAGTCCTCGAAGAACACGAAGAAGGAGAAAATCCGATTCCTCTGCTCCCCCACCGCATACAGAAAACATGTGGTTTTAGAAATTGCATTACTGCAGAGCTGTTCCTGAAATGCATGTAAACGTGCTGACTGCTGCCGTTTATTGACCAGGCTCCAACTGGGAGTAATGAGCAGAAAGCAGAGACGGCCAGGGGGGAATGCCAACTGTCCAAGTTTTCAGATAAGAACATTTAAAAATGTGTTCAATTCAGTTTATGTTGTATAATCCCTCAGAGGGCTTTACAATCTGTAGGCAAAGACATCCCTGACCTTTGACCTCACATCGGATCAGGAACAACTCCGGAAAGAAAACTTTCACAGAAAAGAAAAGAAGGTAAGAATCCTTCAGGAGAGAAACGGGAGGATCTCTCTCTGGGATGGACAGAAGAAGAGGTCATGTGACCAGATGAACAGAGTTACTACACATTCAATGAATGAGCCGACACGCGGGTACCCTTAGGGACTTTGTTCGGCCAAATAAACACATTCAATGAATATTACAGAATGTATCAATAAGTAGTAGTAGGCATGGACCACGATCCAGACCTCCACAATCTCTGAAACACAGAGCTGCCAACTTTTCAAAAAACCTTGGGTGACCAACATGTTGCCACACGCGGTGGTGGCTCAAATATCAGGACATTTGAATTAATCTGGCGTTGTACCATGTTGTACCTCGATCTGGCCTGGCAAAGGTCTTTTACGAGGCATCTTTGCTACCTTAAAAGAATAAAAATGTTTTTAATAACTCTACTCCCATTTACAAAAACATGTCTAATTATATTGCAAACATGTCCTGTCTTTATGTTAAATTCTTTATAATACATCTTACTTGTTCAAAGTATTGTTTTGAAAAGATTTGAGAGGGTCCTTTTCCTAGGACTGCAAATAAAAAGATAAATGCTATGTGGGCAGTGCTTCATAACCAATTCTATGATGTTTTGAGCATGCAGTATACCGAGAGGTTAACAAGGTCTCCTGCTTGTTATGACAGCTGAGTTTACATCACCACACAAACAAACAACACATTATTTGTTTAAAGATGTAAAGTTTAAGAGAGTGAGTACTTAGTTGAACCACATGTCATTAGCAGCTCTCAGGTTCTAAAGACAGGTAAGAGTGACTGATGCTTTATTTTCATTGGTTGCTGGATTAAATCTTACCCAGATACAACAGATAGGTTGTTTTCTGATTGGCTATTGTGTAGCCCAGCTCTTCTTTCTGATTGGCTGATAAGTGGCACCGCATAGCAGACCTCCAGGGAGCGTTTGATTTCTCCACCGTGAGGTCAGCATTAAAACATTAAATAGCCGAGAGGTTTTTTCAGCGTGATAAATACGATGTGTGGCGGGGGTGCGGGAGTTAAGACCGAAATGTGCGACTGTCACTCTCAATGTGACACTTGAGAGCCTTTCATTAACATACCGTAGTCTCTGCTCGCTGTGTCTGTTTGAACCTCTTCTTCTGCTGCTAACTCCGGGACTCTTTGGGGTCAATAGGTGTGTATGCAGCGAACAGGTTTACAGATGCGCTCCTTAGCGCCATCTACCGTCGAGGAGTTTGAAAAGGAGCCAACGCGCTTCGGCCCAAATCAGAATTTCTTTTGCCGTGAGAAATTGGTTGTGTGGCGTGAGAGCGTGAAAACACGCAAAAGCGTCACACGGCGAAACCGTGAGAGTTGGCAGCTCTGCGGATGATTGTTTTGTTTTGAGAGTTAACATCGACGTCACATTGTGTGGTCAATGCTGACGTGCCAACTAGAGTCACCATCACTGCACACACAAACACAATAAGGTGTGGGAGTGTCCTCAAGTCCAATATGTTAAGATATGAGACATCATCATTCATGCCTTCAGGGGCTGATCCCTGATAATGTTACATGTGAACACATCTGTGATGAAATCGACAGAGGAAAGCCACCGTTAAGTGTTAACAGTAGCGGGATAGCTAACGGTAGCGAGAGAGCTAACGGTGGCAGGAAAGATAACGGTAGCAGGAAAGCCAACGTAAGCAGGAGAGCTAACGGTAGCGGGAGAGCTAACGGTAGCAGGAATGTTAACGTTAGCAGGTAAACTAATGATAACGGGAGAGCTAACGGTAGTGGGTAACAGGAAAGCTAACGGTAGCGGGAGAGCTAACGATAGTGGGAGAGCTAATGGTAGCAGGAATGTTAACGTTGGCAGGAAAACTAATGATAACGGGAGAGCTAACGGTAGTGAGTAGCAGGAAAGCTAACAGTAGCAGGAGAGCTAATGGTAGCAGGAGTGCTAACGGTAGTAGCAGAGCTAACGGTAGGAGGAGAGCTAATGGTAGCAGGAGAGCTAACGATAGCAGGAAAGCTAACGGTGGAAGGAAAGCTAACTAGCAGGAAAGCTAACAGTAGAAGTAAAGCTAACCACCTGACAATCACAAGCCAAGATAGTGTCTGCCCAGAGCTAAACACAAATTACCAATTTTTATGAAATATTACATCCGGCTGCTTCCTGTTTCCACAATGCCTGTGATGATGATGATTTATTGCTTTCCTTTTTGCAAATTAATACATTTAGAACTGAAGAAAACAAGTCGACCCTTTCTCCGTCAAAGGTGGCGACCTCACTAGTGTTACTGTAAGACAGAAAGAAACCGCATGTGCACACATGCAGAGGGAAGCATCTCAATACTGGCACCGCCTCCAGATCCCGTTAGCAGAGCCGCAGCAGAGCGCAGGAATGCTCCGCCTCCTGCGAGGCCGCCGGCCCGAGGACGTGGATCTGATGTGTAGGTCACTGCAGTGACTCGACTTATGTGGTATGTGCACACAAGCCACAAATTAAGCCCGAGCCGAGCATGAGGGAGTTAAAAGGCTTCATGGGAGCGTTCCACGGAGCCAGGGAGATGGCCAGAGGCTAACATGTTGGCCCAATCATTAAGGCATCAATCCGTGTGCGTGTGTGTGTGTGTATGAGTGTGTGTACACAATGTCGGGGGCTTATACTGTCGCCAATCTGGCTCCCAGAACAGGACGCTCTTTCTCCCAGGAAAGGAGATACTCTGAGTAAGTGTAAGGAACTGATTTTCTGTCTCCAGGAAAGCCTTTTGGAAAAAACGTGAAGCTTCAGATGTTGAGGTCACAGAAACGAGACCTTAACGAGGTCAACGCGTCCACCTGAAGACGAGCGGCGGGACGGTGTCCGCTCTTAAAGAAAGCAAGACCTCAGATGATTTGCAGAACTAGATCACACGCCTCTATAGGACAGAGCACATGGGGTGTGATACATCTATATATCTGTAACCGTTCTGTACAGGAGGTTCGGCCCGGTTTGCAGCTTTCTTGGGTTTTGTTCGCCCTGTGAATCAAACATTTACTGCAGCGGTAACCTCGTGCACTCCAACTAGGTTTGTGACTTGGCGCCCGTGGAACACCTTCAAAGGAAAGAGAGCGCCGCAGCGTTGGCAGCCGGACCGCGTGATCAGAACCACGTTGGGCTCGCCTCTGGAGGTACCGCTCATAGAACGGGCTGGAGACGGAAAACCCTCTCATCACACGGGAGATGTCATGTCTTAGGATAAGCCAACGTCCAGGAGTTACCCACCGCCCGGTACACGTGAGCAGAAGCCATGGGTCGAGCAGGAATTACACAGCGCCATGGGGGGGGGGGGGGGGGGGGGGGCTTTGAGCTCTCCATCGTGGGACTGACTGATGCTGCGTTCACACCAACGTCTTTCCTCGTGTGAGTTTACTCGCTCGACAATTATGTGGCTTTTTGCATCATTTTTATTTACATTTTTTTATTTAATTTTACAGTGCTTTATTTATATTTACATTTACATATATGTTGTGTATATGCTGTGTATATATAGTGAAATATATATATATACATATATATTTTATTTTATATTTCACCTTGCACACTTTACTTTATGCACCGTTTCTTTCTTTCTTTCTTTCTTTCTTATATTTTATTGTGTTTAGTTTTATCGGGCTGCTTCTGTTGTCTGTTGTTAATAAAGTATATTTCATTTAATTTCATTCATTCATTTGCACCTTAGAGGGGGCGGGGCTTATCTCTGTTATCACGTCCTTCCTCCACCATGAAGAACTAACCACTAGTTCTGCTTTATACTCGTTGAGGACGTCCGACAACACCTCGTGTTCACAAATATTTCAACTTGAGGCGGAAATGTTCGTCATCGGCATCTGTACATGAGATCTACTCGCTCAAACAATTCTCAGCGCCGTCGGTGTGAACTTCAGCACAATCTCGACGTACAAGCGGCTCATTGTGCACCGCACCGTGACCTCTGAACTCAGAGGTGAAGACAGCGGAGGAGGAATCATCCAGTGACCGAGCCGTGGCTCTCGCCGACGGACTGACGGTTTAATACCACACTGCAGCGAGCGGCGGCTGGTGAGCGCCCCATCGCCCGTAGGTCAGAATACTCGAGGTACTAGCGGTGTTCTAGGCCAGGCTCTCTCCCCTCTGGAGCCGAGAGCCCCTCGGTCTCCACCAGGGCTCAGAAACAAGAAACAAGCCCAGCTCTCGGGAATCTCTCCTGCACCGAGCGGCAGACCTGAAACTCTTTCACCAGGTCGGCGCTTTTCTTTCCCATCACGCCGTCTTCCGTCGGCCCATAAAAGCGGCGGCCCCCTGAAGTATCACACCTTTGAAGCGCCGCCGTCTCCAGAGTAGATTAAACGGCAGCCGAGCCTCCAAATGAGGTGCTTAAGCAGCGTGAGCCGCGGCCCCTTTTACTGCTTTCCAAAGAGCTCCTTTACCTCCAGTTGTTCAGGCGGCGCTGCCATCGGACGGTCGCCGTGGCAACGCCGCGCAACGCCGGCCCGTCGAACCGCGCGGCCGTAACGAAGCGCGGCGGCGGCGGCGGCTTTACGGACCGATACCTCATTAATCTTAATGGGTTGTCTGGCAGCTGCAACAAATCACAGAGTGGGAGGAAGTCGCGTCTCGTCGCTCGTTTTCCAGCGCCTCTGAAACGCTATCGGCCACGAGCGCCGGCTAAACTAAACAATGGCCGCCTCCTCCATCAGCTGGCTCTGAGCCAAGTAGCCGTGACACGTTCCCCACGGGTACAGGCTGGTGCACCACGAGAGGGGATCTCTGGTCCACTTGAACGCTCTCATGGTCTCAGTCAGAACCCTGAAGCACACCTGACGTGTCTCAGAACACAGGTTAGGTATTCCACCCGACTCACCTCCGGCCGCGAGGCGCACCGACGCTCGGCTTTCAGAGGTAACGGAGTGAAACAGAAGCGGCAGTTATCGACAGATGTTTAAACGCCTCCCGCCTCCTCCTAGAGGGGATGGAGGGTCACCAAGAGGGACGTGCAGGTGAGGAAAACGCTGTAACCGTCAACAGCTGGAACACTTTGGGGAGGAGAGAAGAGAGAGAGGGTCAAACAGACAACTTGTCCGGGTCGGATGAAAAGTCCCTCGTCATCTTAGATGTCTGATCCTCCTCTCTGCCTCCATCTCCTGATGGATGGTGGAGGTCTCCAACCTCTCCATGGTGGAATATGCCTAAATATGAACTATTGATAAACTCGGTCAGATTCCTTGACTGTATTTTAACTGCAAATCTGTCTTCTGGTCACATGACCTCTATTGTTCTGTCCACCTGGAGAGGATCCTCTGTTCTCTCCTGAAGGTTTATTTGGGAGTTTTTCCTGATCCGATGTGAGGTCAAAGGTCAGGGATGTCTACACTGTGTGCATCATTATTAGGCAGCTTCTTTTCCTCAGGAGAAATGGACCAAAAAAGAGATGTAACTGACCATGAAAAGTCACAAATTGTAAAATGTCTTTCAGAGGGATGCAGCACTCAAAAGTGCTGAGATATTGGGGCGTGATCACAGAACCATCACACGCTGGTCACAGAACCATCACACGCTGGTCACAGAACCATTACACGCTGGTCACAGAACCATCACACACTGGTCACAGAAAGATCACACACTGGTCACAGAACCATCACACTCTGGTCACAGAACCATCACACGCTGGTCACAGAACCATTACACGCTGGTTACAGAACCATCACACGCTGGTCACAGAACCATTACACGCTGGTCACAGAACCATCACACGCTGGTCACAGAAAGATCACACACTGGTCACAGAACCATCACACACTGGTCACAGAACCATCACACGCTGGTCACAGAACCATTACACGCTGGTCACAGAACCATCACACGCTGGTCACAGAACCATCACACGCTGGTCACAGAACCATTACACGCTGGTCACAGAACCATCACACGCTGGTCACAGAACCATTACACGCTGGTCACAGAACCATCACACGCTGGTCACAGAACCATTACACGCTGGTTACAGAACCATCACACGCTGGTCACAGAACCATCACACGCTGTGTTGCAAATAGTCGACAGGGTCGCTATAAACGTGTTGAGAGAAAAAGACGCAAAGTAACCGCCAGAGATGTGAGAAGAATGAAGCGTGAAGCTCCCAGGAACGTCCTCCTCCAGTCTGTCATCTTCCAGAACGGCGGCCCACCTGCAGGCCCAGAGGGACCAGGTGCTCCTCGCTCAGACACGGCCGAGGTCAGGAGGCTGAGACCCGACCGCCACTGACCAGAGAACAAGACCCTGAAGGTGAAACGGGGACTGGGCCAAGAACCATCTGAAGACGGATGTTCCAAAGGTTTTCTGGACTGATGAGAAGAGAGTGAGTGGCGAGCCTTAAAGGCCTTCAAGATGACAGAATGATGGCACGCCCCTCCTCCCCGGACCTCAACCCGATGGAGAACCTGTGGAGCTCCTTCAGCAGGAGGTGCACAGTGCAGGAGAACAGTCCACCTCTGTGGCTGCTGCTGCACAACACCAGGACCGTCAACACGTCAACAAACTGACGGTCCATGAATGGAAGCTTATTGCCGATATTGAAAAGAAGGGGGGCTATATTAGTCACCGAGTTTTTTTTTTTTTATGTCAGAAATGTTTGATTGTACATTTTTAGTTGTTTGTTTATTATTCTCACGTTAACAGATGGAAAATAACAAGTGAGATGGGAAATGTGTTGCGTAATAATTGTGCACACTAATAGTTGCCCAATAATTGTGCACACAGATTTTCTCCTAAGAAAACCAAAACCTCACTTTTTTCTTTCTGAAATACTCGGGTTGGAGGTTTATTGACATTTTGAATTGACTGACAGGACTGTAGTTGTTCAATAATAAAAGAAATCCTCAAAAATACAACTTGCCTAATAATTCTGCACACGGTGTATGTGAAACTGGACTATACAAATAAACTGAACTGAACTGAAAGTGTGAACCACAACACTGGTTCCTGTCATCGGTTGATGCTGCCGAAAGGATCAAATCAATTCTGTTGAGTTTTATTTGCATAAACCAACTTCAAAGGACTCATGGAACGACCATCGAGTCATCGTTCTCGTGCCAACTCCTTTCCATCTGGTGGACAGAGGGGACCTGTGGACCACTTCAGCTTTATTGTTCTCCTGCTGGAACAAATCAAACCGTCGTCCCCTGGGACGGAGCCCACTGACCGAGAAGCTCTCGGCTCACAGTCCGAGGCCCGGAGACTCCCCGGCTCCGGAGGGACCTCACGGCGAGACGCCACCTGGTACCAGAGAGGAGGCCAACGCCACCTGGTACCAGAGAGGAGGCCAACGCCACCTGGTACCAGAGAGGAGGCCAACGCCACCTGGTACCAGAGAGGAGGCCAACGCCACCTGGTACCAGAGAGGAGGCCAACGCCACCTGGTACCAGAGAGGAGGCCAACGCCACCTGGTACCATGGCACCAGAGAGGAGGCCAACGCCACCTGGTACCAGAGAGAGGGCAGCGCCACCTGGTCACATGGCACCAGAGAGGAGGCCAACGCCACCTGGTACCAGAGAGGAGGCCAACGCCACCTGGTACCAGAGAGGAGGTTAAGCATGCCTGGTACCATGGCACCAGAGAGGCCAACGCATACCTGGTACCAGAGAGGAGGCCAACGCCACCTGGTGCCAGAGGAGAGGAGCATGCACCTGGTACCAGAGAGGAGGATAGCCACCTGGTACCATGGCACCAGAGAGGAGGCCAACGCCACCTGGTACCAGAGAGGAGGCCAACGCCACCTGGTGCCAGAGAGGAGGCAGCACCTGGTGCCATGGCACCAGAGAGGGAGGCCAGCCACCTGGTGCCAGAGAGGAGGCCAGCATACCTGGTGCCATGGAGGGAGGCTAACGCCACCTGGTGCCAGAGAGGAGGCCAGCATGCACCTGGTACCATGGCACCAGAGAGGAGGCCAGCACCTGGTACCAGAGAGAGGCCAGCGCCACCTGGTGCCATGGCACCCAGAGAGGAGGCCAACGCCACCTGGTACCAGAGAGGAGGCCAACGCCCACCTGGTACATGGCACCAGAGAGAGGTGGTGCCAGAGGCCAGCCACCTGGTGCCAGAGAGGAGGCATACCTGGTACCAGAGAGAAGGCCAACCTGGTACCATGGCACCAGAGAGGAGGCCAACGCCACCTGGTACCAGAGAGGAGGCCAACGCCACCTGGTACCAGAGAGGAGGCCAACGCCACCTGGTACCATGGCACCAGAGAGGAGGCCAACGCCACCTGGTACCGGAGAGGAGGCCAACGCCACCTGGTCACATGGCACCAGAGAGGGAGCACCTGGTACCATGGCACCAGAGAGGAGGCCAACGCCACCTAGTACCAGAGAGGAGGCCAACGCCACCTGGTACCATGGCACCAGAGAGGAGGCCAACGCCACCTAGTACCAGAGAGGAGGCCAACGCCACCTGGTACCATGGCACCAGAGAGGAGGCCAACGCCACCTAGTACCAGAGGAGGCCAACGCCACCTGGTGCGGAGAGGCCAACGCCACCTGGTACCAGAGAGGAGGCCAACGCCACCTGGTACCATGGCACCAGAGAGGAGGCCAACGCCACCTGGTACCAGAGAGGAGGCCAACGCCACCTGGTACCAGAGAGGAGGCCAACGCCACCTGGTACCATGGCACCAGAGAGGAGGCCAACGCCACCTGGTACCAGAGAGGAGGCCAACGCCACCTGGTACCAGAGAGGAGGCCAACGCCACCTGGTACCATGGCACCAGAGAGGAGGCCAACGCCACCTGGTACCGGAGAGGAGGCCAACGCCACCTGGTCACATGGCACCAGAGGTCCAGCTTCGAGATGCGGCGGGTCCATATGTGGAGAGCTGTGTGGTAACCATCCCAACTGAGTCTCAAAACACATCCTCTTCCAAAACCGATCCACAGCGTTGAGGCCCATCAGTCTGGTGATAAATCGAGGTACCAGGTATGGGCAAGCTATGGCCCGCAGCCCGAATATGGCCCCGTTGTGGTTTTTAAATCCGGCTTGTCGATTATTGGTGCAAGGTCGTTCAAATTATAGTAAAAACAGCATTCATTTAGCCTTTGTCCTGCTATAAACAGCGTTTTAGTTGATCCGACCCCCCATACGAATACTTGAGTCACCCTTATTAAAAAAAGAAGGGAAAAAAATGAACTAACAGCTGAATCCAGAGTTATTTTCCTCGGCAGAAGGAACATATTCGACTCACCGATGTGACGTATGGGTTCTGCCTTCCAGAACACAGAAAACGTCTGGAGGAGACTTCTGCTGACGGTTCTCTGACGGTCCGTCACACGTCTCCTCCCAGGTAGCCGACGTGTGGCAGCCGAGTGTCGGCTTGTGTTCCGGCCAAATGCGAGGCAGCTTGAGCCCATTTCATTCGCGTCAAATCTGGCCCAGATTCCACCGTTAGTCACGGGCCAATCCAAGCCGAGACGTGGCAGCCAGCACTAAAGCAGGTCCGGCCCGTTGACGGGTGCCGAATCTGGGCCAAATCTAACATTATAGAAATGAGTCGGCCCGATTTCCGGGGCCTCATTCGTCCCGAGTCGACGACCGGACTGACGTTTCTTCCGGCGTGTCGGGTTCGGGCCCCGGTTATTTTTATTATAGTGTCAGACGGCAGAAGCGGGCCAGTATATCGGCCCGATTCTAGGACATGAGTCTCGGCCCGACGTGTTTCTTCGAGTTCAAGCCGGATCTGGACCAGGTCACGTTGGCTACCTGGGCGGTCAAAGACTCTGGAACAGCAACTGGAACGGATCCATCCTCAGTACGACGCCGTCCTAAGGGGAAGTTCAACTCCCTTAACCGGGATGACGTTTATGCTTCACTAAACATCAGGAGGGCACAGAGGAGGCTGGTGACGACGGGGCAGATCGGTCAATAACTGCAAATGCGAACACAGACTCACAAATGTGCACAGAACAATTCAAATATATTCCAATGCGCACATAAATAAATTACCATTTACATATATATATATATATATATATATATATATATATATTATATATATATTGGGGTTGTGAAACGATTACAATTTTTTATCTAATCACAGGTTTCTGTGGATTATCATGATTAATCACGTTACCGATATTCTCGGTATAGCTTTTGTGACGTCCACCTAATTAATTAGTTAAAAAAATATATATAATAATTTGCGTTAACGCGTTATTTTTCACAGCACTAATATATATATATATATATATATATATATATATATATAAATAAATAAATAAATGTAATAAATGTGGATTTATATGTATTTGTTTATACGACATCTGATTGGCTACAGATAGGCCTCTGTTGAAAAAAGCGCATTTAGAACCGAGCCACAGCAGGGGAACCTCAAAAACCCACAAACGTGTGTGTAACGATCCACAAACAAATCCATACAAATCCATGTTTTACGTTCCACGGATCCCGGTTAACTGATGAACACCTCAGATCCGTCGCATGTCTTTGGGAGTCATCCCTGCATTCAGCCACATTACATTCTGTTCTTCAAGGCTAACATCGTCCTCTTTTAACCAAGAGTCCAGGCCTATTACCATGCACAGTAATACACATTGGACTTGTCGATACGGTTCAGAAAGAGACGGGTTTAATGTAAATAACGAAAATGTAAATGTTCCTGGTGGGAAACAAAGAAGTCTGACTTTCTGAGTTTAGTTTCCAGCTTACGGCCCGTTTTAAAAGGAGCCAATGATAACAGATATACAGACTGTATAACTGGTAGTTCAGGATTTTATTACCAATTCATCTGCCCATTTGGTTTATTGCTTTTATGACTAATTGTTTAATCTATAAAATAACAGACACTAATGGAGAGCTTTTCAGAGTCCACGGGGACATCTTCAAATATCTTCTCTAGAGAACAAACAATTGTAAAAGAAAGCATTGAATACTTTTTTTTTTTTAAATGATTAAGAATTGTAATCTTAGGAAACTTGACTGATTTAAGGACTAAGAGTTTCAGCTCTCTAACAACTAAACAGCAAGTTTCCACTAAACTGCGTTGATGCAGTCAGAGGTCAGAGGTCAGTTAAAGGAGCAGCCAGACTAATACAATATGTATGTCAGGGACACTTAATGCACACAAAGCCACGTTGGTATTGTGGAACAAGCAGATGAGTCAGCACGAGAACCATGACACAGCAAAACCCACTGAACCATGACACGGCGCTTTTTCACTGGATGTGAAAGTTATTTCAAAAACATTTTCTTGAACCAAAAACACGAAACATAAAACGTGAGTGTCAGCTTAGATTGGTAATGAAAATAAAGATCAGCTGCAGCTCTGGAAACATCCGTGTAAAGACCGGCGTGACTACAGACGTGTCCAGAGTGCATTACTGACGTTTCTTTCCTAAAGGCCACAGATAGACAGACGGACGCGTTGCTCCTAATTACCTGAAAAACGCCAGAGAGTTATAATGATTGCAGAGCGCGGACTATAAATCAAATGTCTCTGTAACTATGTAATTACATGAGCAGCAACAGGAGGACTCCACGTTGGCCCGGTGCCAAGCCTCAGTCTCACCCAACAAACCCCTGAACTCACAAAAGACTGAAGTGGGCTGAAAAAAGAAATCCTGAAGCAGAGGAGATTTTAATTGATCCCTTCCGGGCCAGATGCTCCATTAGGACTCCTTCGGCTCACACGGCCCACGATGCATGGGTGACCACAAAGACTGAAGGCGCTCCCCTGCACACCGTGTGGGCCGGCCGACAGGAAGGCTCACCGCCAAAAGGAACCTGGGCCTCAGCCCCAAGACAGAGGAGCCCCCATTGGCAGAAGGTTTAGAGCCGCATCAGAAAACCCAGAGACGTGGTACCGGATTCTCCCCATGCGACAACAGCTACAACCCTCTGTGCAAACCGGCCAATCAGACGACGGCAGGAGGTTTACGCAGAGTGAACTGTTGCATGGAAAACTTTGACTTCCCAGCGGTGGCGCCCTTCAGCTGCATCGTACACGCGGTCCGGATCAGAGCTGCAGCGGCTTGTCCATCATCAACTAATCTAGCTCATTAAAAAGGAATCATTTTGATAATGGACAGCTGGGTTTGGAAAGTTCAAGTTTGCATAAGCAGAGAGTGTGTGTGTGTGTGTCAGTGTCTGAAATACACAAGGGCAAAGGGCAAAATTCCCCTTAAGAAAGATCATTTTGACCCACATATCACTAGGAGAGGGGCACAAAATGCCCCCATAATGTCCTCCAATACTCCTGATAATTTAATGAGCTTGTCAAAAACATCGTAACCTATATGACCCGGCCCAGAATCTATTAGACTACTGCCTAATAGTCTTATTATTGCTTAATAGTCTTATTATTGCCACGTATATTTATTATTTTTGAACAAAGGTTAAATGTTATTTCCCAAGTTTCAAAAAGTGCCCCCAATTTATTTCTAAATGCCCCTGGATTTCAGTCAGTGGGGTGAAAAATGCCCCCTAAAAATGTGTAAATCTCCTGCCCTGGTGTGTGCGCGTGTGTGTGTGTGTGTGTGTACGTCCCTTAGTGGTGGGGAGACTGCACAAGTTCACAATGAACAGCAGTCAGCGGTCTACGCTCGGCTCTAAGGACCCCGCTCGGTGCCCGGCGGTCTGCAGACCTCCCGGGGGCCTGCAGACCTCCCGGGGGCCTCGGCCTCGTCTTTACAGAAACCCAGATCAAGGCGTTCCCTCCCAGCGGCGCTCCGCTCACCTCTCTTTGGTTTGGGGAAGCTCTCGTGAAGGTGGAACACCACTTTCTCCACGAAGTGCTGGATGTTGCTCTGCTCCGGGCCGCGGACAAACACCATCCAGTCGTGGGTGAAACCTTCCACGGTGGGCTTCTTCCTCAGCTGGGCACGGTGACCGAGTTCTAGTTTCACCTGAACAGCACCCTGACAACACAGTGAGGGAGGCTCGTCAACAAAACAACAACAACAACAACAACAACACATCTGTTTGGCAGGATGAGAAAACAACTCCTGCACATGAGGGTTCACCCTTCACCCTCGTGACGTCTCTCTCCGCCACGTTCACGGCGTGACGCGCCGTGCAGGTACACGCAGCACGGCACCACCCGGGAGCACTTCACGTTCATTATCTAAAAACTTTCATGAAATCTGCTCCCACGGGTTTCTGGGAGCTGTTACATGATATTGCATTTGAAAACAACTTGGGGGACACATGAAAGTTGAGCTATTCTATTCCGCCGTTTGCGTGCCACATTATGCACCGCGTGCAACATTATGCCGACTGGAAGAATGGGAGTGCGAGCTTCATTGGGAAGGGTCTTGGTTCACGGAGACCGCGCGCCTGTCCGGGGGGAGCAGGCGCATGTGGATGTGCTCATAGAAGCGGTGGAGGGCTGCACGGCTCCGGCAGGGCACAGCGGCTCAGCTCAAGCTAGCTCCCCGGCTGGAGGATCCTCGTTACGGAGTGAAAAAGCACCAACTCCTCCGGTGTGGCAGAACAGCCAAATGTCCCCAAAAAATATCCTCCACGCGCTCGGACTGGCGAGCAAATCCTCCAAGTGGCTACTCACCGAGCTGGCCATCCTGCAGGCCCCGCGTCACTGCGCTCTCATGGAGAAGTGGGTTTAAAGGAGAGGAGAGGTGCATTCAGTGAGCCTGTGGCGGCGGACATGGTCTCTCCTGGACTGAAGTCACACTCAAGACTTTCAAAGCCTCGCCGGCTGTCAAGCGCCATGCAGCACCCTGAAGCACTTCCGCTGCGGACTTTCACAATAAAAGACCCATCGCAGTGCGGCCGTTCTGAGAATTTAGGGCACCGATGAGTCTGATTTGCTCGCCACCATGGACAGAGTTTTTGGAAATACTGTGGATATGAATGCATGTTTGTGATTCTCAATATTGAATTACCAGCAGTTTAATAAAATGAGTGTATATTAAATTACATTAAATCACAGAGAGAGGAAAATAAAGACCTTGTATCTGGGCAGAACAACTGTAATACAATAGATGCTTTTTATGTTTTTCTCATGTAAGATAAGATAATCTGCCGTTTTAGACTCATCTCACTGTATATGAAGGTTTCTTCCCTATTTTTTCCCCCTGAAGGGTTATTTGGGAGTTTTTCCTGATCCAATGTCAGGTTTTGGGACAGGGATGTCTATGTGTACAGACTGTAAAGCACTCTGAGACAAATTTATAATTTGTGAAAATGGGCTATACAAATAAACTGAATTGAATTGAATATATGCAGCATGACTTTTTCACAAAAAAGTTCCTTTTGTTTTCACATGTATATGACATGCTGGGCGGGTGCTCGTCTGTTTGGAAGAGATTAATGGATACATGGATTATTTGCATGTATATGTTTTATTGCAACCAGATGAGTAACTACAATAAAGCACGAGTTGATTAGGCTACCTCATAATTCCCTCAATGACATCATAGTATTAGCTTCTTGTCAAATATGTTGCATCCTTTTATTTTGACCATAAAGTGATTTCGTTTCCGTTAACTCTTTGCCACAATTCGGCAAACCTCACGATCCTGCGGGTTAAAGCGCACGCGCAGCTTGGCGTACCGACGAGGGCTGGTCTGCAGACAGAGCTCGAGACTGAAGGAGCCAATCAGAGAGCAGCAGCCACACGGGCTTCCAATTGGCAAGGGTGGAACTATCCTGTATGTTGCCTTCAAGTCCCAAGGGAAAACTTGCAAAATAGGTATTTCTTTTACTTTTCATGCTCTTTTGATGAATATATGGCATTAGACATGGACACGTGAACATTATTACCTTGCTACTTATATTGTGTTCTAATGTTTACAGTTATATCCTACTCAGGTCACCATTGAACATGTGATAAATAGGACTAACATAATTAGATATATTCATTAATAAAATGTACAAAACCATGGATGCAATAATAGTTCTGTTTTAATTACGAGCAATGTCTCACTCTGTATGAACATCCCAGTCCATCTAATTAACAGTAATACAATCACAGCTGTACACACTATTCTATATACGTATTTATATAAACCTTAATTATACAGTACAATTCTGATAGTAACTGTGAGGTTATTACAACATTATTTGCAGCGAAAGCGTATGTGCTGTGGGCGTGGGACCCCTCGCGCTCCGTTGGTTGTGGTCCTCGCTGCTCGCCGTAGTTACACGCGGGTTCGCGGGATGCTGCATGAATGAGGTAAAGTTATGGCAGCGACATGCACACGTTTACTTTACTTTGAACCGGGAGACTGGACCGCTCCAGTCCGCTGCGGGAGGCACGTCCACCGGCCGCGTTGTTCCGAAGGCTGGGCGAGCCGAGGCCCTCCAGCTGCTGTGTTTAGGACCCAGATGTAGCTCATACTAGCCTGTTCAGCTAGCGATAACTTCATTTACCAGCGGCTGTGTTGTCTTTAGTTTTATTATAACTACATAGATGTGTTTCTCACGCAGGTTTATTCTGTCTGGGTATGTCCGACACGTAGCCAGCATCCCACAACAGTAAAGAGCCCGTTGACACGTCTCTTCTTTATTTTCACAAACGCACCAGCAACGTATTGAAACGCACAACACAACGCACTACTTACTGAAAGACTTTTCCGACATAGCAGAGAGATTCCTTTAGTTTGTGCTTATAAATTTGATCTACTGATATGCATGGTGAAAACCACTAAAAGCCCAAAACAACCACAAACTAACTAGTTGCCCAAATGCACCATAGCGGCTCACAGCGTGACGCGCTGCCGGTGTTCTGTCATTTTTTGCTGCGTTATCGAGAACTGCTACCTTGTGGTATTGCGCATGCGCCGAGTCGATTTTCCGAGTTTGTTTGACACGCCCATAATGTTTTGCAACCCTGTCGATGCGCGTCTGATAACGGGGAGTGACATCCTCAAAATCCCGATTACTTCCTAGTTAAAAGTACATTCAGCATGTATATTGTACAGGCAGTAATAATATGTAGTAATGACATGTAGATTAATGAGTGACAAGCAGTTGCTATTTCTTTTGTGTCAACAAATTATTGTAAACATGAATTTGTTCACATTATCGTAATAAAGCACTGGTTTATTATTAGGGTATTTAGTGTTGAAGATAAACACTTTAACAGTGAAAAGTGAAACATTGAACTTTGAAAGAAAAGCATATTTTGATAGTACAATAACATCCTATCAGATAGGGTAGCATGAATCGATACACACCTATTGGTTTATGCAGCGGTAGCAAATTCTGACAAGGCAGCAAAAAATGACACCGGACGTAAAGTAACTGTACAGTGTCACGTGGTATGGGATCATTACACTTTATGTAACAGCTGTCCCACAGCACTATATGTATGGCTTTCTGTTGGTCCTTTCTATCTTCAGATGGCACGTAAAGCTCTTTGCTGGCTGCATAACACGGTTAAAGTCTATTTAATGTGCCACGGAAACAAGAGTTGCTCTCAGTAAGTGATAAGCAGTTGATATGTAACACCTTTTTATCAAGTGTCAAAGACAGTGAAAATCACCCTTATTTAATGTGTTTTGACAGTAAACAAATCCAAATCCCTCAAATAATGAATTAACTTAAAAAATGGAAAAGTAGCATATTTATTTCACATTTCATTTTGAGCAGCTGCAGGGTGAGATCATTTCTTATAAAGAAATGATTTAAAAATGCATCATTAATTACTATGACTGTTGAATGAAACAGTAACTGACTTATTGCTTCATGTCCAAAATAAAACACTCGCCTAACGCTAATAAGATACCAGCTCTCACCCAATCTCCTTTATTCTCACCCGATGTGTTTCTATTGTTTGATGCCGTATGAGGCCTCCAACATGGCCGTGACAGTGAACACATCAGAAGTCCCACGTGCCGAGCGCTCTGCAGCGTCACTCAGTAAAGCCTCCGCGGGTCATTTCTAAAGCGCTGTTGGCTCAACACTGTCCTCGCTTTGTCCTCCCTTCTATCGTAATGCAGACCTGGCACTACAGGCCGGCCCATATTGTTGTTCTCTACGGTACGTACGCCGTAGAAACCACCGGAACAGTTTGACAGTTTTAATTTAAAAAGACAAGTAAACCATCGACTTGTCTTTTTAAATTAAAGAAGGAACCAGCTCCTTCTCAATGACAGCTGTCCCTCAAACCTTGAGGAGACATGACAGTCGTTCTAATTACAACAAAGTCAACCTTTCACACACACTCCTATCAAACTCCTCACACTCATTTTAAACACCGTTTAGCTAAAGATATGCAGATATTGCACCGTGGTCCGCAAGCGTGGATACGTACTGTAATGCCGTGATCGTCAGCGCTCAGCAGGACTCACCTGCCTCAGTGGAGCCGGTGGAGAGCGAGCAGCAGCCGGCTGGTGGAAAGTACAGGCGGCAGGCTGGCTTATCAGGGAGATAACAGCAGGGGGGGTGTTTGGGGAGGTGGGGTTGCAGAGGTCGGGCACATGAGGCTCCTGTTCCCTGTCTTTATAGTCATGTTAAACCATGTATCAGTTTACAGATATTTAACAGAGGAAAAGAGTTGAGAGAGGGAAAGGAGCTCACATGTTCCCAGGTTGGACTTAGAAGCTGTAATCTCACCTGAAGGTATGTGTTCTTCATATTTGTAGATATTTGTTGCCTTTTTAATCCCCAGATATGTCAAATATAGCCTTTAAAAGCTGTTATGATGTGTGAAAGGACAACATTTTACTGATCAGACAACATCCAGCACAAGAGTGACTTAAAATACAAGATGTATACTATATAAACATTCTCAAGCATTAAGCAGTGAAACTAGTTTTCAGAACTCGTCGTCTTTCTGAAATCAGTTTTGCATAAAGAAGGAAATCCTTGAAGAACCATATTCTGATACGGAGCAGAACCACACGATGTATCTCCCTCTTCGTGAGCTGAGATCTGACCTCTTGACCTTAAGAGGGAACCTGCTGAGGGCAGCTGTGCTCTGCGGCCTCCGGCAGCCGGCACCCAGGACACAACCCGAGAGGGTAAACTGATGACTCGTGAATAATTGAATGCAAAATGATGTGGTGGCAACGGGACCATCATTTAATAACACATGCCCCCCCGATCGGATTTCAAAGGGGCCCGGGCCCCTGAACGCCTCCAGGCAGTGCGTGGCCCTGGAGTCGGCCTCTGCAGCCCTTCGGTTCTGTTTCAAAGTCCGACTCCAACGCCACCGTCGCCTCATATCACTCAGCTGCTCGCTCACTGGGCTCAGTTCACTTCCTCTAATGGAGTTTCCTTCTGCTCCATCAGGCTTGACCCGCAGGTATGACGGAGAGTTTGAAGATCCGCTTTGACTTCCCCAGCCCCGTCGTACAAGCCCAGGTAAGCCGCGCCTCGAGTTCAGCTCGGCAGACAGGCTTTCCTTTTTGAGGAAATGCTCTCTTCTGTTCAGTCAATGTTATAGAGCCCAATATCACAAATTACAAACTCCCCTCAGAGGCTTTATAGTAGGTACACATACGTACCCTGACCTTTGACCTCACATGGGATCAGGAACAACTCCCAAGATATAGGAGAAGAAAAAAGTTCATAAGGAAAGCCGCTACAACCCAATGAGACGTGAAGTCACAAAGAATTCAGGGAGGAAGCAGAGTTAGTAATCTGTGATGGAGAGATGAACATTCCTCCATAAGGAGAGAGGAGAGAGGAGCTCAGTGTATCCTAGCGTCCATAAGGAGAGAGGAGAGAGGAGAGAGGAGCTCAGTGTATCCTAAGCGTCCATAAGGAGAGAGGAGAGAGGAGCTCAGTGTATCCTAAGCGTCCATAAGGAGAGAGGAGCTCAGTGTATCCTAAGCGTCCATAAGGAGAGAGGAGAGGAGAGAGGAGTTCAGTGTATCCTAACGTCCATAAGGAGAGAGGAGAGGAGAGAGGAGCTCAGTGTCTCCTAAACGTCCATAAGGAGAGAGGAGAGAGGAGAGAGGTGCTCAGTGTATCCTAAATGTCCATAAGGAGAGAGGAGAGGAGAGAGGAGAGGAGAGAGGTGCTCAGTGTATCCTAAATGTCCATAAGGAGAGAGGAGAGGAGAGAGGAGCTCAGTGTATCCTAAATGTCCATAAGGAGAGAGGAGAGGAGAGAGGAGCTAAAGTTACATAATATATTCCATATTCCTACCGTCTGGTATCTTCGTCTTCATCTATCTAACGTCATTACCCAGGATGCTCAGCGATCGTTGCAATGAAAACTCACGCGTCGATGTTCTTGTCGCGTCGGCCAATGAGTGAGCTGGGACAGCCTCTCCGACCAATGGGAGGCAGCGAGGAACGGGCCGCTCCCCTTTCCGACCACCAGGAGTGATGTTTGAGCCCATGGTCCTCTCTCAGCCGTCTGTCTGTCCTCCAGGCCGTGAGACATCTGGTAGCCGCGGTGCTCAAAGAGGTCTCCGTCAATGGGCCCATCACACCGTCCTCCCCCCAGGTGAGCCCCACGGCGGCTGTGTTCCTGCTGCAGGTGTAGTACTGTGTGGATAGTACTGTGTGGATAGTACTGTGTGGATAGTACTGTGTGGATAGTACTGTGTGGATAGTACTGTGTGAATAGTACTGTGCTGATAGCACGATGCGGCCCACTGGGGGCAATGGGAACTGAACTGGCCAGCAGTGGAAATAAAGACAGAACATGAGACGCTTTCACAGGAGTTTATGCCCATTAAGGACACTACTAAAACAACAATACAAATATTTGTATTGTTGTTTTTTCCACAATGCACAAACAAACACAAGACGGAACAAAACAAAAAGGCACAACAAAATAACGTATAGGCGTAGAGATAGCAATAGCACTAGCATTGTTTGTTAAGTGTTACTGACTGTTCCTCAACAGAGAACCAAACAATAACAATAGAAGATGACAGATATGCAGATGCACAAATAGATACGTATATTAACCGACAAATGGAATGCTCCAACGGTCCTTAAATGTGACTTGTGAGAGAAAAAAGAAAAGAGGACCAAAAGAAAAGAGAAAGTAATAAATAAAAAAAAAAATATATATACACATATACACACATACATACATATATACACACATACATACACACACACACACATGTATATATATATATATATATATATATATATATATATATATATATATATATATATATATATATATACGTGCCACTGGGAGCAGCAGCACCCACTACTTCTATTCATGTGTGCATTATTAATTCAACTATTCTGAATAACATTTTAGATGAATATTAAAACACGTGTGCAACGTCTTCCACTCTGAATTGGGTGAGGCCTTCAGCGGCGTGTGTGTGGTCTGGAGTCATCTGCTGGCCCCACATGGATCAGCACCTTCTTGACCACAGGGTGAGAGCCCTGTGTGAGGGGGTGTGGCTCCAGGGCTTGACTGTGTGTGTGTGTGTGTGTGTGTGTGTGTGTGTGTGTGTGTGTGTGTGTAGGGCCCGGCGCTGGAGGCCCTGTGGCAGCAGTGCTGCGTGGACGGAGCTCTGGTGCGCTCGGCCTGCTGCGACGCCCTGGTGCTGCTGGTGGAGCAGGGCCACGCCGACCTGCACCACGTCCTCAACGGCGTCCTCAACCTGCTGCCCTCGGCCAGGTACGCAGGGCGCCGCTCCACCCACAGGGCGCCGCTCCACCCACAGGGCGGGTGTTGAAGCGTAGATCGTAAACGTTGAACACGTCCTGTTTCACCTTCAGTCCTACCTTGAAGTTGGTCCATGGGGGCGTCTCTCTGCCTGGAGGGAGGGGAGACCAGATCAATGCCTCATCTTTGACTGGAAATATTCTTCTATCGCCACTGGGTCCTCTTCCTCAAATTTGACCTCATCAGTTGATTCTTCCTCTTCATCATCATCATCTTCTTCAGATGCTACCTCATGTTCTTCATGTTCCATTCCTTCTGACTCTTCTTTCATTTCAGCTCCAGATTCTTCCTCATGTTCTTCATGTTTATTCCCTTCTGACTCTTCTTCAGATTCAGATTCTTCCTCATGTTCGTCATGTTCCTTCCCTTCTGACTCTTCTTCCATTCCTGCAGCAGGTGATGTGGGGGCTTCTTCAGGGGAAGAAGCAGCATGTGGTCTGGATGTTGGATCTCTGACCTCATCATGATTGTTCTTCTGACCCTGAATCCTCCTCATCAGTTGATTCCTCCTCATGATGTTCAGTATTTTCCTCCTGCTCATTATTTCCCCCATAGTTCACACTGATCTCACCGGCCTCCTGTGCCTTATAGAGCTTCTGCGTCATTGCACAGGCTGACGGAACCGCACCGTATTCACAGGATGAACCATTATGCAACATCGGCTTAGACGATCTCTTACTTATGGGATCCAGGGATGAGCTCCCGTCCCGTTGATATCGATCTCTGCTCTTTCTGTTTTGGCTCCTTCCTCGTGTGGAGAGTTTTTCTTGGTGATTCTGTGTGTCCTGTCGGGGTTCGTACGGTCATGGAAAACCTGGAAAAGTCCTGGAATTTTTAAATGGTTATTTCCAGGCCTGAAAATAAAAATCCCCAAAGTCCTGGAAATGTGTTATATTCATATGTTAATTCACGCTGAGTTTTAAATAATGAATATTCTTTTAAAAGAATGACGTTCAAAATATAAGCCGGCCTACTTCTTTCATACTCTCCCATTTGTGAAAAAGTGAATGCACCTTAACTTTTTTGTTTATTCTTTGCTTAGGAATTTTCATGGTAAGTTTAAATACGATATTTTCTCACTTTTTCATGTTTACACCGAGATTTCACAAAATGTTTGGTCATGGAAATTTGGTTTAAAGTCCTGGAGACCCATTGGTCATGTGGATGAACCCTGTTTCTTCCCTTTTTTTCCCCCTGAAGGGTTATTTGGGAGTTTTTCCTGGTCCGATGTGAGGTTTTGGGTCAGGGATGTCTATGTGTACAGACTGTAAAGCACTCTGAGACAAATTTGTAATTTGTGAAACTGGGCTATACAAATAAACTGAATTGAATTGAATTGTTCATTGGTCATGTGGATGAACCCTGTTCATTGGTCATGTGGATGAACCTGTTCATTGGTCATGTGGATGAACCTGTTCATTGGTCATGTGGATGAACCTGTTCATTGGTCATGTGGATGAACCTGTTCATTGGTCATGTGGATGAACCTGTTCATTGGTCATGTGGATGAACCTGTTCATTGGTCATGTGGATGAACCTGTTCATTGGTCATGTGGATGAACCTGTTCATTGGTCATGAGGATGAACCTGTTCATTGGTCATGAGGATGAACCTGTTCATTGGTCATGTGGATGAACCTGTTCATTGGTCACCATGGTGATGAACCTGTTCATTGGTCATGTGGATGAACCTGTTCATTGGTCATGTGGATGAACCTGTTCATTGGTCATGTGGATGAACCTGTTCATTGGTCATGTGGATGAAGCTGTTCATTGGTCATGTGGATGAACCTGTTCATTGGTTGTGAGGATGAACCTGTTCATTAGTCATGTGGATGAACCTGTTCATTGGTCATGTGGATGAACCTGTTCATTGGTCGTGTGGATGAACCTGTTCATTGGTCGTGGATGAACCCTCCTCATTGGTCATGTGGATTAACCCTGTTCATTGGTCATGAGGATGAACCTGTTCATTGGTCACCATGTGGATGAACCTGTTCATTGGTCGTGTGGATGAACCTGTTCATTGGTCATGTGGATGAACCTGTTCATTGGTCGTGTGGATGAACCTGTTCATTGGTCATGTGGTTGAACCTGTTCATTGGTCATGTGGATGAACCTGTTCATTGGTCATGAGGATGAACCTGTTCATTGGTCATGAGGATGTTAACCTGTTCATTGGTCATGAACCTGTTCATTGGTCATGAGGATGAACCTGTTCATTGGTAATGTGGATTAACCCTGCTCCTGTTTGTGACCCGTCCAGAAATGTCCAGGGGCTGATGAAGGTCATCGGGCGGCTGCTCCAGATGCAGGCCGACCGCAGAGACGTCGACGCGCCCTTCACCTGCCCGTACTCCATCAGGTGCGTCTCGCTCACACGACACACGGCCTGAGGAGCTAAACACGTCTTCATCACGGATCTGACCTTCAGAGGTCTGACCCTCAGAGGTCTGACCCTCAGAGGACTCTGGCCTGTAAGCCGGCCTCCTGTTGATGTTCTCTGGTCATCGACACAGACGAGGTGATAGAATCATCGATGTTCTCTTCCAGTTCATTAAGACGACCGTATGGAAAGAGTTTGTACTCTGAGCCGTATCGACCAATCACGTTAGAGCTGAATGCAGGTAAATGGTGGAGCTGTTAGCTGAGAGTCCAGTGGTGACTCAGCAGGTCGTCCTTCAACCAGAGGGCGGTCGGTTCGATTCCTGGCCCCACTACCCCATGTCGACGTGTCCTTGGGCAAGGCACCTGACCTCGAGCGTCTCCTGTATCTGTTCTACGGTGTGAGCATGGTAGCTACGGTGGAACCTGAGCCCCCCCATCAGTGTGTGGATGTTCCCAGAGAGATAGCCAGTGTGTTATTCTTATTAATACCATCAACAAATCTAATCTAATCTAAATATTACGAAATGTCAGTGGAGAGGAAGATGAACGTTACTTTGACACTTTTGATAAGAGGAAGGTCTTGATTTGATAACGCTGACGATGCAGTTCCTATTCCGAGGAGGAGCAGTCCTCTGGGGTTCACCTCCGTCAAGGCGGTTGAATGTCCCCAGGCAGATAGAGTGCCTCCTCCTCCTCCTCCTCCTCCTCCTCCTCCTCCTCCTCCTCCTCCTCCTCCTCTGCCAGGACCCTGGGGCCTCCTTAATCAGTTACAGCGGGCGATAAAAAGACTGTGGCGCTTTTTTCTTCTTTTTCCCTCCTCCCTCCCGCTCTCCCTGTACCTCACTCCCTCTTAACCTCCCTTTCTCCACATTGCTATCCCTCCTCCTCCCCTCCTCCTCTCCTCCTCCCCATTGTCCTCTTCTGTCTCTCTCCGTCTTCGTGGCTGTCTGCGTCTGTCTGCCGGCCGGCCCCTCCCCGGTGGGAAGATGAATGTGCCGGGGCCAGCAGGGCGGCGCCGTTGGCCCGGCGCTCCGGCGCTCCATTGGCCGGCGAGGCCCGGCTCCGCTGGGCGACTGTAAGTGCGGCGGGATTAATGGAGGATGCACACTGTGGCGTCCATTGACCGCCGTCTGCTCGCCGCAATCTGCCACAAAGACTCTGAGGCACTTGGCCCCCCCGGCAGGACCGGGGAGGGCTCGGGGCTCAGGTCTGCCACAACACCAGGATCATTATGGGATGGCTGGCCCCAGTGTAGTCGGTTCTGGATGCCTGCAGGCTTCCTGCCCGCTCAGGTGATACGCAGTCCGTGTTGCACCCACACTGAGCGGTGCTGATGGGGGCTGCACAGACTGATCTGAGATCATCTCAGGGAGCTGCAGCTCGGTTCTGATTGATGAACTCGCTGGTTGTCGGTGCTCTCTGGTGGACAATGAGGATGTAACTGGGACCTGTCGGCCTGTCCAGCACAGACCGCAACAAATATAGGGAAATATAGCAAAAAGATGCACACGCTAATTGCATGTTATACACTGGAAATCCAATTGAATTCAATTCATTGTGTATAGCCCATATCACAAATCACAAATGTGCCTCAAAGGGCTTAACAATCTGTACACATAGACATCCCTGACCTTTGACCTTTGACCTCACATCGGATCAGGGAAAACTCCCAAGAAATAGAAAAAACCTTTCAGAGGGAAAACAAGGTAAGAACCCTTCAGGAGAGAAACACGAGGAGGATCCCTCTCCAGGATGGACGGGAGACTCGATGTCATGTGACCAGATGAACAGAGTTACATAAACAAACAGCACACAGGGTTCAGACGCTCATGGAAAACCTGGAAAAGTCATGGAATTTTAAAATAGTCATTTCCAGGCCTGGAAAAGTCATGGAAAAAACGAAAATTATAAAAGTTTGGGAAAAGTCATGGAAATGTGTTATAATCACATTCATTTACGCCGAGTTTGAAATAATTAACATGTTTTTTTAAAGAAAGACGCTCAAAATATGAGCCGGCGTACGCTCTCAATACTCAACATTTTCTACATTTTTCATGCTTATACCCAGATTTCAGTTTGGTCATGGACATTTGGTTTAAAGTCCTGGAAAAGTCCTGGACATCCACTGGTCCAGATGTGTAAGAACCCTGCACATCTGTGTAATGACTTAACAATATATCATGATACTGGTAAATTAAGACAATTTCAGTTCTGTCCAAACTTGACTCGTATCAGAACTACTGGGAACAACAACGATAATCCTAAAGCACTGACTTCTGAAAACAGATGTCCATTAATCAGTTGTGTTTTAGTTTACATTCAGTTTTGGTTTGACCCGTGTTCCTGTTTCTCTTCTTGTCTCTTGTCTTATTTCCCTGAATGAATGATTGCAAAGTGAATAAAGGATCCCGTTGGCCCGCTAGCCTGAGTGGCGCTCCGATGCTCTGAGTGTGGACGAGGTGGAGCATCCTTCTCCTGAGGAGCCTGAGCCTCCTGGCCTCAGCCGGCGCGTTGAGGGAGGAGAGGGGGTTTGTTTGTGAGGAGGCCGGCGTTTATTTTCTCTTGAGGGGTTTCTGAGGGCTGACGTGAAGCTCTCCGGTGGTAAACGAGGCGACGCCAGACTTGTTCTCAGATGTGGGTGGAAGCGGCGGACGTTCCCCAGGAAGCCGAGGACCTGGTCCGTCGTCGGCCGGCGCTCTGGTTCACCGGTGAACTTGGAGTTGGACTGAGAGGAGGACGCTCTCTGCCTCGACTTCCTGACGCTCCTTTGTGGACGCTGATGGATGGGAGCGGCGAGGAGGAGACTCAGGGAACCCGAGGAGCAGAGCCGAGATGGTCGGACAGATTAGAGGAGTATGTGGAGGAGAGGGGGGGGGGCTGTAGTTCATGTGGGGGCCTCGCTCCAGCCCACATGCTCAGACATGCTCAGACCCTGAACTTCCTCTCCTCCAGTAGACGTGATGGATGGGCGGCGTGGGTTAAGTGCTGTCGGGTTGACCTCCGGCCGTCTGTGGGCTTCACCTTGGAGGTGACCCCGTGTCTGTCTGGTCCTAATGGGTTTGTGAGGAACAGAGTAATGGAGGCTGTGGGGGCCAGGTGGAGGACGGGTGGAGGACGGGACCCCCACAGGCTTTAAGCTGCTGTTTAACCACCACAAGCAGAAGGCGTCGTTATGGGTGGACATGAGGAGGAAATGATGCCGGTGAGCGACTGACTTCAGACGGAGAGGTCGGCAACGCTTTCAGTTCAGTTTATTTGTAGAGCGCATTTTAACAAATTACAAATCCCCCTCCGAGTGCTTTACTGTCTGTACACACAGACATCCTGACCTTTGACCTTTGACCTCACATCGGACCAGGAAAAACTCCCAAATAACCCTTCAGGGGGAAAAAGGGAAGAACCCTTCAGGAGAGAACAGAGGAGGATCCTCTCCAGGTGGACAGAACAATAGATGTCATGTGACCAGAAGGAAGAATTACACACATTAAAACACAGGAACAACACAATCGATGAATATGACAGAGTATGAATAGCTCGTGGGCGGAGTCTCAGCGGGGCCGTGGCGTAGTTGGTAGTCGGCATATTCCACGATCCAAAGTTCACAGATGTATGACGGGTCAGCTGTCAGGAGAGAAGCTCTTCACTGTATCGGGGTGTGCCGGCCGGCCGGCGTCACAAATCACGGACCCTGAAGGCACCGTGACCTCCACTGCGTCTCAAGGTCGTCGACACGGCCGTACGGATCGGGGTGTGAGGCCCACACGGGGCCTCTTGTGAGGCGGCTTCTCTCTGGTTGACTGGTCTCAGGGGTCACACGTCCGTCATATCTGTGATTAATAGTTTGGACCTTCGGTCCATCCCTGCAGCAGCAGAATGTGGTTCTCACGGCGTCGGGGGGGGAACTGAAACCTCCTCTGTGCGGTCAGGAGGACTGTGAAAATAAATCATGCGCTTTGGGGAAATAGTGAGAATTAAGCAGCATCGGGAAGTCTGAAACCACAGAAAGACCACCAGATAGTGGCAGAGACGACCCGGAGCGGAACATCTGATCACACCTGATCACACCTGATCACACCTGATCACACCTGATCACACCTGAGTCACATCTGATCACACCTGATCACACCTGATCACATCTGATCACACCTGATCACACCTGAGTCACATCTGATCACATCTGATCACACCTGAGTCACACCTGATCACACCTGTATAATATGTATAATATCTGTATAATACCTGTATAATATGTATAATACCTGTATAATATGTATAATATCTGTATAATACCTGTATAATACCTGAATAATATCTGTATAATACCTGTATAATACCTGAATAATATCTGTATAATACCTGAATAATATCTGTATAATACATGTATAATACCTGTATAATATGTATAATACCTGAATAATATCTGTATAATATCTGTATAATACCTGTATAATACATGTATAATATCTGTATAGTACCTGAATAATATCTGTATAATACCTGTATAATATGTATAATACCTGTATAATACCTGCGTGGCGTTGCAGGAGCAGCCCTCACCCGTTCATCACGGCGCTGGAGAACCGAGCTGACTGCTGGGCCGCAATGCTGCTGGAGATTGATGACCTCATCGGGCAGGCGGCTGACAGGTGAGCACGGCGGCCGCAGGGGCCTTGAACCCACACACACACACACACACACACACACACACACACACACACACACACACACACACACCATCAAACCCCCCCACTGCTACATGAATTCTAAAGCCATCTGTGGCGAGCACCACATCCCGTGACTCATCTCACCACCATCAGCTGTTGATGATGATGATGACGGATGAACACTCTCTCACACACACACACACACACACACTTACACACTCACACACACTTACACACTCACACACACACACTTACACACTCACACACACACACTCACACACACACACACACACACACACTTACACACACACACACACACACACACACACACACACACACACACTTACACACACACACACACACACACACACACACTCACACACACACACACTTACACACTCACACACACACACACACACACACACACACACACACACACACACACACACACACACACACACACACACACTCACACACACACACACACACACACTTACACACTCACACACACACACACACACACACTCACACACTCACACGCACACACACACAAACACTTACACACTCACACACACACACACACTCACACTCACACACACACACTCTCACACACACACACTCTCACACACTCACACACACACACACTCTCACCCTCACACACTCACTCACACACACACACACACACACACACACACACACACACACCCTCACACACTCACCCACCCTCACCCATCTGTCTAACCCGTGTGTGTGTGTGTGTGTGTGTGTGTGTGTGTGTGTGTGTGTGTGTGTGTGTGTGTCTGCAGCAGGGAGCCGGCCTACGTCACCATGCTGTTCCCCTTCCTGCGGTTCCTGTACTGTGAGCCTCACCGCCAGCCGCAGCTCGCCCTGCTCCGCCTGCGCCTCCTCAGGGTGCTGGTGGCCCCCCGGGACCAGGAGGCCGCCCCCCGGGACCAGGAGGCCGCCCCCCGGGACCAGGAGGCCGCCCCCCAGGACCAGGAGGCCGCCCCCCAGGACCAGGAGGCCGCCCCCCAGGACCAGGAGGCCGCCCCCCAGGACCAGGAGGCCGCCCCCCAGGACCAGGAGGCCGCCCCCCAGGACCAGGAGGCCGCCCCCCAGGACCAGGAGCACACCGGCTGCCCGGTGTCTGACGGCCTGCTGCGCTGCCTCTGTGAGCTGGTGCCACACATGCAGGTGAGTCACTGGCTCTGAGAGCAGACTGAATGTGACATGCAGAGGGAGACCATGTGACTTCATAAGAGGGAACAGTGAATGAAAAGTTAAGAACATGCACAAAACATTGAACGTAATCACAACTCATTTAGTTCAATGATTTCATGAACAATTAGATTCTCCTTTAAAGTGTGTGTGGAATATGAACTTTAATATGACATCAACGGTCATCTCAGTCACGACGTAGTGGAGATATTTCTATCTGTGGGATTAATCTGTCAATAACAGCGGCCACACTAAGAAGAAGAAGAATAGAAGAAGATTATAAATATACTTTATTAATCCCCAAGGAGAAATGTGTCGACACAGTAGCACCAATAAACTAAACACACGGGAATAAAATATAAATATAAGAAAGAAAGAAAGAAACAGTGACTGTGCATAATGTATAAAGTATACAAAGTGAAATATAAAATACAAAATAAAATATATATGTATATATATATACACAACATATAACTAACGAACCCGCCTCATGGCGAGTTGAAGATGTCCTCCCCCCCGAGGGGCGCTCTGCGTCCTGCAGCGTCTCCTGGTTGTGAGTGTCCTCTCTCTTGCAGGTGGACAGCGTGGAGGCCGTGATGGAGCTGTGTGGCTTCGTCGACGCTCTGCTCCCGGCCCTCGCCCCGCCCCCGGCGCGGCGCTGGCGAGCCGAGAGCGCGTGCTGCTGCTGCAGCTGCTGGCGGCGTGCCAGCGCTGCCTGCATCTGAGCGGAGACTGCCGCCCTCTTCTCGCCGTGCTGCGCCGGCTGCTGCCCGCCGGCCGACAGGTGACCGGGCGGCGCCGCTGCGTGCGAGTTCGCCGTCCGTAGCGCGTCTTAACCGCCATGTTTGTGCTGGCAGGCGCTGCCATTGGACGAGCTGCTGATGGGCGTGGCCATGCTGCTGCTCGAGGTGCCTGCGGCGCAGCAGAGCAGCCTGCTCAGTCTGGGTAAAAACCTCCTTTAGGCCTTCGGGTCACGGTGCTGCTCCACCGTCAGTGGATGAGTACCCACAATGCATCATGGGCACTATCGTTAGATACCTCCACCTGAACACGGGCTGCTCCAATACCGCCGCCTCCACCCATCAGCTGGTGTCAATGTGTGACTGGTGAACCCATTACACTACAACATTAACTACTAACTAACTAACCTGCTATTTAACTAACTTATTAGTATCTATCTTATTAGTTAGCTAGCTAAGTATATACCTTACTATCTACCTAACTAAATATAACTAACTATCTAACTAACTAGAACAATCTATCTAAGTAACTATATAGCTATCTAACTAACTATCTATTTATCTTTCTAACTATCTAACTATCTATCTAACTATCTATATATATAGCTAACTATCTAACTATATATAACTATCTATCTACCTATATATATATAACTATATATTTATATATTTATTTAACTATCTAACTATCTATACATCTACATATATAACTATATATTTATCTAACTAACTATAACTATCTAACTAACTATCTAACTATATATATAACTATATATTTTTGTAACTAACTATATTTATGTAACTAACTAACTATCTAACTAACTATAACTAACTATCTAACTATATATATAACTATATATTTATCTAACTAACTATAACTAACTATCTAACTATATATTTATCTAACTAACTATAGCTAACTATCTAACTATATATATAACAATATATTTATGTAACTAACTATAACTATCTAACTAAGTATAACTACCTATATATTTATCTAACTAACTATCTAACTAGCTATAACTATATATTTATCTAACTAACTATAACTATCTAACTATATATATAACTATATATTTATGTAACTAACTATAACTAACTATCTAACTATATATAACTATATATTTATCTAACTAACTATAACTATCTAACTAACTATCTTAACTAGCTCTAACTATATATTCATCTAACTAACTATAACTATCTAACTATATATAACTATATATTTATGTAACTAACTATCTACTAACTCTATCTAACTATATATATAACTATATATAACTATCTAACTAACTATAACAAACTATATAACTATGTATAACTATAGTTATCTAACTAACTATAACTATCTAACTAACTATAACTAATTATCTAACTATATATTCATCTAACTAACTATAACTATCTAACTATATATAACTATGTATGTATGTAACTAACTATAACTATCTAACTAACTAACTATCTAACTATATATTTATATAACTAACTATATCTATCTAACTAACTATAACTAACTATCTAACTATAACTATATTTATCTAACTAACTATAACTATCTAACTATAACTAATTATCTAACTATATATTTATCTAACTAACTATAGCTATCTAACTAACTATAACTAACTATCTAACTATATATTTATCTAACTAACTATAACTATCTAACTATATAGGTATCTAACTAACAATAACTATCTAACTAACTATAACTAACTATATATTTATCTAACTAACTATAACTAACTATATATTTAACTATAACTATAACTAACTATCTAACTATATATAACTATATATGTATCTAACTATCTGACTAACTATATATAACTATATATGTATCTAACTAACTATCTGACTAACTCTATCTAACTATATATGTATCTAACTAACTATCTGACTAACTCTATCTAACTATATATGTATCTAACTAACTATCTGACTAACTCTATCTAACTATATATGTATCTAACTAACTATCTGACTAACTCTATCTAACTAACTATCTGACTAACTCTATATAACTATATATGTATTTAACTAACTATCTGACTAACTCTATCTAACTATATATGTATCTAACTAACTATCTGACTAACTCTATCTAACTAACTATCTGACTAACTCTATCTAACTCTATCTAACTATATATGTATCTAACTAACTATCTGACTAACTCTATCTAACTATATATGTATCTAACTAACTATCTGACTAACTCTATCTAACTATATATGTATCTAACTATCTGACTAACTCTATCTAACTATATATGTATCTAACTATCTGAGTAACTCTATCTAACTATATATGTATCTAACTATCTGACTAACTCTATCTAACTATATATGTATCTAACTAACTATCTGACTAACTCTATCTAACTATATATGTATCTAACTATCTATCTAACTCTATCTAACTATATATGTATCTAACTATCTGACTAACTCTATCTAACTATATATGTATCTAACTAACTATCTGACTAACTCTATCTAACTATATATGTATCTAACTAACTATCTGACTAACTCTATCTAACTATATATGTATCTAACTATCTGACTAACTCTATCTAACTATATATGTATCTAACTATCTGACTAACTCTATCTAACTATATATGTAACTAACTATCTGACTAACTCTATCTAACTATATATGTATCTAACTATCTGAGTAACTCTATCTAACTATATATGTATCTAACTATCTGAGTAACTCTATCTAACTATATATGTATCTAACTATCTGACTAACTCTATCTAACTATATATGTATCTAACTAACTATCTGACTAACTCTATCTAACTATATATGTATCTAACTAACTATCTGACTAACTCTATCTAACTATATATGTATCTAACTATCTGACTAACTCTATCTAACTATATATGTATCTAACTATATATGTATCTAACTATATATGTATCTAACTATGACTAACTCTATCTAACTATATATTAACTAACTATCTCTAACTGTATCTAACTATATATGTATCTAACTATCTGACTAACTCTATCTAACTATATATGTATCTAACTAATCTACTAACTCTATCTAACTATATATGTATCTAACTAACTATCTGACTAACTCTATCTAACTATATATGTATCTAACTATCTGACTAACTCTATCTAACTATATATGTATCTAACTATCTGACTAACTCTATCTAACTATATATGTATCTAACTATCTGACTAACTCTATCTAACTATATATGTAACTAACTATCTGACTAACTCTATCTAACTATATATGTATCTAACTATCTGACTAACTCTATCTAACTATATATGTATATGTAACTAACTATCTGACTAACTCTATCTAACTATATATGTATCTAACTATCTGACTAACTCTATCTAACTATATATGTATCTAACTATCTGAGTAACTCTATCTAACTATATATGTATCTAACTATCTGACTAACTCTATCTAACTATATATGTATCTAACTATCTGACTAACTCTATATAACTATATATCTAACTAACTATATGTATCTAACTTACTATCTGACTAACTCTATCTAACTAACTATATGTATCTAACTATATATTCTAACTAACTATCTGACTAACTCTATCTAACTATACTATCTGACTAACTCTATCTTATTATGTATCTAACTATCTGACTAACTCTATCTAACTATATATGTATCTAACTATCTACTCTATCTAACTATATATGTATCTAACTATAACTAACTATCACTCTATCTAACTATATATGTATCTAACTATCTAACTAACTATCTCTATCTAACTATCTGACTAAATATATATCTAACTATCTGAGTAACTCTATCTAACTCTATCTAACTATATATGTATCTAACTATCTGACTAACTCTATCTAACTATATATGTATCTAACTAACTATCTGACTAACTCTATCTAACTATATATGTATCTAACTATCTGACTAACTCTATCTAACTCTATCTAACTATATATGTATCTAACTAACTATCTGACTAACTCTATCTAACTATATATGTATCTAACTAACTATCTGACTAACTCTATCTAACTATACTATCTGACTAACTCTATCTAACTATATATGTATCTCTAACTATATGTATCTAACTAACTATCTAACTCTATCTAACTATATATGTATCTAACTAACTATCTGACTAACTCTATCTAACTATATATGTATCTAACTAACTATCTGACTAACTCTATCTAACTATATATGTATCTAACTATCTGACTAACTCTATCTAACTCTATCTAACTATATATGTATCTAACTATCTGACTAACTCTATCTAACTATATATGTAACTAACTATCTGACTAACTCTATCTAACTATATATGTATCTAACTATCTGAGTAACTCTATCTAACTATATATGTATCTAACTATCTGAGTAACTCTATCTAACTATATATGTATCTAACTATCTGACTAACTCTATCTAACTATATATGTATCTAACTAACTATCTGACTAACTCTATCTAACTATATATGTATCTAACTATCTGAGTAACTCTATCTAACTATATATGTATCTAACTATCTGACTAACTCTATCTAACTCTATCTAACTATATATGTATCTAACTATCTGACTAACTCTATCTAACTATATATGTAACTAACTATCTGACTAACTCTATCTAACTATATATGTATCTAACTATCTGACTAACTCTATCTAACTATATATGTATCTAACTATCTGACTAACTCTATCTAACTATATATGTATCTAACTATCTGACTAACTCTATCTAACTATATATGTATCTAACTATCTGACTAACTCTATCTAACTATATATGTATCTAGCTATCTGAGTAACTCTATCTAGCTGACCGATGAGGTGTTGAGGGCTGAGTGGAGCTGCTGAGCCCCTCATAGATCCTCTCTCTCTCTCTGTGGTTAGAGCTGCTGTCTTCCTGTGAAATGTCTTTGAATGCTGTGAAAATCACTCGATGGATTAAATGCATTCTTATTATTCTTCCTCTGCCTCGTGATCAGGAGCTTTAGACACGACGGCCTGCCCTCACACGTCAGGTCCAGACACTTCATGGAGATTACTCTAATACACCTACCGTGTGTTTCTACTATCTCACACGGAGCACGAGGCGCCACACGTCGCCATGACGCCGTGGCGCCGTGACCAATGACATGGATCCCTTTTCAACTCCGATAATTGCATTCAGTCTATGTTCTGTTTCAGAACATTGACTTTATTAATCTAATACACGAGCCAGAGTACATGTGTTGTTCCATCCAGGAAGTAAAGGACAGAACCACTTACCTCTACCTGGGTGATTTATTCATCTTTGACTCCTGGTGGATGACGTAACCTTCATCAGGTGTGTTCTCCTCTCCAGCCCTGAGTCTGGTCCCTGAGGGGGCGGAGCCAGCGCCCTGGCTGAGTCCGGTCCTGGTCCTCCCGCTGCTGCAGCTGCTGTCCTGCTCCGAGCTGACGGAGCCGCTGGCCGAGCGGCGGACGCACCGCCTCAACCGGGAGCTGGCCCACCGGCTGCTGCTGCGCGTCAGCAGGTGGGCGGAGCCACCCACACAGGTAACACCGTCAGGGGGCGGAGCAACCCAAACAGTAACACCGTCAGGGGGCGGAGCCACTCACACAGGTAACACCGTCAGGGGGCGTAGCCACCCACACAGGTAACACCGTCAGAGGGCGGAGCAACCCAAACAGTAACACCGTCAGGGGGCGGAGCCACTCACACAGGTAACACCGTCAGGGGGCGGAGCAACCCAAACAGTAACACCGTCAGGGGGCGGAGCCACTCACACAGGTAACACCGTCAGGGGGCGTAGCCACCCACACAGGTAACACCGTCAGAGGGCGGAGCAACCCAAACAGTAACACCGTCAGGGGGCGGAGCCACTCACACAGGTAACACCGTCAGGGGGCGGAGCCACCCACACAGGTAACACCGTCAGGGGGCGGAGCAACCCAAACAGTAACACCGTCAGGGGGCGGAGCCACTCACACAGGAAACACCGTCAGGGGGCGTAGCCACGCACACAGGTAACACCGTCAGAGGGCAGAGCCACCCACACAGGTAACACCGTCAGGGGGCGGAGCCACCCACACAGGTAACACCGTCAGGGCGTAGCCACACAGGTAACACCGTCAGGGGGCGGAGCCACCCAAACAGTAACACCGTCAGGGCGGAGCCACCACACAGGAAACACCGTCAGGGGCGTAGCCACGCACAGGTAACACCGTCAGAGGGCAGAGCCACCCACACAGGTAACACCGTCAGGGGGCGGAGCAACCCAAACAGTAACACCGTCAGGGGGCGGAGCCACTCACACAGGTAACACCGTCAGGGGCGAGCTACCCAACACAGGTAACACCGTCAGAGGGCGGAGCACCCCACACAGGTAACACCGTCAGGGGGCGGAGCCACCCACACAGGTAACACCGTCAGGGGGGCGGAGCAACCCACACAGGTAACACCGTCAGGGGGCGGAGCCACCCACACAGGTAACACCGTCAGGGGGCGGAGCCACCCACACAGGTAACACCGTCAGGGGGCGGAGCCACCCACACAGGTAACACCGTCAGGGGGCGGAGCCACCCACACAGGTAACACCGTCAGGGGGTGGAGCCACCCACACAGGTAACACCGTCAGGGGGGCAGAGAAGCCCACACACACACACACACCCATCCATACCCCCTCCCCTCCTCCCACACCTGTATACTGCTACACTCCTGGATTAGTGACCTTTGACCTTGTGTTGACGTTAACGCTCCTCTTGTGTGTTGACGTTAACGCTCCTCTTGTGTGTTGATGTGTGTCTCCTCTTGTGTGTGTTGATGTGTGTCTCCTCTTGTGTGTTGACGTGTTTCTCCTCTTGTGTGTTGATGTGTGTCTTGTGTGTTGATGTGTTTCTCCTCTTGTGTGTGTTGATGTGTGTCTCCTCTTGTGTGTTGACGTGTTTCTCCTCTTGTGTGTTGATGTGTTTCTCCTCTTGTGTGTTGATGTGTTTCTCCTCTTGTGTGTCGACATGTGTCTCCTCTTGTGTGTTGATGTGTTTCTCCTCTTGTGTGTTGACGTGTTTCTCCTCTTGTGTGTTGATGTGTTTCTCCTCTTGTGTGTTGATGTGTTTCTCCTCTTGTGTGTTGATGTGTGTCTCCTCTTGTGTGTTGACGTGTTTCTCCTCTTGTGTGTTGATGTGTGTCTTGTGTGTTGATGTGTTTCTCCTCTTGTGTGTGTTGATGTGTGTCTCCTCTTGTGTGTTGACGTGTTTCTCCTCTTGTGTGTTGATGTGTGTCTCCTCTTGTGTGTGTTGATGTGTGTCTCCTCTTGTGTGTTGACGTGTTTCTCCTCTTGTGTGTTGATGTGTTTCTCCTCTTGTGTGTTGATGTGTGTCTCCTCTTGTGTGTTGATGTGTGTCTCCTCTTGTGTGTTGATGTGTTTCTCCTCTTGTGTGTTGATGTGTTTCTCCTCTTGTGTGTTGATGTGTGTCTCCTCTTGTGTGTTGATGTGTGTCTTGTGTGTTGATGTGTGTCTCCTCTTGTGTGTTGATGTGTGTCTCCTCTTGTGTGTGTGTTGATGTGTTTCTCCTCTTGTGTGTTGACGTGTTTCTCCTCTTGTGTGTTCATGTGTGTCTCCTCTTGTGTGTTGACGTGTTTCTCCTCTTGTGTGTTGATGTGTGTCTTGTGTGTTGATGTGTTCTCCTCTTGTGTGTTGATGTGTCTCCTCTTGTGGGTTGATGTGTGTCTCCTCTTGTGTGTTGATGTGTGTCTCCTCTTGTGTGTGTTGATGTGTTTCTCCTCTTGTGTGTTGATGTGTGTCTCCTCTTGTGTGTTGATGTGTGTCTCCTCTTGTGTGTTGATGTGTGTCTCCTCTTGTGTGTTGATGTGTGTCTCCTCTTGTGTGTTGATGTGTGTCTCCTCTTGTGTGTTGATGTGTGTCTCCTCTTGTGTGTTGATGTGTGTCTCCTCTTGTGTGTTGATGTGTGTCTCCTCTTGTGTGTTGACGTGTTTCTCCTCTTGTGTGTTGATGTGTGTCTCCTCTTGTGTGTTGATGTGTGTCTCCTCTTGTGTGTTGACGTGTTTCTCCTCTTGTGTGTTGTGTGTTTCTCCTCTTGTGTGTTGATGTGTGTCTCTCTTGTGTGTTGATGTGTGTCTCCTCTTGTGTGTTGATGTGTGTCTCCTCTTGTGTGTTGATGTGTTTCTCCTCTTGTGTGTTGTTGTGTGTCTCCTCTTGTGTGTTGATGTGTGTCTCCTCTTGTGTGTTGATGTGTGTCTCCTCTTGTGTGTTGACGTGTTTCTCCTCTTGTGTGTTGATGTGTGTCTCCTCTTGTGTGTGTGTTGATGTGTTTCTCCTCTTGTGTGTTGATGTGTGTCTCCTCTTGTGTGTTGATGTGTTTCTCCTCTTGTGTGTTGATGTGTGTCTTGTGTGTTGATGTGTTTCTCCTCTTGTGTGTGTTGACGTGTGTCTCCTCTTGTGTGTTGACGTGTTTCTCCTCTTGTGTGTTGACGTGTGTCTCCTCTTGTGTGTTGATGTGTTTCTCCTCTTGTGTGTTGATGTGTTTCTCCTCTTGTGTGTGTTGATGTGTTTCTCCTCTTGTGTGTGTTGACGTGTGTCTCCTCTTGTGTGTTGACGTGTTTCTCCTCTTGTGTGTTGATGTGTGTCTCCTCTTGTGTGTTGATGTGTGTCTCCTCTTGTGTGTTGATGTGTGTCTCCTCTTGTGTGTTGATGTGTGTCTCCTCTTGTGTGTTGACGTGTGTCTCCTCTTGTGTGTTGATGTGTGTCTCCTCTTGTGTGTTGATGTGTGTCTCCTCTTGTGTGTTGATGTGTGTCTCCTCTTGTGTGTTGATGTGTGTCTCCTCTTGTGTGTTGATGTGTCTCCTCTTGTGTGTTGATGTGTGTCTCCTCTTGTGTGTTGATGTGTGTCTCCTCTTGTGTGTTGATGTGTGTCTCCTCTTGTGTGTTGATGTGTGTCTCCTCTTGTGTGTTGATGTGTTTCTCCTCTTGTGTGTTGATGTGTCTCTCTTGTGTGTTGATGTGTTCTCCCCTTGTGTGTTGATGTGTTTCTCCTCTTGTGTGTTGATGTGTGTCTCCTCTTGTGTGTTGATGTGTGTCTCCTCTTGTGTGTTGATGTGTGTCTCCTCTTGTGTGTTGATGTGTGTCTCCTCTTGTGTGTTGATGTGTTTCTCCTCTTGTGTGTTGATGTGTGTCTCCTCTTGTGTGTTGATGTGTGTCTCCTCTTGTGTGTGTTGACGTGTGTCTCCTCTTGTGTGTTGATGTGTGTCTCCTCTTGTGTGTTGACGTGTGTCTCCTCTTGTGTGTTGATGTGTGTCTCCTCTTGTGTGTTGATGTGTCTTGTGTGTTGATGTGTTTCTCCTCTTGTGTATGTTGATGTGTGTCTCCTCTTGTGTGTTGATGTGTGTCTCCTCTTGTGTGTTGATGTGTGTCTCCTCTTGTGTGTTGACGTGTGTCTCCTCTTGTGTGTTGATGTGTGTCTCCTCTTCTGTGTTGATGTGTGTCTCCTCTTGTGTGTGTTGATGTGTGTCTCCTCTTGTGTGTTGATGTGTGTCTCCTCTTGTGTGTTGATGTGTCTCCTCTTGTGTGTTGATGTGTGTCTCCTCTTGTGTGTTGATGTGTGTCTCCTCTTGTGTGTTGATGTGTGTCTCCTCTTGTGTGTTGATGTGTGTCTCCTCTTGTGTGTTGATGTGTGTCTCCTCTTGTGTGTGTTGATGTGTGTCTCCTCTTGTGTGTTGATGTGTGTCTCCTCTTGTGTGTTGACGTGTGTCTCCTCTTGTGTGTTGATGTGTCTCCTCTTGTGTGTTGATGTGTGTCTCCTCTTGTGTGTTGATGTGTGTCTCCTCTTGTGTGTGTGTTGATGTGTTTCTCCTCTTGTGTGTTGATGTGTGTCTCCTCTTGTGTGTTGATGTGTGTCTCCTCTTGTGTGTTGATGTGTGTCTCCTCTTGTGTGTTGATGTGTGTCTCCTCTTGTGTGTTGATGTGTGTCTCCTCTTGTGTGTTGACGTGTTTCTCCTCTTGTGTGTTGATGTGTGTCTCCTCTTGTGTGTTGATGTGTTTCTCCTCTTGTGTGTTGACGTGTGTCTCCTCTTGTGTGTTGATGTGTTTCTCCTCTTGTGTGTTGATGTGTCTCCTCTTGTGTGTTGATGTGTGTCTCCTCTTGTGTGTTGATGTGTGTCTCCTCTTGTGTGTTGATGTGTGTCTCCTCTTGTGTGTTGTGTGTCTCTCTTGTGTGTTGATGTGTGTCTCCTCTTGTGTGTTGATGTGTGTCTCCTCTTGTGTGTTGATGTGTGTCTCTTGTGTGTTCATGTGTGTCCCCTCTTGTGTGTTGATGTGTGTCTCCTCTTGTGTGTTGATGTGTGTCTCCTCTTGTGTGTTGATGTGTGTCTTGTGTGTTGATGTGTGTCTCCTCTTGTGTGTTGATGTGTGTCTCCTCTTGTGTGTTGATGTGTGTCTCCTCTTGTGTGTTGATGTGTGTCTCCTCTTGTGTGTTGATGTGTGTCTCCTCTTGTGTGTTGATGTGTGTCTCCTCTTGTGTGTTGATGTGTGTCTTGTGTGTTGATGTGTGTCTCCTCTTGTGTGTTGATGTGTGTCTCCTCTTGTGTGTTGATGTGTGTCTCCTCTTGTGTGTTGATGTGTGTCTCCTCTTGTGTGTTGATGTGTGTCTCCTCTTGTGTGTTGATGTGTGTCTTGTGTGTTGATGTGTTTCTCCTCTTGTGTGTTGATGTGTGTCTCCTCTTGTGTGTTGATGTGTGTCTCCTCTTGTGTGTTGATGTGTGTCTCCTCTTGTGTGTTGATGTGTGTCTCCTCTTGTGTGTTGATGTGTGTCTCCTCTTGTGTGTGTGTTGATGTGTTTCTCCTCTTGTGTGTTGACGTGTTTCTCCTCTTGTGTGTTGACGTGTGTCTCTCTGTGTGTGTGTCTTGTGTGTTGATGTGTGTCTCCTCTTGTGTGTTGATGTGTGTGTTGTGAGTTGGCGTGTTTCTCCTCTTGAGTATGTTGCTGTGTGTCTCCTCTTGTGTGTTGATGTGTGTCTTGTGTGGTGTCGTGGGTCTCCTCTTGTGTGTTCATGTGTGTCTCCTCTTGTGTGTTGTGTGTTGTGTGTTGATGTGTCTCCTCTTGTGTGTTGATGTGTGTCTCCTCTTGTGTGTTGATGTGTGTCTCCTCTTGTGTGTTGATGTGTGTCTCCTCTTGTGTGTTGATGTGTGTCTCCTCTTGTGTGTTGATGTGTGTCTCCTCTTGTGTGTTGATGTGTGTCTCCTCTTGTGTGTTGATGTGTCCCCTCTTGTGTGTTGACGTGTCTCCCCTCTTGTGTGTTGACGTGTGTCTCCTCTTGTGTGTTGATGTGTGTCTCCTCTTGTGTGTTGTGTGTCTCCTCTTGTGTGTTGATGTGTGTCTCCTCTTGTGTGTTGTGACGTGTCTCCTCTTGTGTGTTGACGTGTCTCCTCTGTGTGTTGACGTGTCTCCTCTTGTGTGTTGTGGCGTGTGTCTCTCTTGTGTGTTGACGTGTGTCTCCTCTTGTGTGTTGGCGTGTCTCCTCTTGTGTGTTGACGTGTGTCTCCTTGTGTGTTGACGTGTGTCTCCTCTTGTGTTGTGTTGACGTGTGTCTCCTCTTGTGTGTTGACGTGTGTCTCCTCTGTGTGTTGGACGTGTGTCTCCTCTTGTGTGTTGTGTTGACGTGTGTCTCCTCTTGTGTGTTGATGTGTTGATGTGTGTCTCCTCTTGTGTGTTGACGTGTGTCTCCTCTTGTGTGTTGACGTGTGTCTCCTCTTGTGTGTTGACGTGTGTCTCCTCTTGTGTGTTGACGTGTGTCTCCTCTTGTGTGTTGACGTGTGTCTCCTCTTGTGTGTTGACGTGTGTCTCCTCGTGGATGTGAGCCTGACAGGTGTGTGTTCCTCCTCCTCAGGCCGGCCCCTGGTTGGCGCTCCCTCTCAGCTCGTGGTACGGCGAGCTGAGCGTGGCTCTGTCCGCTCTGCGGCGGGCGGCGCCCCGGCGGCGGCGGCCGACTGGCTGCTGTCGGCGGGCGCGGCGCTGGCGTCCGGCCACAGCCGGCTGGGCCCCCTGGCGCTGGTCGTGGCCCACCTCCTCATCACGGGCCGGGACGACGTCTGCCTGCTGGCCCTGAAGGCCGGCCGGGCCCTGGCCGCCGCCGACCCCGGACAGGTAGAACCAGTCCAACTCAAATACTACACACACACACCACCGGTCAAAAGTGTGGAGTCACGTAGAAATGTCCTTATTGTTCAAACTGTTTCTTCAATGAAGAACATTCAATGAATCATAACTCTACATGTTGATGTGTAATCACTATTCTCTGGTGTAGTGAAGTCTCTACATGGTGTGTAGAGGCCCATCTCCATGTTCTAGTGGAACATTGTGTTATCGCCTTAGAAGACGAGCGGAGGGGTGGAAAACCCTTGACAACGCTTTTTATGTGAGCGCAGCTGAAAACAGTTATGCTGCTGAGAGAAGCTATACAAGTGGCCTTCCTTTGAGCCACAAGAAGAACAACATTAATATTTACAATAAAAATCATCATTTATAACTTTGTCAACATCTTGACTAGCTTTTGTATTCATTTTGAAATTAATTTGTTAAAGAGTGAGTTTTCAAAGCACGTTTTTTTTCAATAAATATAACATTAAATGAATCATAACTCTCTCCATAGTTAATGTGTAGATGTTTATTCTCTGGTGTTGATGAAGTCTCTACATAGTGTGTAGAGGCCCATCTCCATGTTCTAGAGGTACATTGTGTTATCGCCTTAGAAGACTAGCAGAGGGGTAGAAAACCCGTTGAAAACCGTTCTGATGTGAGCGCAGCTGAAAACAGTTATGCTGCTGAGAGAAGCTATCAAACTATTTTTAACCTTGTCAATGTCGTGACTTTATTATATATTCATTTTGCAACTTATTTAATTCATAAAAGTGAGTTTTCATGGAAAACCCCAAATTGTCTCAGTGACCTCAAACTTCTGAGCGCTGGTGTTCATTTCACCTCAAGGAACCCGTGAAGCTCGTCTAGTGAAGGAGACACTTCCCCCATTGTTACTTACAGTTTTGTTTCTTTATTGCAATCTTTATGTATTTAAGTATTATCTTATTATTAAGTGTGCTAATTTGCGCACATTAACATAACATAAATCTGAACATTGGAGAAAGCCATGAATATTGCAATAATTTTGTTATCAGAAAAAAAGAAACTCAAAATTGTTTTTTTTTTAAATCATCATAATTTTAGTAATATGATTTATGTTTTGTATTTATGTATAAATCTGTAAGTTAACATATTTGAAAAGGGCAGATATTTTAACCATGAATCTTTCCCCCTTGATTGACATTAAGATAATAAATATTTGTATTACAATTCTTTAAATAAGGTATTAACATATTTGTGGGGATTTTCGAAAAAATCTAAAAGACCCAAATAGACAAATTAATAAAATTAACATCTGGAAGAAGACGGTTAATAATACAACCTGCAGATGTTTCACATTGAAAGCTTATTACTGTTAAAGGGCCGGACTATGCCCATTATGCCACTGGAAGTCTTTTATTTTGAAATGTCTGTGCAGGAAGTCTTGTTATCAATTTTGCAAACAAGTTAAAGTACAGCTCAAGGCCTCAAAGCCTGTTCCCACAAAGCGGTTCCCTCTGCACCATTTAGAGAACATGTGACGAGCAATGTCGTTGCTACCTGATTCTCCTCCTCGGTGTACGAATGGAAGAGAGCGGTTTAGAGTGACGGAGCCCCTCCCCCCACTCCCCCCACTCCCCCTCCTCCCCCGCGACCCTCTGGGACTGTAGATGGAGTCACGAGCTCCAGAAGAAGATGTGAAATGTCACACGGTGTGATGGGCTGCTCGTTACGGGGCTCGTTAGGGCCGCCCAGTGCCCCCCCGACGCTTTAATTGCTCCCAGAGCGACGGTTGCTCCGGCCGTTATCGGCGTATTAGAATGCGTTGGACCTCCTCTCTCCTCCGGTTCCACATGGCGTCGGCTTTGATCCCCGAGACGAGGCCAGAAACCAAACGCCTCACCGGGGCGACACGGATCCGTCAGAACCGCCTACCTTCATTTAGTGATGGAGGTTTGTGGTTTTAGGCTCTTTCAGGGCTTCAACTTGAAGGAGAAACTCGATTTCCTCCGTCCCCCCCCCCCCCCCCCCCTCTCAAGCAGGTGAGGTGGTTGCTATGTTACGGCCAAGGTGCAGGGCAGCAGTGAGTGCTTTATGTTGATGAGGCGGTTTCGCTCCACAAGCCGTTGACGCCGTGCGTCCATGGAGCGTGAGCGGTCTCTGAGGTTGACCTCCTGAACCCGTCACCTTCGTCCTCCGGCCGACTCGTTGACTCGAACGCCCACGCCGTGGGAGGACACGTGGCTTCTGCTCCTCTCTGGTCCATACATATTCAAATCTCAGATATGAATCTGTTTTATGACGCTTATTGTCTTCAATCGTTTGCAACGCTGCCGACTGATTTCATAAAGTACTTACGTACGCCTGGCTCTGGTGGCGACTCACCTGTCCATCCCCCTGTAGCCCCGCC
>CM070111.1:14746040-14845089 GCA_036178185.1 Liparis tanakae
TCAGAGGTGCTGCCCAGCCCGAGTAACCAGTTCACACAGTGACCCCCTCTGTCCCTCAGAACCGGCTGTGTGTTGGGTCTGGGCCTGGTGCTGGCGGCGCTCTGCAGCAGTGGGACGACGGAGCAACACGTCCACGTCACCCTGACTCTGGACCGCCTGCTGTGCAACCTGCAGGACAGCGGGGGGCAGGGCCGCATGCTGCAGGAGGTACGGGCCACGACGAGGCCCCCCTATCGGCACTATGCGTCTCACTTATCGGCACTATGCATCTCACTTATTGGCACTATGTCTCACTTATTGGCACTATGTCTCACTTATCGGCACTATGCATCTCACTTATTGGCACTATGTCTCACTTATTGGCACTATGGCTCACTTATTGGCACTATGCATCTCACTTATTGGCACTATGCATCTCACTTATTGGCACTATGTCTCACTTATTGGCACTATGTCTCACTTATTGGCACTATGTATCTCACTTATTGGCACTGTTTCACTTATTGGCACTATGTCTCACCTATTGGCACTATGCATCTCACTTATTGGCACTATGCATCTCACTTATTGGCACTATGCATCTCACTTATTGGCACTATGCGTCTCACTTATTGGCACTATGCATCTCACCTATTGGCACTATGTATCTCAATTATTGGCACTATGTCTCACTTATTGGCACTATGCATCTCACTTATTGGCACTATGCGTCTCACTTATTGGCACTATGTCTCACTTATTGGCACTATGTCTCACTTATCGGCACTATGCATCTCACTTATTGGCACTATGCATCTCACTTATTGGCACTATGCATCTCACTTATTGGCACTATGCATCTCACTTATTGGCACTATGTCTCACTTATTGGCACTATGTCTCACTTATTGGCACTATGCATCTCACTTATTGGCACTATGCGTCTTACTTATTGGCACTATGTCTCACTTATTGGCACTATGCATCTCACTTATTGCCACTATGTCTCACTTATTGGCACTATGTGTCTCACTTATTGGCACTATGTCTCACTTATTGGCACTATGTCTCACCTATTGGCACTTTGTCTCACTTATTGGCACTATGTCTCACTTATTGGCACTATGCATCTCACTTATTGGCACTATGCGTCTCACTTATTGGCACTATGTCTCACTTATTGGCACTATGCATCTCACTTATTGGCACTATGTCTCACTTATTGGCACTATGTCTCACTTATTGGCACTATGCGTCTCACTTATTGGCACTATGTCTCACTTATTGGCACTATGCATCTCACTTATTGGCACTATGTCTCACTTATTGGCACTATGTCTCACTTATTGGCACTATGCATCTCACTTATTGGCACTATGCGTCTCACTTATTGGCACTATGTCTCACTTATTGGCACTATGCATCTCACTTATTGGCACTATGCGTCTCACTTATTGGCACTATGCGTCTCACTTATTGGCACTATGTATTTCACCTATTGGGACATTTAGTTTTTAAAGGGTAAATGTATCAATTTGCAACTGAAATGGATTGAACAGAGTAACAGAGTGATGCTCATTCTATGTTTTCTGCCCGCCTGTGCAGGTCTTGGCGTACTCCGTGGCGTGCGTGGCCGTCTCGGCCTTCAGGGGAGGACTCATAGACGCCGACAAGGCGGAGGAGGTCATGACCACTCTGCGCACCCTGACGGAGGAGAGCCAGCAGGTGGAGCCGCTCGTTACTAAGCATGTACTCACTGATACGGGATTAAGAGACAATGAAGCATGGGATGATGTCATCACCAGGCCAGAGTAGACTCCATACACAGAGAACAGGTCACCAGGCCTCTGGGGAAGTCTCTTTTTGCAAGAGAAGAAATTGTATTTTGTCCTAAGCACCATTCTGAAGCATCTTCTACAGCACAGGAGTCAAACATAAGGCCCGCGGGCCGCATTCGGGCCGCCTCATCATTGTATGTTTCCCCTGACGGCGTGAAAGACATACAATCACCTTTTCTTAAAGAAATTGAAGAAACATTTCCCGTGCTTTTATTTTGAAGGTTTCAAATAAAATGGATTTATGCTATATTATTAGAGATTTTTTTTTATGTACAATATTTCTACACTTAACTAAAGAAGAATCAAAGGCAAAGAGAGTTATTGAACAATATGGTGGAGTAGTTTACAGAGTGTGTCAGTCACAAGCCTATTTGACTCCACAGTCTGACTCCTGCTCTCTCTCTGTGTTTCTCCTCAGACGCCAGGCTTCTCCCTGGCTCTCGGGCTGGTGGTCCACGGCCTGTCGCTGTCCGGCCACGGCAGAGCAGAGGACATCCACCCCCGCCTGCTGGCTGCGTGGGTCAAGATCTTACTGGCCGAGGTACCGCGTCTCTCGATCACGTGTTCCTGCGGCTTTACACCTGTAGAATCTGTAGTCCCAGTAGTACTGACCAATCACGTTGCAGCAGGCTTTGGTTGAATGTCTTGAATGCTTTATCTTTAACCTGCGGACAGTAATAACACCAGATTAGTCGGACACCTCCTCATATTCGTGACCCCGTGAGGGGAGGCTCTCCGCTGGAGGTTCAGTGGAGGTCTTTGTGCTTCAGGGTTGTCCCACCATGCAGCGGCTGGCGGCCGTCAACGGCCTGGTGGCTCTGGTCGGCTCCGAGACGTCCCTCGTTCAGGTGAGGAGGGACCGCTCACCACTCATCGGGGGGTCGTATCCCGGAGCTGCGACACGCTCTCCTCCCAGCAAAGTAGACCCCTGGTGGAGGGAGGACCACATGACAACGTTTGTACACTAGACTGAATCCTTAAGGACACCATGAGATCATGGATGGACCCCGCACCTCGCTCTATTCTTCATCCTCTCAAGTTGTAGCTCTAATAGAGACTCAGAGAGAATTGTTATTGAATGGAAAATGTTTTCAAATTGTAGCAAAACCATCCAACTAAACCAAATAGTGGCGCCCAGTTAAACCACTCAGGGGTAAGATAAGATAAGATAGACCTTTATTAGTCCCTCAGTGGGGAAATTACAGGATCACAGTAGCATTGCTCACAAGAGAATACAAAATGAATAATAATAGAAACAAGTAATAGAAATAATAGAAATAAGCATTCAAAAAAACAGTAGAATATTAATGTACAGACTGAATAGAAAGGTATATATAAACAAAAAGTACTTAAACATATTGCACATCATATTTCACCAGGTAAGTGATAAATATGACATGCATCTGAGGATGTTGAATGTGGGAGGGGCCTTAACCCCCTTTCATCCAATGAAAAGCACCAGCTCTAAAATCCACTCACTCAGACGGCCCTTCAGGCCTCCCACTGAAGCCACGCCCCCCACAATTTAACAAAGAAAGTAAACAACCAAAATAACAAACTTTTAGGGTTTTTCTTCCTTTTTTTGTCAGAGAATTAGATTTATTGACTGCTGTTGCGTTGTTACCAACATGTTTCTAAAATGCGATAACCCTCCTTGCTTTAAGTACTTTTTGTTTGGCTCAATATTGGGGGGTGAAGTATTTATTTTTCTCCATCATACATTTCCCTGAATGTGTCTGTGCTGCAGCAAACGAGTGAGTCGGAGCTTTCCGCCCAGCAGCAGAGCCGTCTGAATGAGGTCATCCGGGCCATCACACAGGTAGGTCACATGACGCAGTTCATTCTCCTGTGAGAATGTGACCCACCGTCTCCACAGTATCATCACTGAACACTACAAGATCCCTCAAGGTGTCACACTTGAGTCCCGCTTGCAGTTTTCAATAAATGATGCAACAGTTGTGTTATTACTGTTATTACTGTGTTATTGACGTTATTACTGTGTTATTACTGCGTTATTGACTGTTATTACTGTCTTATTATTGTGTTATTACTGTGCTATTGACTGCATGTTTCTACGCCATAGCCCTGCTTGCTCTGACTATCATGACTTGGACACATTGGCTTGTTTTGCAGATTGTAACCTTCTCAGCAGCCATCGGCCTCCAGTCCAACAGCGCCTGTTTGATGGGTCATCTGCATCTGGCCCACGTGTCCACCAGTCACAGCCACACAGCAGGTAGGAGCCCCCCTGGATGGAGCCGTCCTCCCAATGAGAAGCCCCCTGGTGCGACGTGTCTTTATGTCCTCAGTCCCCCAGGACTTCAGCTACCTCTCAGAGAAAAGCCTCATCAGATCCATCGTTGACTTCCTCTCAGAGGCGGGGAAAAAAGGTTTGTCGTCACATTCCTCAATGATATCTTCAGCGACTTATAACTTTGACAATATATGACATGAATTCATGAACTCGTCGCTCTCTTGCCGTGGACCCAGGCCCGGAGTTTGCTGCTCCGGCTCTGGTTAAATCTGCTCTGACTCCTCTGGCGTCGGTCGGCGCCAGCTTCCAGTACCCGCCCGTCAACTGGAGCGCCGTCCTGTCTCCTCTGATGAGGCTCAGCTTCGGTGAGAGCTCTCACACACATGTGTGTGTGTCTCTGTATGTGTGTGTGTGTGTGTGTGTCTTTGCCTCAGGGCTCACACCACCGAGCTCAGCATGCTGTGTGTCCTCCACAGGAGAGGATGTCCAGCATCAGTGTGTGCTGCTGGCGGTGAGTCAGGCTCAGTCCTCCCAGAGCTCCTCCCTCTTCCTGGGCCCCTGGCTGTCGCCGCCTCTAGTGCACAGTCTCAGCGTAAGTTACTTTACATTACATTACATTACATTACATTACGTGTCATTTAGCAGACGCTTTTATCCAAAGCGACTTACAATAAGTGCATTTCAACTCAAGTTCCTCTTGAGTGGTAAATGTGTGCTTTTGAGCTCCTCCCACATGTATTAGCTTCTGCATATATATCATTCATGCTGTTTTGAGGAATTTTATGTATAAATTTAAATGTCGACTAAGTGTCTCAGAGAATGTAGTTATAAAAGCCTTGGCTGACCACTGAGTGATGCCAGGTATTCGTCTTGTTTCTGGAAGCAATAGAACAAATGTTCGTATGTTTTTTAATCCCTAGTGACTTTTTGGCTGCAATGGCTGGACCGGTGTCCTCTTATTGTATTTTAAATATTGTTGTTGTATTTGTGTTTGTTGTTTTATGGACCCATGAGTCTGGGATAAAGATATATACATATATATATATATATATATATATATATATATATATATATATATATATATATATATATATATATATATGTATGTTGGATAATAAGTAACAAAAGTGTCAGTCCAGAAATATACAAGATTTTCAATTCAGTTTATTTTATATAGCCACAAATCACAAATTACAAACAAATTACTTTACGATCTGTTCATATACGCCACCCCTGACCTTTGACCTCCCATCGGATCAGGAAAGACTCCCAAGAAATAGAAAAAAATCCTTTCAGGGGGGAAACAGGTAAAACACCTTGAGGAGAGCAACAGAGGAGGATCCCTCTCCAGGGCGAGGGCTATTGATATGTATATCTAATGTACTGCTCAGCACATATTGAACCACCGCTCTTTTATTATAGCTGCAAACCTCGCGGCAAAATGTTCCATCTTGTGTGACACATATCATTGTGATGTATCTGGATCCAGAGAGCGTTTTTATTTAGGATGGTGGGCGGAGCTTGGCCGCCACAGACGCTTCTTCATCTACTTCACTGCTTGTAATGGGAACTCTTTAACGGAGCGACAATAGTGGGTGAACTTTATGGAGAGGAATATGTCTCAATGTTCATAATCTACAGATCTACAAGGACTTTATTCACAAATGTTCAACCTCATAAATCTTATAATATTTGGTTTTGAGAAGCTGTAGTTCCACATGCAGCCACATGAAATGCTGTTTCAAATGGCCTGATTTCTATCTAAGGAAATGAAGAAGTGGGGCGGCTATGGGTCAGTGGGTAGCAGGCCCGTCTTTCAATCACGGGGTTGGAGGTTCGATCCCTGCCCAAGTCGATGTGTCCTTGAGCAAGACACTTAACCCTGAATTGCTCCCTGTAGCTGCGTCTACGGTGTACGAATGTAACAGGATTGTAAGTCGCTTTGGATAAAAGCGTCAGCTAAATGACATGTAATGTAATAATGTAAAAGAAGTAAACAGTGTGTCCAGTATAACCAGGTGGTCTGGTGGTTGACGTGTGTCTGTCCTCCAGTACCAGACCCGGGCCCACCTGCTGGACAGCCTGGGCTCGTGGATGAAGCACGTGGCCGAGGACAAGCTGCAGGTGCACCTGGAGACTCTGGGCCTGCAGCAGTTCCAGGAGGCCGTGCGGCCGCAGCGCCGGGCCCTGAGCCGGGCCCTGCTGCACGGCCTGGCCCGGGCCATGGGGCTCCCCAACCCCCCCAACAGCTGCTGGGCCGTCCTGAGCTCCACCACGGAGAAGATCTTCAGCCTGCTGCCCAACCACATCCAGGTACCGGCTCCCTGACGCTTCACCGACACTTCACCTCCTGTGATGTCACACGCCAGCTGACGCTTCGGTTGCTTTCAGTCCATCTGACGCTTCCACTTGAAGTGACTTTCCTTTACTGCGACTGATTAACACATTCAATATGTTCATGTTTGATCAATGTTTACGGTTTATAAAACATTCCAGCTGCAGTCTCTATCAACAACAGTGCTCCCACTTCAACTGTCTGTCACTTAGCATCACCTGCTTTCATCTCCCTGCACATATAAATAAACATCAACTGACACTATAACTGCTTTCATCTCCCTGCACATATAAATAAACATCAACTGACACTATAACTGCTTTCATCTCCCTGCACATATAAATAAACATCAACTGACACTATAACTGCTTTCATCTCCCTGCACATATAAATAAACATCAACTGACATTGTAACTGCTTTCATCTACACACATCAACTATTAACTATAAATAAACATCAACTGACACTATAATTGCTTTCATCTCCCCGCACATTAACTATAAATAAACATCAACTGACACTATAACTGCTTTAATCTACACACATCAACTATTAACTATAAATAAACATCAACTGACACTATAACTGCTTTCATCTCCCTGCACATTAACTATAAATAAACATCAACAGACACTATAACTGCTTTCATTTCCCTGCACATCAACTATTAACTATAAATAAACATCAACTGACACTATAACTGCTTTAATCTACACACATCAACTATTAACTATAAATAAACATCAACTGACACTATAACTGCTTTAATCTACACACATCAACTATTAACTATAAATAAACATCAACTGACACTATAACTGCTTTAATCTACACACATCAACTATTAACTATAAATAAACATCAACTGACACTATAACTGCTTTAATCTACACACATCAACTATTAACTATAAATAAACATCAACTGACACTATAACTGCTTTCATCTCCCTGCACATTAACTATAAATAAACATCAACAGACACTATAACTGCTTTCATTTCCCTGCACATCAACTATTAACTATAAATAAACATCAACTGACACTATAACTGCTTTCATCTACACACATCAACTATTAACTATAAATAAACAACAACTGACACTATAACTGCTTTCATTATCAAACATCAATTGACACTAATTCATGTTTTCTCATGGAGGGCTCAGACATTATTTGTCAACAGACATTCAAACTGCGTTCAGTTCAGACATCGATGCTGATTGAACAGCCAATAGGAAGACAGAGCCAGAGGAGGTGCAGCCCAGTCACTGACCGTCCCCCTGCTTTCATCTTCTACTCTTCTTCTTCGTTTACAGACTAAATAGTTCCAAATGTAAAAACAGTATTGAATCGGCTGTGATTTCACCAGACCCTAAACCAAGACTATCCACCTGTTTCTTCTTCTGATGATGATGATGATGATGATGATGATGATGATGATGATGATGACGATGATGATGAATTCATGTGTTGTAGGATGAAGAGGTGGATTTGTACGTGGGAATCTCCAAATGTCTGTCTGAGATGTCCGATGCCGAGATCGAGCGAATCACACGAGTCACAGAGGTCAGTGACTTTACCAAATTATATATTGAATAAAATAGTTTGGAGAGCTCGCCTCAACTAGCAAGCTTAAAGACATTGTTTATTAAGTATTTTATTGAGTTAAATTTATTTCTGTTTCACAAAATATTTTTTTCCCTCAGAGACAACAGAGTTACACATTCAGTACATTGACATGTGAATCATACAGTGGGGAAAAAAAGATTTAGTCAGCCACAAACTTTTGTTATTGACTAAATACTTATTCTACCCAGGAATTTACCAATAAATTCTTTAACAATCAGACAAAGTGATTTTCTGGATTTTTTTTCCTCATGTTGTCTTGTAGTCGAGGTCTACCTGTGATGACATCACAGCCTCATGTTGTCTCGTAGTCGAGGTCTACATGATGACATCACAGCCTCAGGTCTAGAGGTCTACCTGTGATGACATCACAGCCTCATGTTGTCTCGTAGTCGAGGTCTACCTGTGATGACATCACAGCCTCATGTTGTCTCGTAGTCGAGGTCTACATGATGACATCACAGCCTCATGTTGTCTTGTAGTCGAGGTCTACCTGTGATGACATCACAGCCTCATGTTGTCTCGTAGTCGAGGTCTACATGATGACATCACAGCCTCATGTTGTCTCGTAGTCGAGGTCTACCTGTGATGACATCACAGCCTCATGTTGTCTCGTAGTCGAGGTTTACCTGTGATGACATCACAGCCTCATGTTGTCTCGTAGTCGAGGTCTACATGATGACATCACAGCCTCATGTTGTCTCGTAGTCGAGGTCTACCTGTGATGACATCACAGCCTCATGTTGTCTCATAGTCGAGGTCTACATGATGACATCACAGCCTCATGTTGTCTCGTAGTCGAGGTCTACATGATGACATCACAGCCTCATGTTGTCTCATAGTCTAGGTCTACATGATGACATCACAGCCTCATGTTGTCTCATAGTCGAGGTCTACATGATGACATCACAGCCTCATGTTGTCTCATAGTCGAGGTCTACATGATGACATCACAGCCTCATGTTGTCTCGTAGTCGAGGTCTACATGATGACATCACAGCCTCATGTTGTCTCGTAGTCGAGGTCTATACCTGTGATGAACATTATAGGCCTCTATCATCTTTTTAAGTGGGAGAATTTGCACAATTGGTGGCTGACCAAATACTCCCCCCCCCACTGTGTATCAGGATTAACATGCAGAATAATGATGGAAATATTACGACTACTAATAATCACAGCAGCATGGTATACAGTAGAATAATAATGATAATAAAAGGAGTAATGATATCAATAAAAGTAAAGTCTAATAATAATAATGATAATTAAAAACATATATGAGTAGAACACCAAGACGATCCAGATGAAGAGGTGTTAGCATGCTGGTGGCTAGCCGCATGCTAACACCGTCTACAGGTGTAGAATAGAATAGAATAGAAATATACTTTATTAATCCCTAAGGGGAAATTTGTTAACTTATTTGTAACTGAGTGAGTGAACCTGTGCTGCTCAGGCTCAGATGGAGAAGACCTGCTTCGTCCTGGCTCACCTGACCTCCCAGGGCCGCGTTCCCCTCCTGGGGCTCAACGACGTCATCGCCGGCGTGCTCCGCGGCTGGCCGAGCCGCCGCGTCGGCTGGCTCCTCCTCCAGACCTTCTACCAGTGCCGCCTGGCCGCCAGCCCCAGCACAGGTCAGGGGCTTTTTATTCATACGCATCTCTTTATCTTCCTCCCCGAGTAGCGCCGTGCAGGGTTCTTACGGTCATGGAAAACCTGGAAAAGTCATGGAATTTTAAAATGGTCATTTCCAGGCCTGGAAAAGTCATGGAAAAAACCTAAATCATAAAAGTTTTGGAAAAGTCATGGAAATTTGTTATAATCACATGTTCATTTACACAGATTTTGAAATAATTAATATGTTTTTTAAAGAAAGATGCTCAAAATATAAGTCGGCGTACGCTCTCAATACACAAATTGTTCTACATTTTTCATGTTTTTACCGAGATTTCAGTTTGGTCATGGACATTTGGTTTAAAGTCATGGAAAAGTCATGATGTGTGATGTCAAAATGTGTAAGAACCCTGGCCATGTGTGTCTGTGCTTTACGTGTCGGCTCTTCTTACAGGCGTCTCCAAACGGATGGAGTGGCTGCTGGAGCTGATGGGACACATCCGGAACGTGGCCTACGGTGCCACCGCCGTCACATGTGGGGACACCAAACTGGTACGCTGGAGTCGGTGAGGTGTTTCCAGAGCTGTCCGTGTGTTGTCGTCACATGACGCAGAGGACGGGTCGGCATGTCGGGTTCAGGAATAACAGTTATGACATTTACTGGGTGGCAACACAGTTGTTACAATGAAGTCCGATGGTGCAAGAAACAGACAAGCAGGTTGTAAACAGGACTACTTGAGGACATTTACAAGACTTCACACTGAATTATGCTTAATGGTCTGTCATACTGTTATTACTGTGTTATTACTGTGTTATAACAGAGTTATAACGGTGTTATTACTGTGTTATTACGGTGTTATAAGCTCTCTTTGATCGTCCTGGATCAAACTCTTTGAATATGTCCCTTCCTGTCCTGCAGGCCACAGACTTCCTGTTCCAGGTCTTTGCTGCTGCCGTGGTCTCCTGGGGCGACCACGCCATGCCCCTCCTCCTCGGCATCAGGTCCACGTGGTTCCCGTGGCAACCCGCCTCCAAGCCCCAGGTTCTGCAACATGCTCTGTATGGCGAGGAGTCGCTCGCGGACCTCGCCCTGCCGCAGTGCCTGCTGGGTATGCCCCGCAGCCTGGCGCTGCTGCTGGACAAGGAGCCCTGGAGCAGCCAGACGACCAAGGTGAGCTTGATACGCTGTCCTTTTAAAAACAAGAAGACGACCACCTGACGCGTGTTTGTGTGTGTGTGTGCACGTGTGTGTATGTGTGTGTGTGTGTTTATGTGTGTGTGTGTGTTTGTGTCTCAGTTCATCGACTGGCTGTTCAGCATCACAGAAGCTCCCGAACAGAGTCTGTCAGCCACGACCGTCGGCACCGCCAAAGGTAAAGAGACGACACTCGGGAGCCTCGGAGACTCTTTCTCTTTTTCTTTCTCTTTCTCTTTCACACACTTTCCACAGAACAGGTCAGTTACCGTGACTCCAACGCTCTGCTGGACAAATGCTGCCAAACACCAAACGCGTTGCGAATATTCGCATGGATGCTGCCAACGTGTCCCAGTGGGAAACGGTGGTACTACACCCGGTGCCCCTAAAAAACATTTAATATCAATGTGAACTTATTAGTAAAAATGTTCAATGGGAGCTCCGACTCTCGAGTCAGGGCTATCTGTCATCATAATGCTCATTCATTCATAAGAGACGATGCTTCAACTCCTTCCACAAACAACCAGCGAAGCAACCAGAGTGACCCCTGACCTCTGACCCCTGCATTGCTAATGATGACACCCACGAGTCGGACGCACATATTTATGGTTGCTAAATTATTCAGAATAGAATTAATATAGAAATAATAACAAATGCTGCATATTGGATGGGAAGCATCATCAACAGAACATGATTATATAAGAGATGTTTGTACAACTGCTGATAACATAATGTCAAATATTACTCTTATTGCGTGTTTTTGAGGAAGGAAAGGCATCGAGCAGCTCTGCTCCAGGACAATATCAGATCAATCAGATAATTATAATAATGTGACATCTAAAACTAAAAATGATATCATATATATACTTAAATGGTGGAGAGACTCTGTAACCATAACTGTATGTATTGCATTATTTATTGTGATTATTTACACCATATTATTGATGTGTCTTGTTACCTGAAGCCACGTAGAGGGACCGTGCACATCCCACAAAACAATGGAGAAAATCCATGAAGCTTCTCCAGAGTACAGTGTAATTATACGTGTATTCATGTTTATCTTATTAATAACATATCTTGATAATCGTCAGTAATGTGCTGAATTTAAACAGAAGAGTATAATAGGTAACACTGATGGATGTAATTATGAACATAATGAAGACACCATCACAGAAACACGGTGTGATTCTAAAGGGGAGTTGTTTGTGATTATTGTTGTTGTTGTTGTTGTTGTTTCAGCCGGACTGTTGGCTCTGAAGTCCTCTGCTGAGTTCAAGAAGAAAGCTGTGTGGACTAGAGCGTACGGATGGTAGCCTGGAGACGGTCACCATAGCAACGCACACAGAGGTGCCTCACCAAAGCACAGCTGGACCGTCTGCAGCTGGACCCGGGTACCGTGAGGTTCTGGATGCTCAGTGCAGCGTCGCGGTCGCTCTCCAGCCTCAACGTGCTCCGTCAAAGACTCAACGCGTCCATTGACAGTATTCTATATGTTTTGGTGTTGAGTTTCTGGCCTGAAGGGTTGGAGTTCTCCTAAATAAAGCAGTGTTAATGACCCCGCAGGGTTCCCAGGTGACCCTCGTGATGTGAACGTGTCATTTCCGTTTCATCTTCTGGCTCCAGCGGTCCAGTTGCTGCCGCCTCTCCTGCAGCAGCTGCCACACGGTCACCGACGCCCCTGAAGAACACACCGCCGTCAGGACGCCACACACACAATGCATTCAGGACAGATCCACCACAGAGTCATATCTGCTGACGGAGCAGGTTGTTCACAGAGGAGTCACCGGCCAGCAGCCCGTCGCCCGGGCTGAGAACACAGAGTGAACCAGTCTGACGCACCAGTGACTGGAGAGACTTCCCAGTGACTGGAGAGACTTCCCAGTGACTGGAGAGACTTCCCAGTGACTGGAGAGACTTCCCAGTGACTGGAGAGACTTCCTACTAATTTGAGAGACTTCCCAGTGTCTTGGGTGACTTCCCAGTGTCTTGGGTGACTTCCCAGTAACTTGAGAGACTTCCCAGTGACTTGAGAGACTTCCCAGTAACTTGAGAGACTTCCCAGTGTCTTGGGTGACTTCCCAGTAACTTGAGAGACTTCCTAGTAACTTGGGTGATTTCCCAGTGTCTTGAGAGACTTCCCAGTGACTTGAGAGACTTCCCAGTAACTTGAGAGACTTCCCAGTAACTTGAGAGACTTTCCAGTGTCTTGAGAGACTTCCCAGTAACTTGGGTGAATTCCCAGTGTCTTGGGTGACTTCCCAGTAACTTGAGAGACTTCCCAGTAACTTTGGTGGTTTCCCAGTGTCTTGAGAGACTTCCCAGTGACTTGAGAGACTTCCCAGTAACTTGAGAGACTTCCCAGTAACTTTGGTGATTTCCCAGTGACTTGAGAGACTTCCCAGTGACTTCCCAGTAACTTGAGAGACTTCCCAGTGACTTGGGTGACTTCCCAGTGACTTGGGTGACTTCCCAGTGACTCTTCATCGGTTAGTCTGGAGCGTCCACTCAGTAGTTGGTAGATCGTGTATTTGCTTTCTTTCCAGATATGAAATGAATAATATCACGAGACCGTTAGCCTAGCCTAGCATAAATACTGGACACAGAGGGAAAAAACACACACCCAGAAGCTCTAATAATAACTCAAAATGATATAGCGCTTTTCCCAATACACAAAGATGCTTTAAAGCACTAAAGCAATGTTGTCTCTAATGTGTACACAAAGCCAACAGGACCAGGTACAATCCACTAGAAGAGGGGTCAGGGGTCAGAAAGGTCACAGGGTTCATCCTCTGGGAACCTCGACTAGCTGCTTATCCATCCTAGAGCTACGCTGCTAGCATGGCTACAAACAACAACAATGCTACCTGCTGAACCATTGTGGTTTAGGGGTATGAATATCAGCCAATCAGCGGAGGGGGGAGGCGGGTCATGCCATTGCTACTGTAGGATTTTTAATTATGGGTTGCCAGATTTTGGTTTTGAGCTACCAAACCTGGCAACCCGAGGGAGGAGAAGAAGCTGCAGCCAGCTATTGTCCAACTGAAACTCTCCTAAAAGCTCCCGGTGCCACATGTTAAAGTGTTTACCTCCTTCAGGAGTTCATGGGTTTGTTTTTCACGGGTCCATCACATCAAAGAGACAAACATCACACCAAAGAGACAAACATTAAAGAGACACACATCAAACAAAAGAGACAAAAGTCATATAAAAAAAATAAAAATTGTATCAAAGAGACGAACATTAAAGAGACAAACATCACATCAAAGAGACAAACATTACATCAAAGAGACAAACATCACACCAAAGAGACAAACATCACACCAAAGAGACAAACATCAAAGAGACAAACATCACATTAAAGAGACAAACATCACACCAAAGAGACAAACATCACACCAAAGAGACAAACATCAAAGAGACAAACATCAAAGAGACAAACATCACATTAAAGAGACAAACATCACACCAAAGAGACAAACATCAAAGAGACAAACATCAAAGAGACAAACATCAAAGAGACAAACATCACACCAAAGAGACAAACATCAAAGAGACAAACATTACATCAAAGAGACAAACATCACACCAAAGAGACAAACATCACACCAAAGAGACAAACATCACACCAAAGAGACAAACATCACACCAAAGAGACAAACATCAAAGAGACAAACATCACACCAAAGAGACAAACATCACACCAAAGAGACAAACATCACACCAAAGAGACAAACATCACATTAAAGAGACAAACATCACACCAAAGAGACAAACATCAAAGAGACAAACATCACACCAAAGAGACAAACATCACACCAAAGAGACAAACATCAAAGAGACAAACATCAAAGAGACAAACATCACATTAAAGAGACAAACATCACACCAAAGAGACAAACATCAAAGAGACAAACATCACACCAAAGAGACAAACATCAAAGAGACAAACATCACATTAAAGAGACAAACATCACACCAAAGAGACAAACATCACAGAGACAAACATCACATTAAAGAGACAAACATCACATCAAAGAGACAAACATTACATCAAAGAGACAAACATCACACCAAAGAGACAAACATCAAAGAGACAAACATCAAAGAGACAAACATCACACCAAAGAGACAAACATCAAAGAGACAAACATCAAAGAGACAAACATCAAAGAGACAAACATCCTCCTCATACATCAGCAGACAATACAGTTTTTACTAAAAACCTCTTGCAGGCTCATACGGTTCATCTCACCATCATCATGACAAAAGACAGAATGACTTTGAGTGTCTTGACGTCTCACCAAGAGCCAGCACGGGCAGGGAGGTCATGAGGGCGAGGGGGGGGCGGGCGAGGCCCGTTGACCCCGTCGACCCCGTCGTGTTCAGAGAGCACGAGTCACCTGCTGGCAGCTCCTCACAGGGCAGAGCCAGGTACAGGGTGAGCCCTGAGGAGGAGGAGGAGGAGGAGGAGGAGGAGGAGGAGGAGGAGGAGGAGGAGGAGGAGGAGGAGGAGGAGGAGGAGGAGGAGGAGGACTTAATACTTCACCCAGTATGTCTGTTGTTCTCTACATGGGGGTCCAAACACTTTACCATGTTTTATTTTGTACCTGGATTGTTAGAATTTGATTATATATATATATATATATATATATATATATATATATATATATATATATATATATATATATATATTAATCTCCCTGTGTGTGGGTGTGTTACTGATACAATGTTTGGGGACCTTGTCTTCTTTCCTCACACACTTCCTGGTGTTTTATCATCGGCTCACTTCCTGTCTACGCTCCCTCTACTTCCTTTCTACCAGCGTGGCGAGACACGGTCGATTGTGATGTCATTAGACATGAAGTTGTTATGCAGACGGGTCTTCTCACCCTCAGTGGCCACGGACATGATGTACAGGGGGATGCAGAGGGTGTAGCGGGTCCACAGCATGTGGGGGGAGGGGCTGTCCATGGCACACAGCAGCTCGTGGGGGTACCTGTCCCCACACAACTACACACTGTTACACACAACACACACACACACTGCTCTCTGTATCCAGTGTGTTCATAAACTCCAGATGCATGTACATGTATTCAACCTGCCTTTAATAAGCAGCTGGTTCAGAAACTCCTTAAACTCTAAAGGACAGTGAACCTGGATTTAGAAACTCTGGATTAAGAAACTCTTTCATCTGATTTAAAGCATCTTTTTTGTACTATTTAGTATATTAATAATGGATTACATGAGAAACCCACAGCTCCACTGAGCTACAGCCAATGCACATGAGTTCAGTGTAGAGGTCGCTTTACGGGAATTGGAGGTTCAAGTGGTTTAGATGTTTTTTTAGAAGTTATAGAAATATTCGACTCCGTCACCCTTCATGCTTCTTGATCCAGAACAGATCTCAGCTGTTAATGTGATGAGTTCAATGTCATTTGGAAGTCAGAAAGTAGTTGTAAGGCCTGATTAACTGTTTACAATGTGTTCCCTGATGCTGATAACGGGCCACTCACTGGTTTATCCAGCTGTGCTACGAGTTCCTCTTCTCAGGAATATGAATATTCACAGAAAGCATGACTGAAAATAGACTCAAGATACAAAAACTATATGAACCATTAATAGACACTAATAATTATAGGCACCTTAAAACAAACAAGTGTGAATAGTTTTCAATAACATCCTGCAGACCCCGTTCGTCACGTGCTCACCGTACGAGGTCCAGAACGTTCCACAAGAAGAGCTGGGCACACACCACGGGTTTGCTCTGTATCTCCTCCAGCATGATGACCATGATGAGCAGGAGGTTCTTCTCCAGAACCTGAGGAACGGACCGTCAGCACGTGGAACCGTTGAATACACACACATCTGCCTCCACATAACATCCACATGATTCACTCCCCAGTCGGATACACACTTGGATGAAGCGGGGGAGGAGTCGGGCCTTCTCGATCCCATCCGCGATGTGGAAGAGCTCCAGGATGGAGAGCAGCTGGCACAGACTCATCATGAAGCCCACCGAGTAGAACGTGTCCGCTAAGGCATCTGCAAAGTCACGCAGACGCACGTCGTTTCATGAGAATGAGCTTATTACCTTTGTTTTGTTTTGTCATGTCATTCAATTAAACTATTGTATCTCACATGGACACGTTATTTATATCTCTAACATGCTACATATGTGTGTAAGATCTAGTTTGTATGTTTTCTCCTTCAAATTACAATCCAATAGCCTTTCATCCTAGTGCCCGGGCACTAGGACCTGGGGGAGGCTGCTGCGCCAAAGACAGCCAATGAGGTCCGCTCAAAGTAAGTGATGCACAGAGTGAGCTGCAGGTCCAGGTAGTTACAGAATGTGACTATATATAATATATAATATATATGGGTAGTTGTTAATGATTGTTACCTGCTTACATTTTGCTTTACTTGAGGTAAATGAAACTTAGAAACTCTCCAGTGAGCGAGATAAATACAAGAAATACTATCAACATCTCTCTTTTCTTGACATTACAGTAATATATTTTACTATCATATGTTTTTCCATTGTTTGGTATATTTGACACTGAACTAGTTCATCTCCATCTCAGTGATAAAGACCAAATGAGCCTAAAATATCACTATGACCCTGAAACTCTGTCTCTTGTACTGAATGAAGCAAAACTACAGAGCAACACTTTCTGATTGAACTGTCGGAAACAATGGACATGAAACAATGGATATGGAACAATGGACATGAAACTGGATGTGAAACAATGGACATGAAACAATGGATATGAAACAATGAACATAAAACAATGGACATGAAACTGGATGTGAAACAATGAACATAAAACAATGGACATGAAACTATGAACATAAAACAATGGATATGAAACAATTAACATAAAACAATGGACATGAAACTGGATGTGAAACAATGGACATGAAATAATGGACATGAAACAATGGACATGAAACTATGGATATGAAACACTGGATATGAAACAATGAACATAAAACAATGGACATGAAACTATGAACATAAAACAATGGACATGAAACTATGGATATGAAACAATGAACATAAAACAATGGACCTGAAACAATGGATAACCGGGGTCCCAAAAGACCTTGCACAGCATTGCATCCTTCTCCTTTCACCTGTGTGAAGCTCACCTTGACCAAACGTGAGGAACCTGGCGATGGTGTTGGCCAGGATCCAGGTGTGTCCACAGAACTGGAACAGGTTGTACGAGAAGATGTAGGCCAGCCGGAAACTGAGCCTGCAGAGAAACGGCCACAGCCGCCATTTGTTAGTGACTGGCCCGTTTCCCCGGTAACCGATCATTACCTCTGCTTCCTGGAGCAGACTGGGAAAAGTAAAAAAATCAGACGGATCCGGTGACTGTTGGACTTTGATTAGATTGGATGAGATGGAAACACAGTGAGGTTTCATTATAATATTCCTCATAACTGGTACCTCTCTTTTGGGAGTATGGATTGAACTGATGTGCTGACGAGAGGACTTGGCAACTTATTGTTTAGGATACCACACACTCTTTAAGTCACACATACAATTACTCAGAACTCTATTATCCATGAGCACCCAGAAAACCATGGATAATATTCAATTGAATGTATTATTGATTCATCTTTCATTTACGTGGCATACGTCAATTAAAAGGTTGCATTCAAGGGATTACTTAAGGAAGATTAGTTACATTTGTTGGCCAACAGCAACAAATGTAATGCTTTAAAACCAAAACAATGAGCTCTACATACATGTTGCTATTATGAACAAACTATAATGATGCTTGTTTCTTCATCCTTTAAAGCCTAAACGTAATGTGTGTACTACTCTATGCATCTCTACTGTCACTAGTACTCCTGACTCTTCCCTGTGAGAACTACAAACCTTCATTGCACGGCATCAGTGCACATCTAGATTTACTCTGCAAAACGGTAGTTTTTCATAACTGACTGCAGATTAAAAACAAAACAATCATAGAGTTAAAACATCGTGTAAATGACTGCACAATAAGCCCCAACCCGTCAGACACATTGGAACGCGAGGCCCGTTTGACAGTATTTAGCCGTTAATACTTGGCTTTGCTTTGTATATGATGGGCTGGTATTACGCAAGAGGAGCACAGCATTCCTTCTCTGTCTCTCTCTCTCTCACTCACATTTTCTCTCTCTCTCTCTCACTCACATTCTCCCTTTGATGTCTCCTGCTGCTCCTTCTGCAGGTCCAGGAAGAGGTTTCTGCTCCTGCTCCTGGATCCTGTGTGTTTGTGTGTTTGTGGCTCTTTGCAGCAGCTTCCTCCCCGTGCACAGAGACCCGCCTCTTCCTGGTTCCTTCACAACTGGAAGCAAGAAAGAGATGTCGCAATATCTGTGTTCTTGTAGTTCTTGCTCGTGCTGATGGTTCTGCAGCGAGGAGGAAGTGGAGTCCCAGCCCCATAAAAGAAGACCACCACTTCAAACTGGACTCTGGTGTTTTAATCTGATCACATTCTCAGTACTTTTCTAAAACTGTAGTTGTTTGATAACAATGGTGCTCTACTGCGCAGAGAAAATATGAGACACATGTCTACGAAAGAGAGAGAGAGGTAGGAGGAAGAGAGAGGGAGAGAGAGAGAGAGATGTTTGACATATACCTTCTGTCAATAAAACACAATGCACTGCTCTCTAGTGGTGGAACCAACAGAGAGCAGAATCAAGGTCATCAGTGTTTGGTAGTGAAGACGGTGAAACTGAAGTATATTATATCTGTCATGTGACATGTTGTTGAATTACAGCCCCGTCCCTCTCAGGCCTCTCTCCCTCCATAACTTCTTCTCCTGCCGAGTGATCCTGATCTTCAGGTGGGAAGTCATGAAGCTCCATGAAGCTATAAGAAGCTACATAAAGCTCCATGAAGCTATAAGAAGCTACATAAAGCTCCATGAAGCTATAAGAAGCTACATAAAGCTACATAAAGACATAGACGCGTCTGTTAGCTGCTAAAGAAGATGTCCTGCTTTGCTTTTACCGGCTATTTTATGACATCTCGGAGCTGTAAACTGTATATTATGTGACTAAGTGTTAATGATATGTTATGTGTGTAAGTTACGGATACATACAGAGTGTCTATCCGTCTTCTCGTTAACCACGTCCGTCATGTGCATTGAATGTTTATGTTTATCTGGTCACATGACAGATTGCTTCCAGGGGCCTCTTCCGTTTTTTCATCACTTCAAGGGTTTTTGGGGAGTTACTCCTGATCCGATGTGAGGTCAAAGGTCAGAGATGTCGACTGTGTACTGATTGTTAAGCCTTAGCCTATGAGAGGAGTTTGTAATTGTTGATAATGGGCTCTATAAAATAAACTGAATTTGATTTAATTCATTTTAATTGAATGATGTCACTTTCTTAATCCTTCTTGATCAACATGTTTGAGCGCCTGCTGTTTTGAGGTGCAGAAGTAACTGTATCTCCTCAAGACCTGCAGTCACCACGGAAATAGTGCTCCAAATATATCCTGTCACTGTGGAGGGGTTTTCAGCCATTCGGCTCCAGTCAATGTTCCTCATGTTTGGGCCCACAGACAATTGGAATGTCCACCAGAAAACATGTGTAGGTTCCTCTGGAGATGAAGGAACACTAGTCTCCTTCTCTGGTCTCCTACTCTGGTCTCCTTCACCAGGCTCCTTCAATTCAATTCAATTCAATTCAATTCAATTCGGTTTATTTTGTATAGCCCAATATCACAAATTATAAATGTGCCTCACAGGCCTTTACAGCCTGTACACATAGACATCCCATAATGCGCACTACGCGCTGTGCGTAGGGCACCAAGTCCTGAGGGGGCACCAAAGAATACAAAAAAAACATCATAGTTAGAATATGTATAATGCAGATATTATTTCAGTATAGAAATATGTGGCACCTTTTAGGCATAAATATCACAAAACAAGCAGAACAAAAGATATATTGAATTGCTAAAAAAAGTTATGATGGTGCCCCCCCCCCCAAAAAAAACAAATACACATTAAATTTCCCAAGCTCGCCGTGGCCCTTTCCTCTCAGTGGCCTGACGGACTTTGACAATAAGCTTCAACTTCTCGATAATGGCCTCAAAAAGACAAAAGGAGTCAGGGGCAGAAAAAAAGGAAGAAACTGCAAGATGATGCCTGTGCATCACTTTCAGGGAAGACCATGTTTAATCATTGTTAAATACGGGAAATGTGCCGCTAATTTAATGGTTAGCCTATGCATACACCTCGAAGTAGCTGACGTTACAGTATTGCTAATGTTAGCTCACTCAAATATGTTATAACTTAGGTGCTGTAACATTTAGCTCCACACCTTCCTTTTATTATTCCTTGTTTTCATCCTGTCTCTCTCTCATGTCGTTCCAGATCCTGCTTCCCATCTCTCAGTCCAGCTCCCTTCACCTGCCTCTGGTCACCTCGTTAGTCCCTCATTCCCTTCACCTGGTCCTCCCCCCTCCTCACCTGCAGCCCCTCCCCTCGTTAGTCCCTCATTCCCTTCACCTGGTCCTCCCCCCTCCTCACCTGCAGCCCCTCCCCTCGTTAGTCCCTCATTCCCTTCACCTGGTTCTCCCCCCTCCTCACCTGCAGCCCCTCCCCTCGTTAGTCCCTCATTACCTTCACCTGGTCCTCCCCCCTCCTCACCTGCAGCCCCTCCCCTCGTTAGTCCCTCATCACCTTCACCTGGTCCTCCCCCCTCCTCACCTGCAGCCCCTCCCCTCGTTAGTCCCTCACTATTTAGCTCCCTCACTTCCGCTTGTCCTCTAACAGATCGTCTTGTGTTCTTCTTGAAGCCCTCCAGCGTTACCAAGTGATTTATCTGTTCACGTCTGTTTTGTTCCTGCTGGAACTTTGAGTAAAGTAAATTGTTTTCCAGTTCTGTCTCCTGAGTCGTGCATTTGGCTCCACCCTAATACTCCCGTGACAGGTGCAAGTAACTCCTGAAGGAGTTATGCTTGGGGCACTAAAATGGCGACACTGTAGACATCCCTGTCCCAGGTCTCCTTCAACACGCTCCCATAGGTAAGCCAAGAGGCTGCATGGACAGGTCTACTGGTTCATGAATGGACAGGTCTACTGGTTCATGCACGGACAGGTCTACTGGTTCATGCATGGACAGGTCTACTGGTTCATGAATGGACAGGTCTACTGGTTCATGCACGGACAGGTCTACTGGTTCATGCATGGACAGGTCTACTGGTTCATGCATGGACAGGTCTACTGGTTCATGCATGGACAGGTCTACTGGTTCCAGTCTTTATAACACAGAACGGAGCCTCAGCTCCAGCAACAGGATGACGACCTCATAGTTTTCTCCAGGGTTCCCGTCATCCCATCACGTCACCCAGCACTGTGGATGCACATGTTGTGTATCGACACCTAGGGTTCACTCTCGGAACTACACTTCAATATCATCAGCTGGACCAATACACATTACACAGGCCGTAGTTTGGACATCCCTAGAAGTCTTCCTGACAATGATACTGCTGCATAGAATACGAGTGCTCAGAGTGTTATTGTCCAGTAGCTGTCACCTTGAAGGGGGGTGGTGGCCCTCTCCCATGTGTGGGTCGAGTCAGGCTGATCCAACATGAGGTCAAAGGTCAGGGATGACGAATGTGGACATTGTTAAGCCCTCTGAGGATAGGTTGTATTTTATGATTTTGGGCTGAACTAAATAAACTGAATTGAACTGAACGCCGCTCAGCGGCCAGATAACAGGTCTTTTCTTTTTCAGGAGCTTTATTAATATTTATCTGGATATAATTACAATTTGAAACAATTTGAACAAACTTAACAAAGTATTTTTCAAAAAGAAATGACCCACCTAAGCTATATAAGGGACAGGGGAAAGGGTAAAACAATAACAAAGTATTGTATAGTTACTGTTGACTTCTTCAGTGTATAATCCAGAGCCCTAAACCAGAGCTGAGAGTTGATTATTATTCATAACTATACAACTTGAATCGTGCTCATGATGTCATGGATGCACAGGGAACGCTGCAAGAGTGTCTCTGCTGTGAAGCTTTAACAGAACTAAATGTGAAGATGTTTCTGTTGATGCCTCCTCACTTTCTCAGGTTATTGCGGTGTTATAGTGTGTTTATGGGATTACTGCTACTTTGCTATGCCGGATAACAAATGCATTACAATGTGTTACTTAACTGATAAAAATATATAAACGTTCACATATTAACAACAAACACTTCCTTTCATATGACCCGTTCACTCCATTGTGTCATGTATTGATAACAACATGAGGGAATACAGGAGCTTTAACTCCATCGTCACATTATGTCTGCATGTTGTTTTGCTCACACTGGATACGACGGACACTTGTTCTGGAGTCTCTGACCAGAGTTCAGAACCAGAACCAGAACCAGTTATTGCCAATTATGTTGGACATACAAGGAATCTGTCAGACAGGCGATGCATAACAGACAATGAGACAATAACACAATAAGACAAATAAGACAAGTCTCACAATAACACAATAACACAAAAAGACAAAAACACAAAAAGACAATAACACAATAAGACAATATGACAATAAGACAATAAGACAATAAGACAATAAGACAAATATCACAGTGCTATAAATATCAATTGATTCAATTTACAATCCCATTGAAATGTGCTGTCATGAAGTTTCATTCACATGAAACAGTTGGTCAGGGTCGTGTTTCACACTCAGTATCAGCTGCATTTACTCTGTTGGCAGGCAGCAACGGCTGGGAGCCTGGAGCCTGGTGGTGAGTTCAAAGACTGGGGAGCCTGGAGCCTGGTGGTGAGTTCAAAGACTGGGGAGCCTGGAGCCTGGTGGTGAGTTCAAAGACTGGGGAGCCTGGAGCCTGGAGCCTGGTGGTGAGTTCAAAGACTGGGGAGCCTGGAGCCTGGTGGTGAGTTCAAAGACTGGGGAGCCTGGTGGTGAGTTCAGGGCCCTGAATCAGTATCGGTAGTCCCAGATAGTATTTCCCACAGACTCCTGCAGTGTGATCTACAGAGGTTAAATACTCGCCTCATGTACTGAACTGAGTCATAGTTATTCTCATTACTCTCGTCATACATCTGAAATGATCTTCATAGCTTGCAGCATTAATGGTGAAGATTGTGGTTCAAGCCGCACGCATCAATAGTCTCATACTGGCAGTGGATCACATGACTGTCACGCGAAAGGTGAAGAACTCAGTGAGAAATATATCCAGCTATAGAGGTTCTGATGAGGTTCTGAAGTTCTGTTGAGGTTCTGTTGAGGTTCTGATGAGGTTCTGCTGATATCCATACACTGTCATATTCCTTGAATGTATTTTAGACTGTAAAGCACTCCGAGACAAATATGTAATTTGTGAAACTGGGCTCTACAAATAAACTGAACTGAATTGAATTGAAATTCAGTCTCACCGTTCTGATATTATTATTTTATTTTAGGGGGAACCTATTTCTCTATTTTCATATATTTATGTTTTTATCAGAGGGTGTAATAGTGATCTCTGACAGTAAAAGATATTAAACAGTGTCTGTGAGGTTCAACCTACTTATTTAAACCCAATCCATAATAGTTAACTAAACCTAAACAAGTGGTTAAAACACTTTGATAGAGACATATTTAGACATATTGATATGAACTGTGTTTCCGGCTCAGAGCGTCTGGAGTCTGAAGTGCGTTAGGGTTATGGTTGAAGTGGATCCAGCCTGCTCTCCAGCTGGAGAGCCGGTTTCCTCCTCAACGTCACTGAAATGCATTCTTAGGTTGATGGAGTATTAAATGTTCTAGAAGCCATATTGCTCACTCAGAGGGGACGCAGCTGGGCGCCTCAGTAAAGCCTGCTGTACATACAGCATTTATAATTCCATCAATTCATTTCATTTTGAATTTAAATTGAGGATTAAAACATTTTCAGTGTCAAGAGACCACACAAGGGTTCCCAGAGATGTGTCAAGTCAGAGCTCTCTAAAAATAATCATTCCTTTATTACAGATGACCTATTTATGTGACCTATACCATCTTCCAATTCAATTCAATTTAATTTAATTTGTATCGCCCAACATCAACAGTTATCCTCAGAGGGCTTTACCATCTGTACACGTACGACATCCCTGACCTCTGACCTCACATCGGATCAGGAACAACCCTCAGGGGGAAAGGGAAAGAGGCCCCTGGTGGTCCCTGGACCCCAGCCCCCCCAGCCCCCCCCCCCCCCTCTCCTGAGAGCGTCACACATGCAAAGTGGTTCATGACGGTGCGGTGGCTGAGTCATCGTCTCCAGGCCGCTCAGCGGTTCATCTGAGCTGTCTGTACTTTTAGAAACAGCTGTGAGTCGTCTGTCGGTCCGGCAGAGACAATATTCCCCTCTGACATGTGGAGATGATGTATTATAAACTAATATAAATAATGAAGTAAAGGACTAATGTGTCAATATTGGTACAGTAAATTGACTTAGTTACTTTCCGACACCCCCCCACACACACACACACACACACACACTCCGAGGTCATAAAAACAATAATTTAACAACAGGAGTCAGGTTCTGATTATAATATTCCTTTTATGCTCAAGATCACCCCAAAGGATACACTGGCCCTTTAAATCATGGTCAGGAATGAACGTCATCGACATGTAAGTGGATTCATGGACCTCATTAGTTGGGATTTATATTTGTTGTTTCTTACAATTATTGAACTCATTGGGTCGGGGAGTCCTCTCAGTGACCCCCTATTGGTCAGCAAACCCCATCTTGAGAACCATGTGTCCTGGAGACAGTTGTTCAATGCGTCTGCTCCTTTATAGAGACGCTCCATTGAGCTGGAATGTCCTCTGTCATCAGTGTCGGTCTAACCTGGCAGCGCCATCAGCCTAAAGGTCTGAGGAATCCGGGGGGGGGGGGGGGGGGGAGGTTAGGGGGGTTTCCGTGTCCGCGGTAACGTCAAACCTGCCGCTTGAGCCATGAAGACAGAGCGAAGCTGCGTGGAGACGCCGGCGGCTCTCCAGGAGTTCAAAGACGTGTTCCAAAAACACAAGGATGCGCCGGAGGAGCAAGAACAAAGCAATTACGTCGATTTGGAGTTATCAGGTGGGCCACATCCGGAGAAGGACTGGAGCTGTGGTGAGAGGAACCACGTGTCTGTCCTTATTTACAGCAGCAGCGCGGGAGATCCGCGCGTAACGGAGTCAACCCAGGAGCTGGAGAATACAACCAATATGAAAACGAAGACAACTAATAATGATGTCATTTGTAAATGTGTAGAGGATGTCCAGGAGGATCTCTCATGTCTTAACGCAAAGCCGGAATCTGGAGACGGAGGCGAGCGCGTCATGACGCAGCGCGAGGTGTCTCAAGGAGAAGACAGCAACAACCCCCCACGAGGGGATGGATTACACGGTAGAGATAACGATCTGAGCTGGAGAAGTGAGTCGGGTGGCTTTGAGGAGGATGGTGATGGTAGTTTGGTGCTTTCCAACCACTGCGTCCCGTGCGTAACGGAGGATGAGTCCCAGTACATCACCACGCACGAAATCCAGCTCTCGGAGCTCTCTGACCACGAGGAAGACTACCTGGGAGTGGACTCCTCCACCAGCTGGGACGTGAAGAACGACAACCAGGTGTACTCTTTTGTCGACTACGGTGACGCGGCGGTGGGGGGGAGGGGGCCCGCCCGCCAGCCGCGCTCTCACGGTGGAGCAGCAGCAGTCAGCACTCTGCTGGAAGGTGATCCGTCCGCCGGGGCCCAGCTCACCAGCTCAGATGAGAGCGGGTCGAAGCCCCCGCAGCAGCAGCAGCGCAGCGGCAACAGCGCGGCGCAGATCCACCTGTCAATCAGGACCACTTCTCGAGCTATAAATGACCCTGGCAGCATCCACGAGCAGGGGAATATACTCCATCATGCCGCGCGCTCCTGGGATCCGAGTCGCTATGTGTCGAGGGGGGGTGATGGGGAGTGTGACAGGACGAAGTGTTTCATAGCCGCGCCCGGACGCGTGCACTTTGGCCGCAGAGTGAGAGGGAAGGAGGTCACCGGGTCCTCCAGCTGCGCGTCCAGCGAGCCGGACGACGCGGACAAGGAGGTGCGCGAGCTGACCGACAGGTCCTTCAAGAGCCTGGCCTATCCGGCCTCTGATGCCATCAACGTCTGCAGCTCCAGCGAGTCCTCTGCATCAGAGCATGCTGGGAAAGGGGCACACGGGTGCATGGCCACGTTGAACATGCCGAGGGGGCTGGAGCAAAGTGTGGGTTCCCATCAAAACTCAGTGGCCAAAAATAGAGACAATAAATGTTATAAGGGCATCGCGCTGGCCAGCATCAAACCGCCCACCTCCAACAAGCTCGTCCCTCTGAATGGAGACCCCCCATACAAACGCATGGAGCTGCTGGGGGACTTCATTCAGGGCCACAGCGGAGCGAATACACTCACAGAGACTCTGGATTTCCGTTGCAATGCCAAGTCAGCAATGTCTGGGGGAGAAAGGATCACTAAGTGTGCACACAACGCTGCAGGATCACGTTCCACGGATGAAGTGACCAACAGTTTACGAAGGAGAGGGGCCAGCAATAAGTCGCCCTCCAGCACCATGGAAGACACGCACAAGAAAGCCACGTTTGCCTCGAGCATGATCAAAAATCTCATTTCTAAAAAGATCCAGTTCGAGCAGGAACGTAAGATGGAACGAGGGGAGATACGCGAGCGGCATCCGACGGCCTCCCCGGGGCCCGTGCACCCGGAGAGCGACGGCCACCGGGAGAAGGGCTGCAGGGAGCTGCGCAGGCAGAGCTCCCGGTTCTCCGACAGCAGCGCCGAGTTCGCCATCGTGTGCGCGGAGGAGTTGGGGGACTTCGCGGCCGGCGGCGCGTGTGACTCCCGGAGCGACAGTCGGAGACGCGACGAGATGGAACCGGCCGCTGAACAAGGCGGGCTGGAGGCGTCCAGAAGCCCGCTGCACCGCCGCCACAACAGCGCCTTCAGATGCTGGAAGGACAAGGAGCAGCTCGAGCTGCCAGAGGAGCATGAACACGACCCGGAGAAGTCCGCTGAGGACGGAGAGGCCGCGGGGCAGCAGGACGCCGCGGGGAGAGGCAAACCGACGAGAAAGTCCCTTTTGTTCGTGCCAAGTATCCAAACGCTGTCTGGTGACGGAGAAGCGGGACAGCAGCTGCAGAACAGGAGTTATTCCCCATATGGAGACGGAGCAGATATGCGCACTGACAACACGCCATACATGGCGGACTCCCGGAGCGCGGCCACGTCCACATCTCCGGACATTAAAATTAATTTAAAGAGCGCGAGAGACAATAAAAAAGAGCCTTTTGGCGTGTCCAGACCGCGCGCTCCTAATATAGGATGTGACGTCAGAGCGGACCGCTCTCAGAGCCAGGTGCTGGCTGCAGCACTGAAGGGTGAGTCCGCAGAGAAAGGTCCACATTTCATGGTCAGAGACTTCAGAGAGAACAAAGGGAAGCTGCAGCCGCCCATTCACCAAGTGACAGACGTGCGTAAAATGGTCAAAAGTTCCTATCACGTTGTCTCTTTGGATAACAGCGACGGCCCCTCAGAGCAACACCAGCACATATCCTCTCGGAATACTAACTCTGTGTCCCCGATCGTCATCAAATGTCAGTCTGTGAAGACAAATAACGAGAAACGTTCTACAGAGGAGCTGCTGGACACGGACAGGTCGTCTCCAGAGGGCCACGACAGTGTCCAGCTGCAGAGGGCAGCAGGGAGAGCACCCCTGGGTGTCTCCAACGACGCCTCAGATGGAGACATTGGGTTCATAATCGGAAGCAGAGCGACTTCAACGAAGCAGGACAACATATCCGACATCGCGGATAAGAAACCCGAGTCAAAGGTTACGAACCAGGGCCCTTTGGAAAAGCTCCAGGCTGCGGTGAAAACCATGGAGCAGATGTATACGTTTGATAGAAATGAATGGAAAAGGAAGCAGGAGCAGCGTCTCCTGACCGGCAGCCACGTGCTCTCCCTGATCGCCAGCGAGGAGCACGGCGGGCTGGAGGAGGCCGGCGGCAGAGCGCCCGGCATGGACCGGACCACCGGGAGAGACTCCTTTCTCCACAAGACGCCGCCGGCAGCAGCGGCGTTCCCGGGCGCCGGCTGCAGCCCGCTGCGGCAGGAGGACAAAGACCTCCCCGGGGGCTCCGAGACTCGAGAGGACCGGCGGGTCGGGAGGTCGACGCGCGCCTCGGGGAACAAAAGCATGTTCGGCCTCAAGGCCCAGCCGGCCGCCATCGCTCCAACACCCTTCAGCACCAAGAGCTTCGTCCCCAAGTCCCCCAGAGTGCCCGTGTCCTCAAAAGTAGGACGAGCGAAGCCGAGCGTCACTGAAGCGTCCAAACCCAAGGAGGGGGAGTGGTCCTCACAGGAGCTCTCCAGGGCCTCGGCTGACCGCGACAACTCCCTGACCGCTCCGGTGAAGTCTCTCGCCAGCGGCAGAAAGCCAGAAGTCTCATCCACCGATCCAACGCCAGTGTACGCCGATCAGACTCAACCGACCACTCCTCCAAGACACCTGGGATCCGGCGCCAGGGTCTTGGAGGACCTCAGCCGGTCGCCTAGGCGCTCCAGCATGGTGATGGACACACCTCCACCTGAGTTCCCTCCGGCTACCATCTACCACTCGTTGCCATTGGGCCTATCCGCCAATCAGCCTCAGCTGTACTGCTTCTCCCCGGCCGTGGCCCCCACCCCCGCTCTGGAGCCCTTCCAGGCCACGCAGAGGAAGATGCTCCTGGACCCCACCACCGGGAGCTACTACCTGGTGGACACCCCCGTGCAGCCGGCCACCAAGCGGCTCTTTGACCCCGAGACGGGTCGGTACGTGGACGTGCCCATGCCGCAGGCTCCCATGACCCCGGTGCCCATGCCCATGTCCCCGTTGGCCCTGAGCCCCGGAGCGTACGGACACACCTACATGATCTACCCGGGCTTCATGCCCACGCCCTCCGTGATCCAGGCCCGGACGCTGGTGCAGTCGCAGATGTCGACGCAGCCGGAGGGCGTGTACCTGGAGAGTCCCTGCTACATGGCGGCCTACGGGGCGCAGCAGCAGGCCGCCGCCGGCAGGCCGCCGCAGCCGGGCAACAGCATGGGCTCCCAGCAGGGGCCCCGGATCATAGCTCCGCCCTCTTTTGACGGGACCACCATGAGCTTCGTGTTGGAGCACAGATGAACACCTGGCAGGTGAGTAGTTCTGTCTGTAGTTCTGTCTGTTCAGCTCGTGCACGTAGTGTCAGGTTCCAGGAGACCTGAGTGAACCACGTGTCGTGTGGGTAGAATTACTTTATGATTAGTTTGTGATAATAATAATAATAATAAATGCATTTTTCAGTTTGAATACATTAGAAGCGTGAATAACCTTTTCTTACAATATATTCAAACTTGAATGTGCTTTCATTTCATGGTTCAATTTCACCTGGACAGGGGTCACCTGGACAGGGTTTAGTTAGACAGGGTTCACCTGGACAGGGTTCATCTAGACAGGGTCACCTGGACAGGGTTTAGTTAGACAGGGTTCACCTGGACAGGGTTCATCTAGACAGGGTCACCTGGACAGGGGACATCTAGACAGGGTTCACCTGGACAGGTTCACCTAGACAGGGTCACCTGGACAGGGTCATCTAGACAGGGTTCACCTGGACAGGTTCACCTGGACAGGGTTTAGTTAGACAGGGTTCATCTGGACAGGTTCACCTGGACAGGGTTTAGTTAGACAGGGTTCATCTGGACAGGGTTCACCTGGACAGGGTCACCTGGACAGGTTCACCTAGACAGGGTCACCTGGACAGGGTCATCTAGACAGGGTTCACCTGGACAGGGTCACCTGGACAGGGGTCATCTAGACAGGGTTCATCTGGACAGGTTCACCTGGACAGGGTCACCTGGACAGGGTTTAGTTAGACAGGGTTCATCTGGACAGGGTTTAGTTAGACAGGGTTCATCTGGACAGGGTTCACCTGGACAGGGTCACCTGGACAGGTTCACCTAGACAGGGTCACCTGGACAGGGTCATCTAGACAGGGTTCACCTGGACAGGGTCACCTGGACAGGGGTCATCTAGACAGGGTTCATCTGGACAGGTTCACCTAGACAGGGTTCACCTGGACAGGGTCACCTGGACAGGGTTTAGTTAGACAGGGTTCACCTGGACAGGGTCACCTGGACAGGGTCATCTAGACAGGGTTCATCTGGACAGGGTCACCTAGACAGGGGTCCAGTCCATCCCAGGGCTCGTATAGAGACAACCAGTCACACTCACATGGCGTTTAGTGTCTTGTAACTTGAGCTGGTGTCTTTGGACTGTGGGAAGGAAGCCGTAGAACCCGAGGGAACCCACACTGCTACTGGGAGAACACGCACACTCCACACAGAACCGGAGCCTCCTGCTGGGAGGCGACAGCGCTGGTCACTACGGCTCCTTAATAACCAAGGATGGGTCAATGCAGAGAATAATGATCTTTTCTTTCTTTTCTAATTAATACAGATTAAAAGTGCTCAAATTAGAAAACACAATCACTTGTTTTCTAAAACAAGTTTTTTTAAAGTTGCAGTCTGAAATCACATTTTATACCAATCATCTGTTGTGAAGATGATTATTTAAGTGCCATTGTAAGTCTGATAGGACAGATGGTAAAGCCCTCTGAGGCAAATGTGTCATTTGTGATTCAGGCTATACAAAATAAATTGAATTGAATGATTATTAATTCCCCCAGTGTCCTATTAATGAATGAATTGTGATCACTGTGTCTCCGTAGGCCTTACCTAACCCCGACCACGCCTGTAATTACATAACGTATCGGTGGCACACTCCCCATGCCACAATTTAACACCTCGCCCAAATGCAGGTTAGTTGGTCTATTTATGAATTCTCTAGTAGTCAGTTGGAAAAGGCCATTAAGAAGGTAAGTGATCGTGGCCCAGCATGCAACAGGAGAAGACACCATGTGATTGTAAAAGTCTGCAACCGAGCACCTGGGCGAGGCAGCCACGCTCACGAGCCGCGAAGTCTGATGGCTCCGCAGCGACGCCCAGGATTATATTGATATAAGATAATCACGGCCGAGGTGTGTGAATGCAGCGCCGGCCGCCGCGTGTGAAAGGTCGCGCGGCGCCCGGCATTCGTCGTGTGTAAACCCGCTCCGCTTCAGCTGCTGCTGCACATCAAGCGGGGCAGCTGGTCTTTTTATAGGACCGGTCATCTGGAGACACAGAGAGCGAGACGCCAGGTTCACATGGCCTCCGCTCAGCAATTACACAAACACAACATGCAACATAGCGGCAGCACATTCGGAGTTCCCCTTCTCCTGTGAGTGGGCCGCATGCCGGAGGGCTCAGTTATGTTTATAAAGGAAACCGATCCCCTGAAGCTGAGGCCTCCAGGCTGGAGGAGTGGGGTCAGTTCAAACCCCACAGGCTGGATGCAACGCCGTGTGTGTGAGGAACGTCGGGAACAATGTTCCCGGCCATGTGGAGCCTTCGCGTGTGGACAGACATCCAAGAGCAATCAGAGGGAGTCAGCGGCTCCTCTTGGGCTGCAGGCTCTGAGGGTTTGAGGGTTCCAGGCATGCAACACAGAACTAGGTCAAGCTGGACGTTGCTGTCTTCACACTGGCGTCTAAAGGTTTGGGCTCACCCAGACAATGTTGTGTTTTCCATCAAAACTCACTTTTATTTATCAGGTGAATTACAAAATGAATTAAAACTTCACACATTTCATTTATACTACACACATACACACACTTGGCATTTTGAACACTGTCTATATTTATTTTATTTTATTTTACACTGCAGTCATTACTCATTAGTATTATATTTGTGTATGCATGTATGTTGTGTATATATATATATATATATATATATATATATATATATATATATATATATATATATATATATATATATATATATTATTTTGTATTTTATATTTTACTTTGCACAGTCACTGTATTATATTTGTTTGGGTGTGTGTGTGTGTATATGTATATATATATATATATATATATATATATATATATATATATATGTATAAATGTTTCATTTTACATACATATATGCTTCATTTTGTACTTTATATTTTACTTGTATACTCTATATCTTTCATCCCTGTTTTTTTATATTTTATATTTTATTCTCGTGTGTTTAGTTTATTGGTGCTGCTATTGTGACGACAAACTTCCCCTTGAGGATTAATAAAGTATCTATCTATCTATCTATCTATCTATCTATCTATCTATCTATCTATCTATCTATCTATAAAATAAAGTCAAGACATTGACAAGGTTAGAAATAATGATTTTTATTGTAAATATTAATGTTGTTCTTATTGTGGCTCAAAGGAAGGCCACTTTTGTAGCTTCACCAGCATAACTGTTTTCAGCTGCGCTCACTTAAAAAGGGTTTAAAGGGTTTTCTCCCCCTCCGTTGGTCTTCTAAGGCGATAACACAATGTACCACTAGAACATGGAGATGGGCCTCTACACACCAGAGAATAGTCATCTACACATCAACATGTAGAGTTTATGATTCATTTAATGTATCTTCGGTGATAAAAACAGTGCTTTGAACAATCAGGACATTTCTATGTGACCCCAAACTTTTGAACGGTGTACTTCAAACCCACCGTGTTGTGTTCTGTGGAGAGAGAGACACATTGCAGGTTTATAAAGGTACAGATGGTTTGCAAAGTCAAACTATGTCCTAATAGATTTCTTTAATCTCTTCCCTGCAGGCTCTGGACGGGAAGGACCCTTCTGTGTGTCGGTGTGTTGCCTGTCAGCAATTGGCTGCTTGTTATGTCTTTTTTAGCAACTTCAATATTTTTGGACTATGTCTGTACCCCATGCTGCTGTAATCCCCTAATTACCCACTGCAGGACTAATACAGGATGATCATCTCGAACTGTGAGATGGGTTGTACAGATGTTCTCGGTCCCAGAGGATGCATCCTACCGACACAACAATAAATATACATATTCATGGCCCCTCAGGACGGGTTCTCAGTCATAAACATGACATGACTGATGCAATGTGTGTGTTGAACATGTATTTCTGCGTGTATCACTGTTTCATAATTTAGTATTTTGACTTCCTGTTTTGTACTTGAACTGGTTCAGACTGGATCTGCTGGCCAGTCCCTCCGTTCCTTTGACTGAATGTTTGCTGCTCGGCGGTCTTTGAGCCTCGAGTCCAACCCAACGCCTCCATGACCGCGCTGCTGTAAACGTGTACCCCCTCATGTGATTAATGCTAGAAGACGTATAAAGAAGTGAAAGATATCGTGATGTATTGAGATGAATGGATGATGAAGGTTGTGTTTGGTGTTTTAGTTTGAGATGATTGCTGTTTTCTGGTAACCCTGGTCCCTGTTCTGGATGTAAATGTTGCTCCTTTGCTGCTCTACTGCGGTCTATTAACATATTATAACATATTGTATAATCTGATTGGAGAAAGTCTAAATTAAAGGGTCAAAAATGTAACTTACAAAGACATTGTACATTGTTTTTACTCTAGATCATTTGTTATACCTGCTGAAGTGTGTGAATAATCATATTGAATATAGCAAGCAAGAAGATGCCTAAAGCTCAACAATAATATGGATTCATAAACCGTCCAAAAAAAATGAGGAAACAAGATTGTTGATGGGAACAATACGACTCCTGATGAAAAGTGACATTGTGTTGAGGTAAAGTAGCTTGTTGTTTACAGTATGCTCACTAAAAGCATGGATTCATTATCAGGATTAGGAAAACCAATATTATGATGTGTCATCTTGTATGCTGCACATGAGGGACCACGACAGATATCACACTGAACAAGTCTTATTTGAGTAGTTATATATATATATATATATATATATATATATATATATATAAAATATATAAAAGCCTGGTTTGTTTTTAATTAATCCTAATTCCCTACTTTAATTCTGAATATCAGATGCATATTCCATCCGTCCACTATCAGTCACTAAACAGGGGTCGGGTGGCGGTGGCAGCTGACCACGCTTCCCTCTCAACGCAACATGTTCCAGCTCATTCTGGGGGTCCAGGCCAGCAGAGAGATATAATCCCTCCAGCCGGGGGTCTCCACCCAGGGGAGCGTGCCCAGAAAAGCTCCAGCGGGAGGCGGCCAGGAAGCATCTTGATTAGATGCCGAACGAGCTCAGCTGACTTTGGACACGAAGGAGTAGCGGCTCAACTCCAAGTTCCCTCCTGATGAAACTCATCTCCTGACCCCATCTCTAAGGCTGAGCCCTATAAAAGAAACTCATCTCTTTACTCTATCTCTAAGGCTGAGCCCCCTCACTTGTATCAGCAACCTCGTTCTTTCGGTCATGAGGAGGAGTTCCCATATTCCTGAACTTGTAATTCAGTATTACTCCTTGGTTGGCCTTTACATCGAGGACATAGCGGGTCAGAGTTAGGGTACATTGTTGCCAGTCTAGCATTAGAGTAATGCGCCCTGTGTACCACTTTCAGCTGTATTAAGTTGTGTTTAGCCGATGTAGATGATGTGTAAATCAAGTCTAAAATAGAGTCCCATTGGTCATTTGTTATAACCACTCCAAGATCGGAGTCTTAGGCCGTTCTTACAATTTCCAAGGGTTGTGGTTTCTGATTGAGTTTCAGGAAGCAGCACAAAGATTTACCAACATCAAAGCTTTCCAAACACATTCGCCAAGAAGAAAATCTTCAATTGCAAAAAACAAATCTTTTTGGAATCTCTTTTGCGACCCACTGACCCACATTCTCCATTCTCATGTTCCACTTCACTTATTGTGTATTTGTCACAAACACATTCTCATTTGATAGAAAGGTTTGAACTGTTCATTGTTTAACTGACGCCATACTGCAGAAAAGGAGGAACATATTTATTAATATTTATTAATGGAGATTTAATGTTCAGGGCAGTCGTCCAACTCATATCTGTTTTTAGGACGTTAGCCCCATCTAGTGGTCAACATGTATATTTTGATCCAAGAAAGTGTTTCTACCAAGTTTTCTGTCAGTCTTGATTCAAATTTCATTTATATTTACGAAGGAGACATATATGTGTCGTCCCACAGCAAGGCAAGGACAACCCACCCAGAGCATAATATGAACATGCGTATTGGCTTCTGGGACGTGATAAACAAAGGAGCTCCATGCGTGTGAAGAACAGCACTGGACACGGCTGTTCTTTGGTTCCACACTTTGTCAAAATAAAAATAAAAGCTGAACAGATAAATGCAAAGTGGGGGAACCACAACAAGGACGGAATCTCAGGGTCACTAAATATGACGTTTGTGTGGTGGTTAGTGCTATGGACGTTTACATTTGTTTTTGTGAAACGGGGAAATGCAGTTCCAATGCCCTTGTAAGAGATGTGAAAGTCAAAGCCTTCAGGAATACACTCCCTCCGCACCCTCCGCTCATCCTCTTCTGGACTGTTAAACATCCCCACGTCACGCCTCAGTACCATGGGTGCCCGAGCCTTCAGCTGCTCAGCACCCAGGCTCTGGAACTCCCTCCCCCCGCACATAAGACAATCAGACTCCATCACATCATTCAAGTCCCAACTAAAAACCCACCTGTTCAAACTGGCATAGTCTTCCTAACTGGATCCTGTACACTTCACTTGTTTTTATGTTGATGTTCTGTTTTAATGTTTTATTGTTGTTTTTATCTATCATACTTTTATCCTGTATCCTGTTAGATTTTATTGTAAGGTGTCCTTGGGTGACATGAAAGGCGCCTCCAAATACAATGTATTATTATTATTTATTATTATTATTATTATTATTATTATTATTATTATTATTATTATTATTATTATTATTATTATTAAAGCATGAGCAGAGCAGCAGGCGGCCCATCCCTTTGTGACCAGAGCTCTCACAGTGAACTACGGGTGCCTGCTACAGCCGTCGGGAGAATTCAGCCAACGTACGGAAGATTTATTCTGTGATCACAAGCGAAGAACAAGCGAAGAACAAGCGAAGAACAAGCGAAGAACAAGCTCTCTGCGATTGCGATCACACCGGGAGTCTCTCCCAGAACACACAGGTTGATCGGGAAAGAACTCTCTCCCAAGAAAAGTTCAGCCCTTTAATACACAGATTTCATCACATAGTCATCCTCAACTCGGATTAGTGCTGAACCGTCTAGGAGGAAAAGGATTGAGAGAAGAGGATGAGAGGCTGGAGCTGCTGGACAGTCACAGAAACAACAGCAGCTGTTTGTGAACGTGTGAGAGCAGAAAGGAAGTCTGGGAGTGCTGAGCGAGAACAAACACCTCCATTATCATTCACTCCTGACTCCACCTGTTGGACAGGTTGTGACGTCACAGGTTTTAATTTGGACGCGGACGAAGAGACTGAAGAGATGAGGGCGTGACGGCGTCCTCGGATAAAATGCACACACACACATTCTGCACACACCAGGACTGAGGGGAAGACAGGAGCAGCTTCTTCTCTCCAGAGGGTCCTCCACACAGAAGGTGAACGTGTCCGTAAACTGACCTGAGGTCAGTTCAGCAGGTGAGAATCTGACCAGAGGAATGTGTACATGTTGATCATCAGGATCTTTCTCTCTTTAACTGGACGGTAGAAATGGTTCCTGGTGCTGATTGGCTGATCATTTATTTTGCTTTCAGGTGTATTAATGGTCTCTCATTTATATCTGAGCTAAAGGACAGTGATTTGATGAAGATGTACACGTCTTATATTTAGTGTTGGGCAAGTTATTGAAAATGTGTAATTAGTTACAGTTACTAGTTACTTCTTTTAAAAGTAATTTAATTACTTTATCAGTTACTGTATATCAAAAGTAATTAGTTACTAGGGAAAGTAACTTTATTTTTTGGTAAATTGTGTTTATTCTCAAAAGCAGAGTATACAGTTATACATTAAACACGTTATTTTTAATTTTTTCACCCATCCCAACACAGAACAAATCGAACAAATCGCACTGCCTCAATTTTCAAAAAACATATTACAGTATTAATAGTATTGTATAAGTATTGCACAAAAGTAAAAATAAATAGTGTAGGAGGTAATACCGTCTAACAGGAACCAGAAATGAGTGAGTTATTGCTATTATTAGTTCCTACAACAGCGTATAGACAACTTAAATAGCTTCTTTTCCCTTCCTGTAAAAAAGAAAAAAAACAGAAACAAAAAACATCAAAGGTCAATCTAGTTCAATCTAAAGAGAGAGTTTTCAATTCATCAAAGTATTTGCTAATCGGACCCCAAGTAGATTGACATTTTTCCGGCTGTCGCCGCAACGAGAACTTAATTTTCTCTAATTTTAAGAAGAAAACCAGATATTTGAACCACAAGGAGGAAGTGGGAGGGCGAGGTGACTTCCAGTCCAGTCGGATTCTCCTTCGTGCCAAAAGGGTTGAGAAAGCAATTATATATTTGTGTTTCTTCAGCGTCTGCTCTCCACTCCCCTGAGCACCAAAGATGCACATCCATGCATTGGGTAGAATATTTAGATTAAGTGAATTTGACAGGACTTTGAATATCATCTCCCAGTAATTAGCCAGTTGGGGGCAGAGCCAGAACATGTGAGTGAGGTCTGCTGGTGAGTTGTGACATCTATTGCAGCTATCTTTAACATTATTGTACATTTTTGAAAGTTTGAAGTTAGAGTAGTGCAGGCGATGCAGTATCTTGAATTGCAGTACATGTAATCGTGCACATGAAGAGCTGTTGTTGACTCTAATTAGGGCCTGGTTCCAAAGGGAGTCGGTATGTTCATGGCAAGTTCTTTTTCCCAATCTGCCTTGATTTTGGTGATGTTAGTCTCAGTAATTGAGTTGATCGTTTGATATATCCGGGATATAAATCCCTTTACCTCTGGTGGTGTGTTCAGGATTTCCTCATACACGGAGTGTAGTGGGGGACCAGGAAAATTGGGGTTGTTGGATTTAGCAAAGTTTCGCACTTGAAAGTAGCGAAACAAATGAGAGTGAGGGATATTGTTTTTCTTAAATATATCTTCAAAGCTTTCAAACACCCCATGTATAATTGACCAATGTTGAAAAGGCCATTGTTATGCCATAGCGAGAATGCATAGTCCAGTCTGGCTGGGGGGAAGGGGTGATTGTCATGAATAGGGGTTACAGTAGATAGATCTGTGAAACCAAATGTTGTACGAAACTGTGCCAGAATTTTTAATGTTGCGATTACTATCGGGTTGGATGAGTATTTTTTGGGGAAGAATGGTAGTCTAGAGGTTATCAATGCTAGAAGAGAAGATGATGGGCAATATTTAGCTTCATTTAAGGCACCAACTAACTTGAGGGAGCTTGATCCAGTATATTATTTTCTGTATATTTGCTACCCAATAGTAATATCTGAAATTGGGAAGAGAGAGTCCAACTTGAGAACGATGTCTTTGTAGCATCACTTTACTTATCCGCGGATGTTTGTTATCCCGTAGGAAACCTGTAATATGCTTCTCTAAGGTAGTAAAAAAGAGTTTAGGCAGGAAAACTGGCAGACATTGAAACAGATATAAGAAGTGTGGTAGCACCATCATCTTGACATAATTAACTCTCCCTGTTAATGAAGAATAGATGGTTTTCCATCTGTCAAAGTCAGTCTTCATTTTCGGGATTAATGGAGAGAAATTCCTATTGTACAAGCCGTCAAATTTACGGGTGATATAGATGCCAAGATATTTGAATTCAGAATCACAACTTTGGAAAGGCAGCTGCATTCCCAGAGTCTCTATTTTCAAATTGTTTAAAGGGAAGCATTCATTTTTGCAGAAATTTAATTTATATCCTGAGAATGTCCCAAATCTGGGGGGGTTCAGCGTCTTGCTCAATGACACTTCGGGATGCATCTAATGGGGAGAGCGGGGATCGAACCTGCTACCTTGCGGTTGCGGGACAACCACTCTCCCCACTGAGCTAAACCGCCCCCAAAGTAACTTCTATGTCTGCTTTTTTAATGTAATGAACAGTACTGAACAGTCAAACACAATAAACATATTTTTTAGACCTATTTATTGCAATCAACAGAGCAACAGGCCTTCAAATCAAGCAGTAGTACAAAAGTCCCTAAAGTAGTTCATAAAAAAGAAAGTCGTGCTTAGCTACCAAAAAAAAGTGTGTCGCTGACTTTCCAGTCGATTCTCGATGCGTCTTTGTTTTATGCCAAACTAGTTTCTCCAGAGCGTAGTAGGATCTTGGTCACGAGTGGTGACACGGTTCAACACGTAATCGTTCTACACCAATGAGGGAGCTGCTTTTGGTCAACAGAATGGCAATATGGCGTGCACCATGCCTTCATCGAGCAGCACGGAAGACGAAGAAAATACACCGGAATATCTTAATAAATCAAATAACAAACATTGTTTCATGCATATGACTTCAGTCAAGCACGAGGAGGTACATTATGTCACACGATGGAATACACACAGGACACGCCTCCACACGGGGCTCGGGTTGGAGGGCGAGTCCCGTGGCTGAGACCTTCAAACACGGGGTTGATGTGGAGCTGCTGGTATATCTTGTCTTCTTGTCTGCAAGTGTTCATTTCTCACAAAAGAGTAACGCGAGTAACAAACTAATTTACATTTCAGTAATTGTAACTGCTTTGGTTGATTTAAAAAAATACTTTGTTACATGCTCGTTACCGCTAGAAGTAGTGGATTACTGTTACTCCCAACACGTCTTATAATAAAATAAGTGCTAAAACCTTGAAGCAACTTGAGTTTGACTCTGAAGTGTGTGTCTGAACCGGTTGGACATCTTGTGTTGCAGTGTGTGTGTCCTGTGACGTGAGTGTTGTGCAGCAGGTGTGTGTGTGTGGAGGTGTGGACTCTGCTATGCATCAGTGGGGCGACCGAGAGGAGGGAGTCCCTCCCTCTAAAACCTCTCTGTGTGGGGAACATGACAGCCAGACCGAAGCTCAGAGGTGAGGCCAGGACCGTTCTCCATGGCACGCCACTCCTCCGTCATCACTCGCCCTCTAAGCTCTGAGTGTGTTGTGTTGAGCAGACCAGACTCACCTGGACCTGGACCTGGACCTGGACCTGGACCCGGACCCAGCTGTGTGTCCCTGAAGAGTGACCGGTCTATGTTTACCCCGGAGACATTCAAAGATGGAGTTCAGTCTGTTAGGTAAGCTTTTACAACCAAAACAAAATTGCTTCTGACAGACCTCTTCAGGGGGAAACTGCTTCCCTCTGCTCGCCTCTGGATAACCACAAGACCTGCAGCAGCCAATCAGATCCCTCCTGACTGTGTTGGCTTGGTGACAGAGGTCAGAGGGTTCACTGACCCCCAGAAGGAGGACTACTCCAGGAAGAGGTTCAGAGATGAGGAGCAGGCCAGCAGGATCATCTCCCACATCAAGACCTCCCGAAGCCTCCACATCATGTGCCACATCCCAGTCTTCTGCTGGATCACTGCTACAGTTCTGGAGGACGTGTTGAAGACCACAGAGGGAGGAAAGCTGCCCACTACCATGACTGAGATGTACATCCACTTCCTGGTGGTTCAGTCCAAAGTGAAGAAGGTCAAGTTTGATGGAGGAGCTGCAACGGATCCACACTGGAGTCCAGAGAGCAGGAAGATGACTGAGTCTCTGGGAAGACTGGCTTTTGATCAGCTGCAGAAAGGGAACCTGATAGGGATATTGTTTTTCTTAAATATATCTTCAAAGCTTTCAAACACCCCATTAATGTATAATTGACCAATGTTGAAAAGGCCATTGTTATGCCATAGCGAGAATGCATAGTCCAGTCTGGCTGGGGGGAAGGGGTGATTGTCATGAATAGGGGTTACAGTAGATAGATCTGTGAAACCAAATGTTGTACGAAACTGTGCCAGAATTTTTAATGTTGTGATTACTATCGGGTTGGATGAGTATTTTTTGGGGAAGAATGGTAGTCTAGAGGTTACCAATGCTAGAAGAGAAGATGATGGGCAATATTTAGCTTCATTTAAGGCACCAACTAACTTGAGGGAGCTTGATCCAGTATATTATTTTCTGTATATTTGCTACCCAATAGTAATATCTGAAATTGGGAAGAGAGAGTCCAACTTGAGAACGTTGTCTTTGTAGCATCACTTTACTTATCCGCGGATGTTTGTTATCCCGTAGGAAACCTGTAATATGCTTCTCTAAGGTAGTGCTTCTCATTCTTCTATGAATGCGACCTGGTCGAGTGTGGCATCGACATCAGAGAAGCCTCAGTGTACTCAGGAGTGTTCACACAGATCTTTAGACAGGAGACAGGACTGTACCAGGACCAGGTGTTCTGCTTCGTCCATCTGAGTGTTCAGGAGTTTCTGGCTGCTCTTCATGTCCATCTGACCTCCAGCAACTCTGGTGTCGATCTGATGGCAGAAAAACAACTAAGAGCTAAAGTCCTTGGTCGGCCTAAAGTATTGAGAGTTAGACTCAAACTTCTCTACCAGAGTGCTGTGGACAAGGCCTTACAGAGTCCAAATGGACACCTGGACTTGTTCCTCCGCTTCCTCCTGGGTCTTTCCCTGGAGACCAATCAGACTCTTCTGCAAGGTCTGCTGACACAGACAGGAAGAAGCTCACTGACCAATCAGGAAACAGTCAACTACATCAAGAAGAAGATCAAAAATAATGTATCTCCAGAGAAAAGCATCAATCTGTTCCACTGTCTGAATGAACTGAAGGATGGTTCTCTGGTGGAGGAGATCCAACAGGCCCTGAGATCAGGACGTCTCTCCACAGATGAACTGTCTCCTGCTCAGTGCTCAGCTCTGGGCTTCATCTTACTGTCATCAGAAGACGATCTGGAGGTGTTTGACCTGAAGAAATACTCTGCTTCAGAGGAGGCTCTTCTAAAGGCTGCTGCCGGTGGTCAAAGCCTCCAACAAAGCTCTGTAGGGATGCGTTAACATTACTAAATGGATTGATGTTTTACTTTGATTCAACATGTTGTTTGTATTAATCTCTGTTCCTCCCTTAGCCTGAGTGGCTGTAACTTCACAGAGAGAAGCTGTGGAGATCTGTCCTCAGTCCTCAGCTCCCAGTCCTCCAGTCTGAAACACCTGGACCTGAGTTACAACAGGCTGCAGGACTCAGGAGTGAAGCTCCTCTCTGCTGGACTGGAGAGTCCACACTGTAGACTGGAGACTCTGAGGTGGGTTCACTGAATTATAAATAAAGACAAGGAACCAATATGATCTTAATGTAACATGAATTAACTGATGATCACTGATGTGAACAGAGAGAAATGAGCTGAAACTAATGGTTTCATCACCAGATGGAGTCCCTGCTCACACATGTCTCCTTTCAGAGAACAAGAATATAATATCTTGGCTCTTTTGATTGACATCGCTTGACGCCTGAAGAAACAGAATTTATAGCTGCAGGACAATTCAGTTCAATATTCTTTATTTAAAGTTACATTTTTCAAAAGGTTTCTGTTTTAAATAAGAGAAGATAATGTATTTATTATTAGAGTATGTATTATTCATAATTAATCCAGTTCAGTTGTAAATCTGTAATAATAAATATGTTGTAGATCAGGGCTATTCAACTTCAGTAGTGGGCCGCACGAAATATTGATCAAATGACTCTCCCACCCCCACACTCACTGCAGGTGATCCTCCGTCCACTCCCTCATTACATTAGTTCTCGTAACCCTAACCCTAACCCTTAATAATGAAGGATGGGTCAAATGCAGAGAAAAATTTCCCCACTGTGGGATCAATAAAAGTGTATATTATATTATTATTATTATTATTTACAGTTTGAACAATTTCAGTGACCTCAAACAAAGTAATATTTTCTTCAAAGAAAAGAGTGACATTCTTTCACATGATTTATAATTTTTTTTAGAACATAACAATTATTTAAGGTAAATGAGCAGTTTGCTTCAATAGTCTGTAGTAATTTACAGAATTACAAAAAAAAAAAAAGTAATAATAATTGTGGGGCTAATCCTGCGTCTCAATGAGAGCCCACGGTTCACGACATAGTCTATAATGTAGCCCTGATTTCATCTGAAGTAACAGATCTTTGTCTTCCTCCACGCATCCACCCTCTCCCTCCACCCTCTCCCTCCTCGAACCCGTCTTCATTGTTCCATTTCCAAAATGAGTCTTTCTGAGCTCTACCTATATATACTGTAATATATATATATATATATATATATATATATATATATATATATATATATATATATATATATATATATATATCTCGTTCAGGCTCCTGCTGGGCGATGACAGCGCTAACGAGAGCGCGTCCGCTCGTTGCGGCTGGATGCCACACTGCTACACCGCAACCGGCTTCCAGTGAGCAGAGTCTCGCTCGGGCTCACCGGGGGGACGATAAGGAGGCTATAGGTCGATACATATGTGTACATCTACCTCCATGACATCGCCGCTGTTACAGCTAGCAGAGCGTCTCCATTCAGGCTAACTGATGCCACGGTAAAGCTGACAGCTACCGGGCTAGTGTAGAGTGTCCTCACTCTCTCACTAGACAGGCTGCTCCTGACCCGTGTTCACGGGATCAGCGTCTACAGTAGAGCTCTGCTCAGGCTTACTGGGAGGACACCAGTAATTACAGTTGCTATACTAGTGGAGAGGGTCCTCCAAGAGACCTGCCCTCTCACCAGGACTGTTTTCACAGGACCTGCTTCCACCGTAGCACAGTGCTTTTCGCCCAGGCTACTCATGGGATGATTGTAATCACAGCTACTGTACTAGTCAAGCGTGTCCTCACTTCCTCTCACTAGAGAGGCTGTTTTCTGAACCAGTTACCACAGTAACAGAGTGCTCTCGCTTAAGTTTACTGGTAGGACACCAATAATCACAGCTACTGTATTGAAGAGGTTTCCTCGCTCTAGACGGACTGTCTCAGTCCTGCTCCATAGGACCTGGGCCACAGTAGCGGAGCGCTCCCACTCTGGCGACTGCTGCGACCCCAGCTGCTACAGCTACCGTACTGGTGAGGCCAGCGTGTGGCTCCCCCCTCACTAGACGGGCTGTCTCTGTCCTGCTTCACAGGACCTGGGCTGCAGTAGCGGTGGGCTCTACAGAGCGCTCTTGCTACTGCTAGGACGCCAGCAAAGAAAGGTCAGCTCCAGGCCAGCCGACCAGTTACAAGCACCGGATAGGAGCCGCAGGCGCTCCCCTAGCAGAGTTCAACCTGGCATGCTAGCTTATAGAGTAGGTCTGCTGACCGCAGAACTAGCTCAGATAATTTGCCACCCTAGTGCAGGGAGGACTGAAGCATCAGATCCACCCACGGCTGATCCATTCCCAAGGGAGGACATTATCTCAGTGGCAGTGTCCACCAATCTCCTTACTGGAAGACGGGGACGAGCGGCCCACCCATGCTTCTGGGCCCGGGTCCCATTCCTCAGGCCATAGCCCTTCGTAGGGGGCAGTCGACGGCCCCATCGGGTTTGTCTTCTGCAGGGCACAGGAACTGCTGGATAGACAGCAGCGGGAACCCCACGCATGCTAAGTGCATTCTTCAGGGGAATTCCCGGCCCTGCCACCTTTTCGGTCTCCTCTCCAGAGACTATCTGAGGGGTTACCATCTCACGACAGATCGCTGAACCCCGGCGTCCGTGCAGGACATGGCCAAATGTGGCCTTCGTCCCAGGCCATCCATTGAGCTGAATAGCGCATCCATTTTTTCCCAAGGGGACTCTGAGGCCGGATGACCGGTGCCCTCGAGCCCAGCCGGTTCACAGGCGACCATTTTACCGGGCTTACTACACGGCAACTCCCCCTCCTGTCATACTTGACTACAGCCTCAGTGATGCTTCACGGTAGGCATTTGCACTTGCGTCAAGAGAACCTGGGCGCCTAATGCTCTCCAGGGTTCAGACAAGCTGTGTGGCCGGTGCAGGCACTCTTGCCGGAGACATGTAGGAGCACCCTCCCTACTGTCTACAAGCGCATCAGAGCATTGAACAAACGGGTTAGACCAAGGCAGCAGTTCTCTGGTCTTCGCAGGACCGTGTCCACACCCTGCAGACTCGTGGATGACACGTCTTGACTTTCTCATGCTGAGCACAGCAGACATCATTCATGGGGTCTCCAGAGGAGATCGGCTCACGTCTGTCGACTTAAGTGAGGCCTTTTGTCAGGTTCCTATAATGCATCACAGACGGTTGCTCTGTTTTGCTTTCCAAAACCGTTATTCTAGCCGGCTTCTTCCATTTGGACTTTCCCAGGAGTTTTCACAATAGGTGTTACTGCCGCCCGGCAATCCCCAGGGCGTGAGGATACTGCCATCCTGGATGATCTGGCTGATAGGTGTGCCATACCTATTCAAGGCTGCACAGTGCACTGCTCGCTCACGCTGCCCGGTTGGGCCTTCGTGAACAAACAGCTGTCTGAGCCATTCTCAGAGCATAACCTTCATTGGTGTCGCTCTAGATACAGCCACTAAGCGGGCCTGCTTGTCACTCAAACGGGTGGACGGCATCCTCCGCAGCCTTCCCCTCGCTGAGGGGGCAGGTGGCTGTCTTTATCCTCATTTATTGCCTATCGGGCAAATTGACAGCTCCATCGTCTGTCTCGCACTCTCTCTCTCACGCTGCCCGGTTGGGCCTTCGTGAACATAAGGAGTTTTCTGAGCCATTCTGAGAGCATAACCTTCATTGGTGTAGCTCTGGATGCAGCCACTAAGCGGGTCTGCTCGTCACTCAAGCGGGTGGACGGCATCCCCTCTCTGAGTGGGCAGGCAGTGGTCTTTTATCCTCTTTTCCTTGCCTAACGGGCAAGTTTTTGGGCTGCTGTAGCTGCGCCCTTTGCATGGAGGGCCTAATGGCCTTCACCAGGGGCCAGGCACAAGACAGGTGTCACAGTGATGCCCTCTGCTCTATCCCCGTAGAGGGTGGGAGTATACCCGTCAGAGGGTATCCCCATGTAAGGGGTTCCGCCCTGCCGGGAGATCGCCACAGAAGACTCCCGCTTCTCAAGGTGGGACGCAGTCTGGCGGTACAGGACTTCCAGAGGACAGGCTATTCGCCATACTTTGAGCCACAGGCCATGCACCTAGCGCTCAAACAGTTCCTGTCATACTTGGGAGGGAATATGTACTTGTTGGGCGAGACGTCGCCCCAACCATGTGTTGACTTGAACCTCCAGGCGTCTCTAGGGCTGCAGAGCTGCTACGTAGCTCCCGCGCCCTTCTGACTTTTCTTACTCCGGTAACCCTTCACCGGACCAATTGTCGGGCGAGGTATCGACCAGGAGAAAGGAACCAGGGCATTCCCCACATTTCCGCTGATCTTGCCAACTACTCATGGTCTTCAACAGGGCCACCGGCTTTTGCTGGTGGCCCCTTGCATCCAGCCAGGACTTGGTTCCCCTGGCTGCACAGACTTCGCTGTGAGACGCCATGGCACCTCGCTGACAAGCGGGACCCCCTAGCACAGCTAGATGGTGGGATCTGCCATCCCAATTCCGGCCGTGCCCAACAGGGGGCCTGGCCGAAGGAGAGCAGAAGCAGCTGAACAGAATCAGTCCAAAGGACTATTCTGAAAGCCAGAGTGCCATCCGTCTACAAGACACGTGCAGACGGAAGCCGCTTCCCGACTGGCAGACGCAGGGACCCAGTATGGTGCCTCGTGCCTACGGTACTCACGCCCCCGTCATCCCTTCTAGTTAAGGGCATGGCTGCCTCTATCCTGAGGGTCTACATAGCTGCCATTTCATGGTAACATGCCGACAATGACGCGGAACAGCCACAAGCTGGTGTCCCTCTCCATAAAGAGGGCTTCAACGACTGTCCCCTGAGCCCCCTGAGGGCTCCTCCAGGGGACTTGGCCATGGTACTGGACACCCTATGCTCGCCTTCCTTCAAACTCTTGGCAGAGGGTCGGTCGAAGAGCCTTGTCTGAGGGGAACTCAGATGGCTCGGGTGTCACACTGCGGCCTAAGGCAGTGGCTTCCCCCAAGGATGCTGGCGCGCTCGTGTCTCAACCAGCCTATCCAGCCTGCACAGTTTGACCGCTATAACTAGTCAGTTAGGGTGGATCTAAGAAGGGCTATGCCAATAAAATATAGTGCCTGTTCCACTAGATAGTGGAGGCCTGTGCGTAGGTAGTGAACGTCCGTGCTCTGCCATCCAGATCAGGGGGCTGTTCTACCAACAGCGTTCCCACATCAGGGGCGACCCTGAGAGGTATGCCCATAGGGAATGTAGGTGCATATATGTGCAACAGCCTCAAGGGCATCAGTGAGCACATTCACCAGAGACTACAGAGTGAACGTGATCACCCGCCATGCATTGCAGGTGGTTCTCCGTCCAAATCCTCTGCTTGAGTCAGACGAGGTAGTTTCCTTGAGATTCCTTGTGACTCTGTTGATATAAGTCATCCAGTGCTAAGCACCGCCTCTGGCGGTCAGGAAGGATGAAATAGAACACAAGTTACGTATGTAACTATGGTTCTATGAATCCTGGACACTCGGAATCTCGTGAGTTCGCGAGAAGATTCCGTAGGACTGATCTCGGGATGACACCGGAACTTATACCTGGTGGGGGGTCATCCGAGGTCACAGGTGACTTTGTCGTTATTAATACTCGACCTGCTATGCGCAAGACGGAAGATATCCAGTGCTAAGCACCGCCTCTGGCAGTCATCCAGGGTTCATAAAACCATAGTTACATACGTAACTTGCGTTGTGCAGGTTGTGGTTAAAGTCACGGGATAAGTGTTTAGAGTTTTGAAAACTGTGTATTTGACTCTTACACTATATGTACCATAATTTATAAATAATATATATATATATATATATATATATATATATATATATATATATATACTTGAGTGAGTCAATGTTCCTCATAAAAATAGTTATTTATTCACACATAAAGAACCAAACATGTATCCATTTAAATGAAATAAGTTTGAAATCCTACGTGTGGTGGTCCTTGTGATTTTAACTAAATGTCTGTTTACAGAAGAAGATGAAACCAAAGTGAAAGCCACTCGTGTTCATGATGTCAATAATGATTCATTGTGTGTTGATATAATAAACTCTGTGTGTTGTTGTGTGTGTTTACAGACTGTCCAACTGTTGGATCTCAGGGGAAGGCTGTTCTTCTCTGGGATCAGCTCTGAAGTCAAACCCCTCCAGTCTCAGAGAACTGGATCTGAGAGGAAACCAGCTGCAGGATTCAGGAGTGAAGCTGCTGACTGGTTTTCTGGAGAGTCCACGTTGTGGACTGGAGACTCTGAGGTGGGTTCACTGTCTGCTGCTAGTGTAGCACCTTCATGTTGAATCAAGAACTATTTGATGGATCTACGTATTGATCCATCAAGTGTTTCATCTCCTGGTGACATGCTCCACTTCACATCAGCTGCCTCGTTGCATGTCATCCTCTACAAGCACGACATGGACGACTTGTCTGGCCTCATGCTGCTGATGGAGGACTGAACAGGCCTATGGGACAGAGCCAGGGGCCACAGGGTCAGGGCCCACAGGGTCAGGGCCACAGGGTCAGGGGCAACAGGGTCAGGGCCACATGGTCAGGGGCCACAGGGTCAGGGGCCACAGAGCCAGGGGCCACAGAGCCAGGGTCCAGAGGGTCAGGTCTGCTACCAGCTACAGGAAACCTTGTGAAGTGGAGTTCACATTTAAAACAGGAACTCATCTGATTGGATGATGAACAGATTGTTTCTGTCATCTTTACTTCTTCTTTCACTGACGGGATTTTAACTAAATGTCTGTTTATAAAAGAAGATGAAACCAAAGTGAAAGCCACTCGTGTTCATGATGTCAATAATGATTCATTGTGTGTTGATATAATAAACTCTGTGTGTTGTTTTGTGTATTTACAGACTGAGATGCTGTGGTATCTCAGAGGAAGGCTGTTCTTCTCTGGGATCAGCTATGAAGTCAAAGCCCTCCAGTCTCAGAGAACTGGAGCTGAGTCTCAACGAGCTACAGGATTCAGGAGTGAAGCTGCTGACTGGTTTTCTGGAGAGTCCACATTGTGGACTGGAGACTCTGAGGTGGGTTCACTGTCTGCTGCTAGTGTAGCACCTTCATGTTGAATCAATAACTGTTTGATGGATCTACGTATTGATCTATCAAGTGTTTCATCTCTTGGTGACATGTTCCACTTCACATCAGCTGCCTCGTTGCATGTCGTCCTCTACAAGCACGACATGGACGACTTGTCTGGCTTCATGCTGCTGATGGGACAGAGCCAGGGGCCACAGGGTCAGGGGCCACAGGGTCAGGGGCCACAGAGTCAGGGGTCAGGGGCCAAGGGGTTAGGGGCCAAAGTGTCAGGGGCCCAAGGTTCAGGGGCCACATGGTCAGGGGTCAAAGGTTCAGAGGGCCACAGGTCAGGGGCCAAAGGTTCAGAGGCCCCTGTCCTTTACCTACAGGATGTCACTCAGAGACACAGAGAGCATTGATGAGTATACTATATGTACCATACTTTACTAATGTTATATATATATATTAGTGCTGTCAATCGATTACATTTTTTTTACTAATTAATCGCACATTTTGAAATTCATTAATCGCGATTAATCGCGAATATCTGTTTTTTTTCTTCTAAAGACTAAATCTTCTAAATGAAGCAGTAATCCCTTCAGACAGCGTGTGTTTTAGACACTTGTTTGATAGTATTTGTTGTTAAAGACACCTTCACACAGCTGTGTCTCAGCACTACCTATAAAAAGGGCCAGCCAGGTATTTAACATCGTGGAGGATAAATAGTTTCTTCAGTGAAACATCATATTAGTAATACAAGGTGCATTAGAGACCCATTGGACCTGTCATCTTTAACACTGAACAGCAGCAGAACCAGTGGCATTGGAAACTGACTCACATTCAAATGTGTCACTCTGGAGGCTGGGGGCATTTTATACATTTTACAAAAATATTTAAATTCACCTTTTAAAGTCTTTTGCATATGACACACAACCCCACGTGTTCTACATCAAACCTTCCAGAACAATCTCATCTCTATATCATGAGGCTCATTGTCCTCCTCGTGTTCTCTGTCTCTCTGACTGACAGAAAGAAAAAAAAAAAAAAATATATATATATCTTTTTTTTCTGTGATTAATGTCATTATGCGCACAGTTGAATACTGAATTAAAAGCTGGTGCCTTGAGGCTTTTCTCTGAGTGATGTCATTGGAACACTAGAAGTGTCTCCCTGAGCAACAGCACGCTGACATGGAGGACTCAAAATGACTTAAGCATAAATAAATGCATGAATAAATATAGGAATAAATAAATAAATACATAAATAAATGTATAAATAAATGTATAAATAAATAAATACATGTATAAATAAATAAATAAATGCTTAAATAAATGTCTAAATAAATACAGGAATGAATGAATATAAGTTATAAATCAACAAGATATCATTAAATAAATGTATTTCTACATTTCTGTTTTTCTTCATTTATTTATTTCTCTATTTATGTGTCTACACGTATTTCTTCATTTATTTATTTGTGACATTTACGTGTCTGTATATTCCTGATTGGTCAAGACGAGTAATCTAACGCGTTACTATTTCCAAACCAGTAATCAGATTAGAGTTACTTGTACAAGTAACTGCGTTACTATTCCGTTAATACTTTATACAATATATATTTGATTTATTCTTGCGTGGCGGGAGTGAAGTCATGTAGCGTTAGCCGATGCAACAACTAGCTCGCTAGTTGATGTAGAACACGTGGGGTTGTGTGTCATATACAAAAGACTTTAAAAGGTGAATTACCATTTGTTGTAAAATGTATAAAATGCCCCCAGCCTCCAGAGTGACACATTTGAATCAGTCCACTGGTTCTGCTGTCCAGTGGTAAAGATGACAGGTCCAATGGGGTCTCTAATGCACCTTGTTTTACTAATCTGATGTTTCACTGAAGAAACTATTCATCCTCCACAATATTAAATCCCTGGCTGGCCCTTTAAGGGGAGGAGCCTCTCTGAGACACAGCTGTGTGTGAAGGTGTCTTTAACAACAAATACTATCAAACAAGTGTTTAAAATACACGCTGTCTGAAGTGATTACTGCTTCATTTAGAAGATTTAGTCTTTAGAAGAAAGAGAAACGATTAATCGCCATTAATCGCGATTAATGAATTTCAAAATGTGCGATTAATTAGTTAATTATTTTTAATCGATTGACAGCCCTAATATATATATATATATATATATATATATTTATAAAAACCTGTATTTTTTCTGGAAATAGTTTCAATACAGTTCAAATAGTTCAACTTAAAATGTGAGGACATTGTACATTGTTGTATTGCACATTACTGTTAAAAATGCACTAAAGTCAGTGGTGGGAAAACCGGTTGTCATTTGTTGTCACATGTCGAGGCAGCGGGTTTTTTTTGGCAGCTGCTGAATGTAACTAATAAAGTAACTAGTAATCTAACTTAGTTACTTTTAAAATCAAATAACTTGTAACGTAACTAAGTTACTTTTTCAAAGTAACTGTGGCAACACTGGCCGCGATCGATTGGCAGGTCGCCGCGATCGACGTATTGAGCACCCCTGCTATAAACAAACAGCGTTTAGTATGCGTTCTTGTCTGTACATTCTAAATACTACTGTTGAGTCACGGAATGTAATTTAGGGATGTTTTCAGCCGAGACGTTAGTAGTTTAAGGATCAAATATGTGGTCGGTTTATCGAGATTCAGCCTAACAAGAATATGCGACGGAGATTTGAGGTCCTGCTCGCTCACTGAGCTCCGGGCGCCGGGCGCTCAGCGCTGCGTGGCCGCCGACAGCAGCCTGGTCTCGGCAGGACTTTTTGAAATGCTCCGCTGGCTCTGATGTCTCCGTAGAGATAAACATGAGATACAATTAGGTTTGGGAGGATCTAAAGAGCACAAATAGTTTATTATTTATTAAAAGATAACGTTACGTCAATTTGACTGAGGGTTAAGATTCATAACTTCATATTGTAGCGACCCTGGGTCAGGAAAGCTACGAGACGTTGTATATGTATTACCGTTTATTCGTAGCCTACGCCAATCGACAGTGAACACCGCAACACATTCTACTCCACTGTATAGTATGTTACAGTGAATAATTGGAGTAAATTCATGAGCAATAGCAGTTGATGTGGTGACGTCACAAGACCAGAAAGACCGTCCTGCGTCCTTGAGAGTCTGGACTCCCAAGACCAGACTCCAAGACCAGACCCCCAAGACCAGACTCCCAAGACCAGACAACCAAGACCAGACCCCCATGACCAGACAACCAAGACCAGACCCCCAAGACCAGACCCCCAAGACCAGACCCCCAAGACCAGACTCCAAAAGAACACAAGTCTGTTCTCAGTGTTCTTGGAATTGATAAACGGCTGAAGTAAAAAAGCTGTCTCAGCTAACTCCTGCTAACGGTGAGCTGAGCGAACTAACTGTAGCATCATGTGCCAGGCATGAGAAGTAGAGCATAACACACCAGGTGCATCACACTCCTGTGACCAATCAGGCTTTAGACAGAGGTTCGGACCGCCCAGCTCATTTGAATATACCGACACGTAAATGTTACACATAAATAAATGAAGAAATACGTGTGGACACAGAGAAATAAATAAATGAAGAAATACAGAAATGTAGAAATATATTTATTTAATGATGTCCTATTGATTTATAACTTATATTCATTCATTCCTGTATTTATTTATACATTTATTTAAGCATTTATTTATTTATACATTTATTGATACAATAATTTAAGCATTTATTTATGTATTCCTATATTTATTCATGCATTTATTTATTCATACTTAGGTCATTTTGAGTCCGCCATACGCTACCACTCATTGGTCCATCAGTCCTCTCCTCTTGACTGTCTTCTGCTCCATGGCCGTCAGAGCCTGTGAATGCAGGAGCCACAGGTCATCCTCATGGTGACCTGTGGCTGCAGGATACGTGTGGCTACCCAGATGGCCAGTAGTCTCCAGTGGGCAACAGGTGGTGACGGCGTAACGCTGCCGCTCCACACGTTACGCCCCTGAATGAGTGGAGAAATAATCACGAGTGATATTGTTGTGTTTTCACAGCAAGTTGCTTAACTAGAATTTACTTAAGACACATTTACAATATAAACATTCACAAAACAAACAGCATTGTTACATAGATACATCAACAGATGAACCAAACAACACAACTACATTTCACAGTAATGAGCCTAGCCAACGGGCTAATCGGCGCTAGCTAACGAGCTAATCGGCGCTAGCTAACGAGCTAATCGCCGCTAGTTTACGAGCTAATCGCCGCTAGCGCTACATGTACAAATACCCTCTACACTTTATCTCTGCACTTATTTTAACAACATACATTCTCTCGTAGCCTCGGACTCATTACACACATTTCAACACTGCAGAACAACGTCACCCTACCTGAATAAGGGGAGAAATAATCACATGAGTGATATTGTGATGTTTTCACAGCAAGCTGCTTAAGGCCCAGTCACACCGGGGCAACGCAAGGCCGGCGCACGGCCGGCGCATAATTAAGATCCGTGCGTCGCTGTTCGTCCAAGTTTTGGGAAAAGCTAACAATAACCCAGCGAGTTCACAGCGAATGCACAGCGAATGCAGCACGCATGCAGCACGCACGCACCGCGCATGCGGTGCACGTCTGCGAATAGCAGCGTCTGTATAAAAAAGCGGCTGCTCATGTTGCTTGTCATAGTGTTTTGACAACTGCAAGACTCCAAGATGCCAAAACGAAGGATCCAGGCATCCAAGAAGAAGACTCCTGCTCCTGATACTATGTCTAGTGGTAGTGGTATAGGCAGGCACGTGCACAGATAGAGCCCTAGTGGTGCTCAAGCTCCGCCCCTTTTGCCCCGAATGAGTAAAGTGCCCTTTTTTCAGGAGGCCCTTTTTTTCATTCATCAGTGTTTAAGAATAAAAGTTACTCTCTCAGTCATCAAGTCTCCCCAAATGTGTTTTGATATCCGACGGGGCATTTATTTTAGTTCTTGTGAGACTTTTGCGTCAACAAGCTCCGCGCAGCTCAGGAGCCCCGGTTTGTACTTTTGGTAAAGAAGAGAAGTTAATGCAGTGTGGAAAAAAAATCTCATTGGGTGCTCTGTCTTAGTGGGTAGAAGTGTGTGTTCAGTGGACACAAGGTCCTGGGTTCAAGCCCCAGCAGTGGCAAAACAAAACTTGAAAAATTATGGATTTTTTTTCAGAAGGGAGCGCATTTTTTTGCGCCCCCTCTGAATGGCGCCCTAGGCGACCGCCTATACCGCCTGTAGGAACCCCTCCCCTAGTTCAGAGGGACACATGTGCCGGCCTTAGTTTGAGGACCACTGCTCTTGGCTGTTGATGTAATATCGCTCATTTTGAAAATGACATAAGAGGACAATACGGATCAGAATCAGAATCAGAATCAGGAGGGCGATACGTGGCTGGCATGACGACCCATTAGCCAATCAAAACGCTTGTACTGTTGTTGCTATATAATAATTCATCTTTCTTCATAAAGGAAGTGTAAGATAGCTGTCTGATGATGCCCAGAAGAAACGCAGGTCATATTGCTGCTTATGCTTCAACTCTGTCAGAATCTTTTTTTGGCATGTGCCCTTTTTTGGGGTTGAGCACCTGCACCTGGCCATGCGTTTTACCCGGTGTGACTGGGCCTTTAACTAGAATGAGGAAAACACCGCAAAATCCCCCTTGAGTATCCAGGCGCAGCCAAAAGCAATCAACCCCAGATAACTGATCAGGCTACTTAGCAGATGACAGACAAAACATTTTCCTATCAACCATCAACACAAATAGATACAATAAAACATGGCCAAATCACCATACAAATAACAGATCATCAACAGCATTTACACTTGTTACACTCACGGCGTCCGTATTCTCCTGACCACGGTGCGTCTCCAGGGAGGCTGATACGCGCCGCCATCCTCACATTCTCAGGACGCTCCTCAGACGTCCTCCACCACGGCGTCGGCCTGCAGTCCGTCGCCGTCCACTTGGCGTTTGTTCTTTGACTTGCGTTGACTTGTCCTCGGTTCTCCCGCACGCCGCATCCAAAGTAGTCGCTGTGGTTTGTCTCCCTGGTTGTTTGGGCAGCTGAATCAAGGCGGAGCGACGCTTTCAGGTGGTGCTTCCTGCTCGCCGTGCTGCGGGGAGACGCTCCTTGCAGCTTGCAGTGGTTACACATCACTTTACTTTGACCCACGACGCGTCTGGGAGATGGAAATGAAAAGGTCCCTTTAAGAGTCAAACGTTACCTTTCTCCATTTCTCTGTTCATGTGTGCATCAGGGTTAAGCCCCTCCCTATGCAAACAAAAGAAAGCGTTAACTAATACAATATACTATACTTCTATTAAAGAACCAAACATGTATCCATTTAAATGAAATCAGTGTGAAATCCACCTGGTCCTTGTGATCAGGCTCCTCTTCTCTCTGAAGTCATGAGTCCTCCGGCCGTAAGCTGCTTCTACACGTCTGCTACCAGCTGCAGGAAACCTTGTGGAGTGGAGTTCACATTAAAACAGGAACTCATCTGGTTGATGATGAACAGATTGTTTCTGTCATCTTTTCTTCTTCTTTCACTGACGGGATTTTAACTAAATGTCTGTTTACAGAAGAAGATGAAACCAAAGTGAAAGCCACTTGTGTTCCTGATGTCAATAATGATTCATTGTGTGTTGATATAATAAACTCTGTGTGTTGTTTTGTGTGTTTACAGACTGAGACACTGTGGGATCTCAGAGGAAGGCTGTTCTTCTCTGGGATCAGCTCTGAAGTCAAACCCCTCCAGTCTCAGAGAACTGGACCTGAGTGGAAACCATCTGCAGGATTCAGGAGTGAAGCTGCTGACTGGTTTTCTGAAGAGTCCACGTTGTGGACTGGAGACTCTGAGGTGGGTTCACTGTCTGCTGCTAGTGTAGCACCTTCATGTTGAATCAATAACTGTTTGGTGGATCTACGTATTGATCCATCAAGTGTTTCATCTCATGCTGACATGTTCCACTTCACATCAGCTGCCTCGTTGCATGTCGTCCTCTACAAGCACGACATGGACGACTTGTCTGGCTTCATGCTGCTGATGGGACAGAGCCAGGGGCCACAGGGTCAGGGGCCACAGGGTCAGAGGTCTAAGGGTCAGGGGCCACAGAGTCAGGGGTCAGGGGGTTAGGGGCCAAAGTGTCAGGGGCCCAAGGTTCAGGGGCCACATGGTCAGGGGCCGAAGGGTCAGGGGCCACAGGTCAGGGGCCAACGGGTCAGAGGCCCCTGTCCTTTACCAATAGGATGTCAATCAGAGACACAAAGAGCATTGATGAGTATACTATACGTACCATACTTTACTGCAGCTGTTATATATATATATATATATATATAGCTGACAGGAGGAGACTGGACAAGCTGTTGAAGAAGGCCGGCAGCGTGCTGGGGCGTCCTCTGGACACCGTGGAGGTGGTGGGGCACAGGAGGATGAGGACGAAGCTGTCGTCCATGATGAGCCACGCCTCCCACCCCATGCGGGACGCTCTGGTAGCGCTGCACGGCTCCTTCAGTCACCGGCTGATTCATCCCCGGTGTCTGAGGGAGAGGTACCGCAAGTCCTTTCTCCCCGCTGCGGTCCGGCTGCACAACCAGCTGAGCTCTGATCCTGGTCTCTTCAGCACTTTATCACTACCTGGTGCAATATGTTTAACTATTTTTTTATTTTTATAATGCTTATTTTTTATAATGCTTATTTATATTATTTCTATTACTTGTTCTATTTTATTATTCGTTTTTTTTATTCACTGTGAGCAATGCTATTGGAATACTGTAATTTCCCCACTGAGGGACTAATAAAGGATCTTCTTATCATATATATATATATATATATATATATAAGTGCTGGGCAAAGATGAAAACTATTTAATTAATGATTTTTCGGTGATTAATGTCATTATGCGCACAGTTGAATACTGAATTAAAAGCGTCTCCCTGAGCAACAGCACGCCGACACTGATTGGTCCATCAGTCCTCTCCTCTGGACTGTCTTCTGCTCCATGGCAGTCAGAGCCTGTATATGGGCGCGCAACACAGCTGAGCTCTGATGCGATGTCGGGGCCCGCAGCGCGCTCCCGCGCGAGCCGAGCTGTGTTGACGGGGGAATAAATAATAAATAATTAAACCTGCTGTGGCAACCCGGGGGATGTGGAGGTGAGATTCGGAATAAAATCAGGAGACTCAGTGCAAAAATAAAGGGTCTTTTAATAAAACGTGTAGGAAAAAGGGGGAATGGGCATCTAATGGAAACAAAGGATTCTTCCCGGTCGGGGTCTTTGGTCTTCAGTCTCACACCTTCTGTGAGACGGTTGGTATCTCCTGGATGGGCAGAGCAGAGGAGAGAGGTGAGAGGGTCCAGTTACCTCTGGTCTGTCGCGACTCCTCTCCTGAGGTTCCACGCTCCTTCTCCTTTCCTATTCAGGCAGCTCTCTCCCCGGTGGCTTCCAGTGGAGGGAAGATATACTCTCCGTTCCTCGTTAGCTGACAGGCTGCAGGTGTGACCACTCCCAGGTGCCAATTGGCTGTAGCACCTGTACTGGGAAGTACGTCCGTGGATCACTTCCCCAACCTGAGCTTTGGGATCCGCCTCCGATGCGCTGTTTGCTCGGGTTTTCCCCCTGGTCTGCCACACACCTTCTCCATTAGCTCCAGGTGGCGGCCGGGTGCCTCAACCAAACAGCATTAATTTCTCCTTGACAGGGCATCTGCATTTCCATGGGCATATCCGGACCTGTGCTCAACAGAAAAATTAAAGTTTTGCAACTCCAAAACCAGCGTGTAACCCGGCATTAGTGTCCTTGGCCGTTGACATCCACCTTAATGGTGCATGATCCGTTATCAAGGTGAACTTTCTGCCGAGGAGGTAATATCGTAGCTTGGTTAGCGCCCATTTAATTGCTAGACATTCTTTCTCCACAGTCAAATAGTTCCTTTCATGTTTTAGAAACTTACGGCTAATGTACGTCACTGAGTGTTCCTCCCCTCCCTTCACCTGGGACAGCAAAGCTCCAACCCCTGATCCCGAGGCATCTGCATGGACAACGAAAGTATCCCCAAAGCTTGGTGTACTTAGGACCGGCTCGGTGCACAAGGCTTTCTGAAGGGTTTCAAACGCTTTGTCTGCTTCAGCACTCCAGAGTACATGGTGCGGGTGGCTCTTTTTTGTCATTTCGTGTAGGGGGGCTGCAATGGTAGCAAAGTGAGGGATAAAACACTGATAATATCCCACCAGTCCCAGGAACGTTTTAACTTGCCGTTTCGTTGCTGGCTTCGGCCAGGTGGTAATGGCTTCCACCTTCCTGAGTTGGGGTCTCACGACGCCTCTCCCAATTGTGTAGCCAAGGTACTGTGCCTCTTCTAGACCCAGGTGGCACTTTTTGGGATTGGCAGTCAGGCCAGCTTGCCGTAGACTTCCCAAGACAGCTCTCAACTGGCTTACATGGGAGGTCCAGTCGGGACTGTGAATTACTACATCGTCCAAGTAGGCCGCTGCATACTCACGATGAGGTCGGAGTACCTGATCCATCATCCTCTGGAAGGTGGCTGGTGCTCCATGGACTCCGAAGGGCAGGACTTTATAGTGGTACAGGCCCTCCGGGGTAGAAAATGCTGTCTTGTCCTTGGCTCTTTCTGTGAGGGGAACCTGCCAGTAACCCTTGGTGAGGTCAAGAGTGGACACAAAGCGGGCTGGGCCTAGTTGCTCAATCAACTCATCCACTCTCGGCATAGGGTAGGCATCAAATTTTGAGATTTCATTTACTTTCCTAAAATCGTTGCAGAATCTCTCAGTGCCGTCCGGTTTGGGGATTAGCACAATGGGGCTTGACCAGGCACTAGGAGATTCCTCAATAATTCCCATTTCCAACATCTTTCTCACCTCTTCTTGGATGGTCTTCCTCTTTGCCTCTGGGATGCGATAGGCCCGCAGCCTCACCTTCTTTCCTGGCTCGGTGATTATGTCATGTTGGATGACATGGGTGCATCCCGGAAGGTCGGAGAACACATCTTGGAATTGACTGGTTAGCTCGAACATGTCTTGCCGGTGGGCCGGCCCCAAAGGTACCTGTGAAGCAACAGGATCGGGGACTTCGACAGTGAATGTTGTTAGCGGAACACAGTCAGGTGCGTGCCATTTCTTCAGCAGATTAATGTGATAAAGTTGGCAGGGTTTCCTTCTCCCAGGTTGTCTCACCTTGTAGTTGACCTCGCTCACCTTTTCGACCACTTCATAGGGCCCATGCCATTTGGCAAGGAACTTGCATTTGGCCGTTGGCACCAGGACCAGTACAAACTCTGCGGGCTGGAACTCCCGCACTTGAGCTTTTCGGTTATAGATTCGGGCTTGCGCCCGTTGCGCTTGCTGCATATGCTCCCGCACTATAGGCCATATTTTACCCATCCTGTCTTGCATCTGGTCCACGTACTCAATCATAGAGCGGTGGGGTGATGGCTGTTGTTCCCAAGCTTCTTTAGCCAGATCCAGCAGGCCTCTGGGTTTCGTCCGTACAGCAGCTCAAACGGCGAAAACCCTGTGGAAGCTTGGGAACTTCTCGGATTGAAAACAAGACAAAGGGGATTAATTGGTCCCAGTTTTTTCCATCGGCATCAATAGTCTTTCGCAACATTTGTTTTAGGGTCTTATTGAAGCGTTCTACCAGGCCATCCGTCTGCGGGTGGTACACTGAGGTTCTTATTTGGCTCACCTTCAACAACTTGCACATCTCCTTCATTACCCGGGACATGAAGCAGGTTCCCTGGTCCGTAAGGACCTCTTTTACTATGCCTACTCGACTACACAGAAGGAATAGTTCTTTGGCGACCGCCTTAGCACTTGCGGTGCGTAACGGGACTGCCTCTGGGTAGCGGGTGGCATAGTCCATGATGACCAGGATGTAACGATGTCCCCTACTGGACTTCGGCAGGGGTCCTACAATATCCATGGCCACTCTCTGGAAGGGAACATCAATTAAAGGTAACGGATCAAGGGATTGTGATATTGTACCTTTGGCGCGTCTTCTGGCACTCCGCAGCTTCTGCAGTAATCCTGGACAGCCCTCTTCACGCCTGGCCAGTAGAAGCGGCCCAGGATTCTGTCATAGGTTTTCTCTACTCCCAGATGAGCTCCCAACAGGTGTGAATGGGCCAAGTACAACACTTTTGGCACATAACGTTTAGGGACCAACAACTGTTCAACAACGAGTTCCTCTAGCTTAGCTACCCTATACAGGAGTCCATTCTTCACTGAAAAATGGACTCCCCTCGATCACAGTCAGGTTCTGTCTGGCTTGTTCAAGGTTGGGGTCTTCCAACTGTGCAGTCCCAAACTGTCCTGGGCTGACGGCATTTTCCTCTTCGGCCAGGGGGAACTCAGAAAACACTTCGGTTGATGAGGCCTCAGTCGGTGGTGGGTCTTCCCTTGCTGGGGCCTCTGCTGGGGCCGGGGCTTCCTCGTCCGTCTGCTCTGCTGATGAACCAGTCGGGCTAGATGGTGCTGCACAAGCATGTAGCAACTTGGTATTCTGGGTGCTCCGAGGTCTGTTTTTAGGTTTTCTCCTGTTGCTGGTCATCCTATTGGCCCACAGCCGCCAGAATATGGGGCAGTCTCGACCAATCAGCATTGGTACTGGCAAATTTTCTACCACTCCCGCCATGACTTCAAAAGTTCCCCTTGTGGTCTGAACCTTAATGTGGGTGGTGGGATAATTCCTCGAATCCCCATGGACACAGGAGACTGGGATAGGGGGCCCCCGGGGGCCAGTTGTCAGCCCGGGTCGTAAGAGCGTGACAGCACTCCCCGAGTCCAGTAGGGCTTCTGCATCCTCGTCGCCTATTCTGACGGGAAGTTTTGGGGCCCTTGCACCCTCATGGGCCCAGCAAGTGGTTAGGTAGCTGCCGGCCTTCTGTTGTGGATCAGATGAGCCTGCCGTCGGCATCAAGACGTCATTCACCGGACAATTCAAAGCCAAGTGGCCCTCTTGACCACAGTTGAAGCACTTTCGGCGGTCCGGATTCACGAGGGGTCGACGCTGGGGCGGCGGTCGAACCTGTCCCACCTTTGGAATCTGGCGGAGTAGCGGCGGGGGTGTCACGGGGTCCTTAGTCCACCTGGGATTGTTTCCCTCGTGTCGACTGCTCCGCATCAGCTCCACGGTGACCTGGTGGTTTTCCAATACATCTACTAGATCATCCACCGTCTTTGGGAGGCATGTAGTTTGGCATCCCTGGGTAGTGCTCTAACACAATGGTCCATCACAACTCGGTCCAGGGCTGAAGGTCCGGCTCCCGTGGTTAACCAACTGCGTGTCAGTCGCATCAGGGTTGCAACCTGCGGCCGTACGGGGGCAGTAGCGTCATATGTCCAGGAGTGGAACTGTTGGACCCTGGTCTGGAGGTTGTGTCCATAATGGGCTAAGATGGTGGCTTTTAACACATCATAATTATTTACTTCGGAGGGGCCGAGGTCCCGACAGGCCTTTTGTGCATCACCTGTTAAAAACGGGGCTAGTAGCCCGGCCCACTCTGCTGGAGGCCACCTCTCTCTCTCTGCCGTTCTCTCAAAAACACTTAGGTAGGCTTCAATGTCATCATCGGCCGTCTGCTTGGTGAGCACTTTACTGGGTTCCGTCGGCCTCTCCGGTCTCATCAGGTGCTGACCCAGAGTTGTCATAGCATCCTGAAATGCTCTTAGGCTCTGTGCCTGCTGGGTTTGCATCTGCACGAGCTGTGCTAGGGCGTCCTCCATAGCACTGCGGGACTCTGAGTACCTATTTTATTCAGAATCTCTAGCGATAGATCGCCGTGCCCGCATTCTCCACCAAATGTGGCAACCCGGGGGATGTGGAGGTGAGATTCGGAATAAAATCAGGAGACTCAGAGACGCAGTGCAAAAATAAAGGGTCTTTTAATAAAACGTGTAGGAAAAAGGGGGAATGGGCATCTAATGGAAACAAAGGATTCTTCCCGGTCGGGGTCTTTGGTCGTCAGTCTCACACCTTCTGTGAGACGGTTGGTATCTCCTGGATGGGCAGAGCAGAGGAGAGAGGGTCCAGTTACCTCTGGTCTGTCACGACTCCTCTCCTGAGGTTCCACGCTCCTTCTCCTTTCCTATTCAGGTAGCTCTCCCCCGATGGCTTCCAGTGGAGGGAAGATATACTCTCCGTTCCCTCGTTAGCTGACGGGCTGCAGGTGTGACCACTCCCAGGTGCCAATTGGCTGTAGCACCTGTACTGGGAAGTACGTCCCGTGGATCACTTCCCCCAACCTGAGCTTTGGGATCCGCCTCCGATGCGCTGTTTGCTCGGCTTTTCCCCTTGGTCTGCCACACTGCGTTAACGCGCGATAAAATAATTGTCGGCGTTAATTCAGTGATGCGTTAACGCACGATTAACACGTTAACGTGCCCAGCCCTAATTTAAACATTTCAATGAAATAAGTGTGAAATCCAGCGTGTGGTGGTCCTTGTGATCAGGCTCCTCTTCTCTCTGAAGTCATGAGTCCTGTAAGCTGCTTCTACACGTCTGTAATAAACTCTGTGTGTTGTTTTGTGTGTTTACAGACTGTCAGAGTGCAGGATCTCAGAGGAAGGCTGTTCTTCTCTGGGATCAGCTCTGAAGTCAAACCCCTCCAGTCTCAGAGAACTGGATCTGACAGGAAACTGGCTGTATGATTCAGGAGTGAAGCTGCTGACTGGTTTTCTGGAGAGTCCACGTTGTGGACTGGAGACTCTGAGGTGGGTTCACTGAATTATGAATAAAGATAAGAGCCCAATATGATCTTAATGTAACATGAATTAACTGATGATCACTGATGTGAACAGAGAGAAATGAGCTGAAACTAATGGTTTCATCACCAGATGGAGTCCCTGCTCACATGTCTCCTTTCAGAGAACAAGAAGAAACTGAATTTAAAGCTGCAGGACAATTCAGTTTAATATGTTTATAAAATGAAGTCCTTTATTTAAAGTTACATTTTTCAAAAGCTTTCCGTTTTAAATCCAACCTTTATTTCACTTTAAATAAGAGAAGATAATGTATTTATTATTAATAATTAATCCACTTCAGTTGGAAATCTGTAATAATAAATATGTTGTAGATGTTCTTCAGTTTAGTTTTCTTTATTTAACTTGACAGTCAGTTGTTCACTACAGACACACGTTAATACAACTGTTGTTACTTCAATGCATACGGCACAAAATCATAGAGCGCATATCTGACCTTGATGTTCTGACCTTTAGTGAGGAAACTCTCTCTGACTGGAGCTCAAGGACTTTAATTACACCTGATATACAATCATGACACTTGTCTGGCTTCATGCTGCTGATGGAAGACTGAACAGGCCTATGGGACAGAGCCAAGGGCCACAGAGCCAGGGGCCACAGGGTCAGGGGCCACAGGGTCAGGGGCCACAGGGTCAGGGGCCACAGGGTCAGGGGCCACAGGGTCAGGGGCCACAGGGTCAGGGGCCACAGGGTCAGGGGCCACAGGGTCAGGGGCCACAGGGTCAGGGGCCAAAGGGTCAGGGGCCATAGGGCCAGGGGTCGCAGGGTCAGGGGCCACAGAGCCAGGGTCCAGAGGGTCAGGTATGCTACCAGCTGCAGGAAACCTTGTGGAGTGGAGTTCACATTTAAAACAGGAACTCATCTGAGTGATGATGAACAGATTGTTTCTGTCATCTTTACTTCTTCTTTCACTGACGGGATTTAAACTAAATGTCTGTTTACAGAAGAAGATGAAACCAAAGTGAAAGTCACTCGTGTTCATGATGTCAACAATCATTCATCGTGTGTTGATATAATAAAATGTGTGTTGTTTTGTGTGTTTACAGACTGATACGCTGTGGGATCTCAGAGGAAGGCTTTTCTTCTCTGGGATCAGCTCTGAAGTCAAACCCCTTCAGTCTCAGAGAACTGCATCTGAGTAGAAACCAGCTGCTGGATTCAGGAGTGAAGCTGCTGACTGGTTTTCTGGAGAGTCCAGGTTGTGGACTGGAGACTCTGAGGTGGGTTCACTGAATTATGAATAAAGATAAGAGCCCAATATGATCTTAATGTAACATGAATTAACTGATGATCACTGATGTGAACAGAGAAATGAGCTGAAACTAATGGTTTCATAACCAGATGGAGTCCCTGCTCACACATTTCTCCTTTCAGAGAACAAGAATATTGTAGTGGCCATTTGTCGTTCAAAATCAAACAAAAATCTAAATCAAACCACCACTGATGCACCGTGGGTTTTGGTGTTGACGCACGCAAAAGAAAGTAATGTCTATCTCCGTCCGATAGTGTTGTGATAATTTATTTTCTTAAAGCAACAAAAAAGAACAAACAAAATGCGAACATTTCCTCCAGCTGTATGTGCGTGGTAAAAAGCCATTGGCCACCCTGGTGCATGCTGGTCCTGTGCCTATCCACCTCTACATATAGCCACAGGTGCCCAGTGTTAACCAATTAGTGAACCTACAAAATAAATATATTAACCTAAATTACAACTATCCTAAGAAACAACTAACCTATCAAAACATAACCTAAATAAGCTATAAATAATCAATATTACCTTACAATTAAACTTAAATACAAATGTCAAATTAAATAGCTCCAACATTCCGGCCCCTAATTGTGCATACAATCACAATGAATTATATTCTTAAACGGAGCTATTCCTACAACCTACATTCCAATGGCAAACTGGGAAATTATGAATATTCTATGTCATTGTGACAGGTGTGTAGCCATCACTAGTAGGTTCCCACCCCCTGAGCACCAATGAAGAGTAATCAGCCAGAGGGATATTTGGTAATAAGGTTTATTTCAAACTGCAGACTGTGCCTCTGCTCTCCACGCTCCCGATCTTCTGTGTCACCAGTTCCTTTATGGAAACGACCTCAGGCACACCAACACAGATCATCGTCAGCTGGACTGATTACCAATCTAATTACCAATCAGTCCAGCTGATGGCGATCAGACACCGTTCCCTGAACCACACCCCCGCTCCACCCACTCTGCAGCCGAGCCTAAACACACCCCACTGCCACATACCTCCACCGCCCGACTTAGGCCGGGGCATCATCCGGCCTAAACTATTCCCCCTTCGCCCGTGAGAGCGGGAGAGGAAGTCGGCCACAACCATCTGCGTCCCCGGCCTATGGATCACCTTGAAATTAAAAGGCTGTAAAGCCAGATACCACCGAGTGATTCGGGCGTTGGTATCTTTCATGCGGTGGAGCCATTGGAGCGGGGCGTGGTCCGACCAGAGGGTGAATGAGTGTCCCAGGAGGTAGTAGCGCAGGGAGTCCACTGCCCACCGGATGGCCAGGCACTCCTTCTCCACCGTGCTGTACCTGCCCTCCCTCTCTGACAGCTTGCGGCTGATGTACAGCACGGGGCGTTCAACCCCCTCTACCTGCTGGGACAAAACGGCCCCCAGCCCTCTGTTCGACGCATCGGTCTGCAGAGCAAAAGGGAGAGAGAAGTTAGGTGTGTGAAGGAGTGGTTCCCCACAGAGAGCTTGCTTTACCTCCTCAAACACCAACTGGCACCGCTCCGTCCACTGGACCGGATCTGAGGCACCTTTCCGAGTCAGGTCAGTCAAGGGGCTGGTCAGCTCTGCAAAGTTTGGGATGAACCGCCTGTAATAGCCCGCCAGCCCCAAAAACTGCCTCACCTGCTTTTTAGTCTTGGGCCGCGGGCAGGCTGCGATGGCGGCGGTCTTGTCCACCTGAGAGCGCACCTGCCCGGCGCCCAAGTGGTACCCCAGATACTGTACCTCCCTCCGTCCAACCGCACACTTCCCCGGGTTGGCCGTAAGCCCTGCCTGCCTCAGGGACTCCAGCACCGCGCCCACCCGCTGCACATGCTCCGCCCAGGTGGTGCTGTGAATTACATTACATTACATGTCATTTAGCAGACGCTTTTATCCAAAGCAACTTACAATAAGTGCATTTCAACCTAGAGTACAAACTAAGAACAACAAGAATACAGAAAGTAACATTTCCTCAACATAGTCAAACTACAAAAGTACCATAATAAGAGCCATTCAAGTGCTACTAAAGTGATAATCTGTGTTTAATCCAGATATAGTCGGAAAAGGTGCGTTTTTAGTTTCCGGCGGAAGCTGTAGAGACTTTCTGTTGTCCTGATGTCAGTGGGGAGCTGGTTCCACCACTGAGGAGCCAGGACAGCAAACAGTCTGGATTTCGAGTGATTAGCTCGAGGTGACGGAGTCACAAGTCGGTTGGCTGTTGCCGAGCGGAGCGAACGTGCCGAGGTGTACGGTGTGACCATATCCCGGATGTAGACGGGGCCCGATCCATTCAGAGCACGGTGCGCCAGAACCAATGTTTTGAAGCGGATGCGGGCCGCCACCGGTAGCCAGTGAAGAGAGCGGAGGAGCGGAGTGGTGTGGGTGAACCTCGGGAGGCTGAAGACCAGCAGCTGCATTCTGGATGAGCTGCAGAGGCCGGATGGCGTAGACTAGGCAGGAGGGAGTTGCAGTAGTCGAGGCGCGAAATGACCAGAGCCTGGACCAGAGCCTGGACCAGAACCTGGACCAGAACCTGCGCCGCTTTCTGGGTAAGAAGAGGTCGTATTCTCCAGATGTTGTGCAGCATGTACCTACAGGAACGCGATGTCGCAGCGATGTTGGCCGTCAGGGAGAGTTGACTGTCTAGCGTCACCCTGAGGCTCCTGGCAGTCAGGGTAGGGGCCAACACGGAGCTGTTGAAGGTGGTAGTCAGGTCGTGAGTGGGGGAACCTTTCCCTGGTAGGAACAGTAGCTCGGTCTTGTCTGGGTTGATCTTCAGGTGGTGTGCAGACATCCACTGAGAGATGTCGGTCAGACAGGCAGAGATTTGCGCCGCCACCTGTGTTTCGGACGGTGGGAACGAGAAGATCAGTTGGGTGTCATCGGCATAGCTATGGTAGGAGAAGCCATGCGAACGAATGACAGCCGAGAGAATTGAATGATCACATCATCCAAGTAGGCGGCAGCATATGCAGCGTGCGGACGCAGCACTCGGTCCATGAGGCGTTGAAATGTGGCTGGGGCCCCGAACAGACCAAAGGGAATCATGGTGAATTGGTATAACCCAAACGGAGTGGAGAAGGCCGTTTTTTCCTTAGACTCTGGCGACAGAGGAATCTGCCAGTAGCCCTTGGTTAAATCCAGTGTCGTAAAGAAACGCGCAGCGCCCAGTCGGTCCAGGAGCTCGTCGACCCGGGGCATTGGGTAAGCATCGAACCGTGACACATCATTCACCCTGCGATAGTCCACGCAGAACCGAATAGACCCATCCTTCTTGACCACAAGAACAATGGGGCTACACCAGGCACTGTGGGACTCTTCTATTACCCCCATCTCCAGCATTGAAGCCAATTCCCTCTGAACCACTTTTCTCTTGTGTTCAGGTAACCTGTAGGGTTGTGACCGCACCGTCACGCCCGGAGGCGTCTCAATCTGGTGCTCTATGAGGTTTGTGCGTCCTGGAAGGAGAGAGAACACATCAGCAAACTGCTTTTGCAACCGGGCAATGTCCGTTTTCTGGGTCCCGGAGAGACGGTCTTCACAAAGGAGAGAGGCCGGATTAGTGGATTTTGGGACCTCAGGCCCCAGCTCCTTTCTCTCAGATACCCAGGACACCAGAGAAACAGACTCCGCCTCCCTCCAAGCTTTTAGGAGGTTGAGGTGGTAAATCTGTGTTGCTCCGCCCCTGTCAGAACGCACCACCTCATAGTCGACGTCCCCCACTCGCCGCGTGACCACAAAGGGCCCTTGCCACTTGGCGAGGAGTTTAGAGCTGGAAGACGGAAGCAATACAAGTACCTTCTCTCCCGGTGTGAATTGTCTCAGCCTGGCACCTCTGTTGTACAGCCGCTGCTGACGCTCCTGGGCCTGGAGCAAATTCTCACGTGACAGCTGACCCAATGTGTGGAGCTTTGCTCGCAGGTCCAGGACGTGTTGGATCTCGTTTTTACTGGTGCTCGGCCCCTCCTCCCAGTTTTCTTTAATGAGGTCCACCCCCCGTGGAGTCCTGCTAAACAACAGTTCAGAGGGCGTCCCGTGGAGGCCTGGTGAACCTCCCGTACTGCAAACAACAGAGAGTCAAGACATTTATCCCAATTGCGTTCATCGTCATTAATAAATTTACGGATTATGGACTTCAAAGTCTTATTCAGACGCTCCACTAGACCGTCGGTCTGTGGATGGTACACACTGGTCCGAATAGACTTGATGCCCAGTAACCCGTAAAGTTCTCTCAGTGTTCTTGACATGAACTGGGTGCCCTGGTTAGTCAGAATCTCTTTCGGGATTCCGACTCGGGAGATGACCTGAAACAGCGCCTGCGCGATACTCTTTGCAGAAATGTTGCGCAAGGGCACCGCCTCCGGGTATCGTGTTGCGTAATCCACAAAGACTAACACAAAGCGATATCCGCGTGCACTCCGGTGAAATGGCCCGATGAGGTCCATAGCGATTCGCTCAAATGGAACCTCCATTAATGGCATAGGGCGCAAAGGTGCCCTCGGAATGGCCGGAGGGTTTGCCAATTGACACTCCGGGCATCCAGGCGCACATCCGCCTGGATGCCCGGCCAATAAAATCGGGTCATTATGTGTTCCAGAGTTTTATCATACCCCATGTGACCAGCCATCGGGTTATAGTGAGCCGCCTGAAAAATAATTTCCCGGCGGATTTTCGGCAACAGCAACTGGGTGTTTTCCTGCCCTGTGCGAGTGTCACGGCTCACTCGGTACAGCCTGTCCCTGATCAATGTAAAGTGCGGACATGTCTGCGCTGCGTCAGGGTGCACCAGCTGACCATCAATTCGTATCACTTGGTCAAAGGCTGAGCGTAGAGTATCATCACGAGACTGCTCGAGTGGAAAATCTTCCATGGAGTGAAACTCGGGAGCCGGAGGAGTCTCCATAGGAGGCTCCGCCGATTCCCTCTCCCCGTCTGCAGTGTCGGACAACCTTGCGTCACCGCTGAGCACGGCGCACACATCGCATGACCCTGTCTGCCGTGAACGCACCCCCGCAGCCTTCCCCATTAACTTAACAAAGCCCGGCCAATCGGTTCCGAAGATTACGGGGTGCGTAAGGCGGGAGCTAACCGCGACCTTCACGTTATGCTTTTTCCCCCCATGTCTAATTTCCGCTGACACTATGGGATACTCGTGAATGTCCCCATGCACACACCTTATCTTCACCCACAATGCCTCCACCAATGCCCCTGGTCGAACATGGAACATGGAACGTGGATCATAGACTGTGTACAGCCGGAATCCACCATTGCCTGATGTATACCCCCCTGGATTCTTACCGGTACGCGGTACGTCGCTCCCGGACCTGGGGAGGGCGTTGGAGCGCCGGCAACCCGGATCACCTGGCCCACCTCCATCAGCGGACACTGCCGCCGGACGTGTCCGGGCTGCCTGCACCTCCAACACTCCTGCCCTGGTGTTTGAGGGACTACCTGTGGGTTGGGAAGGGTGCCGGTGTTTGCTGGGGCCGGTATGGGTGGCGTCAGGAGCTGCGTCGGCCCGGCTGGAGCCAGTGCGCCGCCGCTGTCAATCTGGCCGGCGGGATAAACCGACTCTGCCAGAGTGACGGCGGCCTCCAGCGATGATGGGCGGTGGCAGCAGACCTACGTCGATGTTTCGGCCAGCAGCCCTCCAACGAACTGTTCCAGGATCACCTGTTCTGCCACTGCCTGCAACTCTTCTGCGGTCCCGGGCTGCAGCCACCTCATTGCGGCGTCCCTCAGCCGTTGCGCATATGCGAACGGCCGGTCGTCGGGCCCCATCGTGGCCTCGCGAAACCTCCGCTGGTGATTCTCCGGTGTCAGACCCAGCCTATCTATCACCGCCTTTCGCACGTCCGTGTAATGGTGGCGTGCTGCTGGGGGAAGCCCCAGGGCCACAGTCTGCGCTTCCCCGGTGAGCAGGGGCAGGAGGCGAATCGCCCACTCCCCCGCTGGCCAGCCGAATGCCTCCACCACCATCTCAAAAGTCTCCAGGAACGACTGCACGCCGTCCCCCACCGTCATTTTTTGGAGCGCCACCCCTACCAAGGGGGAAGGGATAGCTGTGGCCGCAGCTGTCTGGGCGGCGAGCAGCTCCAGGGCGCGAGTCTGCTCCTCTGCCTGGGCCAGGAGCTTCCCCAGGATCTGCCAGCTTGCCGCCGCCTGGTCCTGCAGTATTACTGCCATCAACTCCAGCATCTGCCCCAGCTGAATCCATGGCTGGGTTGGCTGATCTAGATGCTGCTGGCTGCTCTCCATGTGCTTTCTTTTTCAACAACAAAAAAAGAAGGGCCCCATGTTTGGCTCCAGTGTGACAGGTGTGTAGCCGTCACTAGTAGGTTCCCGCCCCCTGAGCACCAATGAAGAGTAAGCAGCCAGAGGGGTATTTGGTAATAAAGTTTATTTCAAGCCGCAGACTGTGCCTCTGCTCTCCACGCTCCCGATCTTCTGTGTCACCAGCTCCTTTATGGAAACGGCCTCAGGCACACCAACACAGATCATCGTCAGCTGGACTGATTACTAATCTAATTACCAATCAGTCCAGCTGATGGCGATCTGGTCTTGCTTCCAACACTTTTGCTATCATCCAAGATCCTCTTGGAGCTGTGGCGTCCGCAACAAGAACTATGTCTCCAGTAGTGAGGCTTCTTCTTGGCCTTGTCCATTTTTGTCTCTCTTTTCTGTTTTAGAATTGAGGTGAGTCCACTTTTCACTGAACAAATCAGGCGCTCCCAGATGCCGCCTTCATGGGAAGCTGCTGAGGGGTAAAGTTCCATTGTATACCCTCCTGGGTCAAAGACCTTTTGAATTTTTCCATGATTCACAGCAGCAAGACTTTCCTTCAGCTCGTAATCCTTTTGATGCTTCATTGGCTGGATTCTCCTTAGAACCCACGTATCTCCACTGATCCACATCAGCTGCTTCTTTGATAAAAGTGGTCCTGTTTGCCACAAACGTGTGGAATCTCCTGGTTTCACTTGCGATATATTTCAGAACGGTTGTACTGTCAGTCGAAAAAACGGACTTCTCAAGCTTTAGTTGCAACTCCTTCCGAAGCATGTTATCAACTCACACAGCAAGAACTGCGACTGTGAGTTCCAGTCGAGGAATTGTCGTCTGCTTTAGTTGATTAGCAGGTACCATCTCAGCATATCCTTGATTTATGTTGTTTGTAAACGTGATGTATCTGTCCTTAAATGGGCCATTCTTATCCATTTCTCTCTTCAGGCTTCTTAGGCGCTGTTCCGCAACACAGCGATTGTTAGGCTGTCTGAAAGGTAAGTCAATACAGTAATGCTCTGCAGTCAATACGGTTGTGCTGTTCATTAAGTTCATGAACTTGATTTATTCTCTGGACATTTCAATCTGCTCCTCCGATGATCTCTCATTAAAGTCATGGTTATACTGTTTTACCAGCATTTCTTGCAGATGTTCCACAGAGATTCGGTTGGCTGTTACAGCAAGGCAGCTACTCCTACTCATACTGCTTTTCCCACGCAGTGGACCATTGATGACCCAACCAACTCTGGTTCTCACTGCATAGAGTCCTTTATCCTGGCTTTTTATCAGCTCCCAAGGCTCCATCACTTTTGCAGCATCAGTTCCAATTAGTAGCTCAACATCTGCATCAATGTCATGGAGCTTAACCTCCTTGAGATAGGACCACCGATCCAGATCTTCCTGTCGTGGGACATTCAATGTAGAAACAGGCATGTTCTTTTGAGTTAAAACATCAGGTAACTCAATAAAATCATTTGCACTCATGCCAGACACTTCAAGACCTGACACAATATGTGCATTCACAATCTTCTTTTGACCCATTGTTTTCAATAGAATACTTGTTCTTTTACCAGTTGAGTTCAATTTTCTTGCCAAGTTCTCTGTACAGAATGTGCCTGAACTTCCTGGATCCAAAAAAGCATATGTCTGCACTGTTTTGTTTCCCCTCTGGTTCTTGACTTTGACTGCAACAATAGAAAAGATTGAATTATCTTCATCACCAGCCCCAATATGGCCACAGGTCTGAGACGTTGCATTTGAAACACTTGGAGGGCTCTCAGCCTGTCGGGGTTGCTGTGAAGTTGCTCCTCTCTCCTGCCGCTCTATATGAAGGACTCCAGGGTACTTTTGGTGACACACATTGCAATCCAAGCGACTCCTGCAGTCTTTGCTTATGTGGCCTACTTTCAGGCAACCAAAACAAATACCCTGTTGCTTGATGAAATTGATCTTATCGCGATGTCCTTTCCTTTTAAACTGTGGGCACTTATCCACTGTGTGACAATCTTGCAAACAAAACCGACAGTTGTGAGTAGAGAAAGACTTGTTCTTGTTTTCTGTATATGGAGTAATGACTCCTCCTTTTACTGCAGTAACATTGGTAGCAAAGCTGCTTCCCTTTTTCCTTTGTGTCAAATGACCAATGTTAGAGGCTTTTAAGTTGGTGGATTGTGATTCCTGAATGTTTCCAAAAAGTGGGTCTGAGGCAATTCTGACCTGCCTCTCAATGAATCCAACAAGATCACTGAACAGTGCTCTCCGGCCACTTCGGTCCTGCAGATCACAAGCCACATTCCTCCACCTATCCCTTAATTTGTAAGGGAGCTTCAAGATGTTGCTCCTCATAACCGATGGTAAGTCCAGTTCCTTCATATGCATCATTTGCTCTGTTAGATTTGAGCATCCTCGAAGAAAGAGAGAGAATGATTTCAATGCTTTGAGAATTTTTTCCATATAGGCAGATGCAATTGTGTATTCATTTCCAAAGTGTTCCGCTAGAAGACTTTTGACTCTTTGGTATTCTTGTTCTGAGGGTAAGTGTTGACAATTGCAAACCAGGTCTCTTGGCTGCCCCCTGGTGTATTGTTCAAGAAAGTGTAAACAGTCGCTCCAAAAAAACTAAATTTTCAAAAGCTCTGATGAAAGACCTGTATTTGAGAGGGTCTCCATCAAACACGGGAATATTTCTAACAGGAAGGACAGAGCAGAGATGTTGTTGAACTAGCAGAGCAGCGATGTCATTCTGTCTTTGCATAACATTTACAATATCATTTTGATAGTTGTCAGTCAGAGTTTGAGTTTGATCTTCATACACGGTTTGTGTGGTTGGCATTACAACTTGTGGTTGAGTTGTGGGATCTGAAAACACGTAACGTTGTTCATCCACGTTAATTGGAACAAAGGTGTTGGCATGGGCACTTAATTGAATGGCTTTTTGAGAAGTATTCCTTTCAAAATAAGAGTGCATGCCATCTGAACGTTTTGAACCACGCTGTGATGAATTCATTTCCAAGACATGAAGCTTTGCATTTGTCACTGCCAGTTCAGTTTCAAGCTCCAATTGTTCCTTTTCTTTCCTCAAATGTTCCTCTTGGTCCTCTATTAAATGTTTCCTTCCAAGAGCAGCAACCCGCTCCTTCAGGGCTGCCATGCCGGCTTTAGCTTCAACGCGTGCAGATGTTGTTGATGAACGTTGTGATAGTTGCGACTTTGTCCTTGTAGAGTTTACTTTTACGCTTGACACGTTTGAGGCACTGTCTTCAGGGTTTATCTTATCTGCAATGGGTTGGTCCTTGACGTCATATTGCGGCTGCTCATACGGTTGTCCCATTTCTGCCAGCCAGCCTTTTACTCTTTCCGTAAAATCATAAAACATTGTCATTTTTTCTTCATGATTTTTATTTTGCCTTGCAATTTCATCTTGTGGTAAAGGCAAGTTCACAAACGATTCGTGCATTTCATTTGCGTCTTGGTAAATCTTGATGAATTTAGCAAGCTCAGCAGTCACTGAATTGACATTTTCACTTGATTCCATCAACTCACGAATGTTTCCCAAACACTTTTTGGCTTCTTTACATTTTGTACTTCTCTTTTGCTGGCACATTTCCGTGTAATAGCGCAAGCCTTCAGAAGTTAATTTAATTTCCCTTCTTGCTGATAGCGATTCAACGTCATTCGCCTTATCGTCAGCCATTCTTAATGTGTATTATCACTGCTTGTTGTACAGCAATCAAAATCCGCAATCGGACCTATATGCGGCTTAAAGGCAGCAAACACAGACACAGTGCTCACTGTTGATCCGCTTCATCACACACTCACTGAAGTCGTTTTTTTTTTTTTTAAATCAATGTGGCCGCCAATAGTGGTGTGTATTGCGCAATGATCACATGCAGCGCGTCACCGCTGTCAGACTTCTTAAACTTTACGAAACATGGCTGTGTGGTGACTTTTAAACTCCATTCGTTTAGCCGTTGTCCTCTACAGCAGTCGCATCACATACCAGTTTCTACGTCGATAATCCAACACGGTCCAATGCGATCGCTTGACGCCTGAAGAAACTGAATTTAAAGATGCAGGACAATTCAGTTCAATATGTTTTATAAAATGAAGTCCTTTATTTAAAGTCACATTTTTTTTAATACAACCTTTATTTCACTTTAAATAAGAGAAGATAATGTATTTATTATTAGAGTATTTATTATTTATAATTAATCCAGTTCAGTTGGAAATCTGTAATCATAAATATGTTGTAGATGTTATTCAGTTTAGTTTTCTTTATTTAACTTGACAGTCAGTTGTTCACTACAGACACACGTTAATACAACTGTTGGTACTTCAATGCTATGGCACAAAATCATAGAGCGCATATCTGACCTCGATGTTCTGACGTTTAGTGAGGAAACTCTCTCTGACTGGACCTCCAGGACTTTAATTACACCTGATATACAATCATGACACTTGTCTGGCTTCATGCTGCTGATGGAGGACTGAACAGGCCTATGGGACAGAGCCAGGGGCCACAGGGGCTACAGGGTCAGGGGCCAAAGGGTCAGGGGCCAAAGGGTCAGGGGCCCAAGATGAAACCAAAGTGAAAGCCACTCGTTTTCATGATGTCAATAATGATTCATTGTGTGTTGATATAATAAACTCTGTGTGTTGTTTTATGTGTTTACAGACTGTCAGATTGTGGGATCTCAGAGGAAGGCTGTTCTTCTCTGGGATCAGCTCTGAAGTCAAACCCCTCCAGTCTCAGAGAACTGGATCTGAGCTGGAACGAGCTGCAGGATTCAGATGTGAAGCTGCTGATTGGTTTTCTGGAGAGTCCACATTGTGGACTGGAGACTCTGATGTCAGTAGAGGGTTTGCGTATATGTGTTGTTGTTGTTGTTGTTGTTGACGTCTACAGGAAATGAAGCTGGATCCTAGCTGACGGCATCACCAGACGTTTAGAGACAGTGGTCCTCCTTCATCAAACTCTTGCTGGTCTTGGTTGAGCTCTGAGATCAGTCGACTGAAGCCGGCTCACCACTGGCTCTCACTTCAGAGAACCAGCCTCACATCTAGTCACCAACAGCTGTAGCTGGTGTTTCACTCTGTCGTTTCCTCCGTGGAGCCGATCATCTGTCAAGGTTGAAACATCCACTAGTGCTGCTCTGTTCATGCTGAGGAAGTTCCAGAGATCCTGGAAACCAAACTTTAAGACGTCATCTGGAGAATGTCTTCTCTGGGTGTAGCAGGACAAACATGGGCTGCTTTACTGCAGCAGAGTCCATCTTTACAGGGGGCAGTGAACACCTCTTTGCTTCTGCAGTCATGATGCGTTCAGGGCCCTCAGCAAAGACTCAGCCTAGATGACCCAGCCTGTTTCTCTTCTACTGATGAGTCTCTAGAGACACTCAGTGCGTTTACATGATGGTATAATTCGAATATTGCTTTAGTCAGACTTTGCTATCTTTGGGGGGGTCTGCTATTATCCCAGTATACATGGCAGTGAGTCATTCGAATCATTGGCTGAAAACATGTCACCTCCGATACGCCAGGTGGCGCTGTTTTCATTACAACTCTTGTTGTGCAGCACATTTCCTTTTTTTGATTGGCTGATAAGCGCCACGTGACAGCACAACTCCAGGAAGCATTTGTTTTCCCCACAGGGACAGCGGCGGGGCTCATGTTGTCGCTGCGGCACATTAAAACATGAAATAGCCGACCGTTGTTTTCAGCGTGAAGAAATATGATGTGTGGCGGGAGTGCGGGAGTTAAGACCGAACTGTGTGACACTTGAGAGCCCTGCAACTCGACGCAAAGTCCGGTTCCTAGTCCAATTCACCGCTACATGCCGCGACGGTCGGATTATCAACCGCATCGGATCGAGTAATCCAGGGGTGTCAATCGGACAGTAGTTGGACCGCATACAGTCGAACAAAGGTGTTACATGAAACGGATAATTTGATTTCTGTCCGACTGAGCCAGTTATTTGAATGCATCAGTGCGTTTACATGCATTTGAATAACTGGCTCAGTCGGATGTATACTGGGATAATAGCAGACCCCCCCAAAGATAGCAACGTCTGACTAAAGCAATATTCGAATTATACCATCATGTAAACGCACTGAGTGACCGTGTTTACATGCATTCGAATAACTGGCTTAGTCGGACAGAAATCGAATTATCCGTTTCATGTAACACCTTTGTTCGACTGTGTGCGGTCCAACTACGATCCGATTGACACCCCTGGATTACTCGATCCGATGCGGTTGATAATCCGACCGTCGCGGCATGTAGCGGTGAATTGGACTAGGAACCGGATTTTGCGTCTTTGCCCATGCGCACGCAAGCGCAACAAGCATCACCACGAGCATCGCCACGAGTTGCAGGGCTCTCAAGTGTCACACATTTCGGTCTTAACTCCCGCCACACATCGTATTTCTTCACGCTGAAAACAACTCTCGGCTATTTAATGTTTTAATGTGCCGCAGCGACAATATGAGGTCCGCCACTGTCCCCGTGGGGAAAACAAACACTTCCTGGAGTTGTGCTGTGACGTGGCGCTTATCAGCCAATCAAAAAAAGGAAATGGGCACACAACAGGCGTTGTAGTGAAAACAGCGCCACCTGGCGTATCGGAGGTGACATGTTTTCAGCCAATGATTCGAATTACTCACTGCCATGTATATTGGGATAATAGCAGATCCCCCAAAAGATAGCATAGTCCGACTAAAGAAAGATTTGAATTATACCATGTAAACACACTGACCATCTCTTCTGTTGTCTTCTTCTTCTCTCCCCAGATGGAGGTATTGAGCTGAGCTCTGATGATCCAGAGAGCATCTGGTTTGGTTCTGACGCTTGTGTTGCTGATGTTTCTGCCGCTTCGTTTCCCTTCCCCCGTCTCTGTGCTGGCCCCCACACGAATGCCACCAACATAGCAGCTGACTCAGTGGGAGCAGTGTTCCCTACATGTCGTTGATGACATCCGGCCTGCTGTGAGTTGTGACTGTAATGATGATAATGCTGAACTGGAATCTGAACCAATGACAACCTTTCTGACCTGAAGCTACTCCACCCACTGCAGCGCCGGTCAGACGGCCAAAGCCTCAACTGTCAACAGGACAGATGGTGTGATGACCTTCGTCTGACCTCATAGTTAAAGGAGCGATAACTGCAGGTCCAGTTCTCCCTGTATTAGGCTCTTTAGATCCATCTGTGTACGCCGGGGTAAATGATGGGATAATAGCAGACCCCCCCAAAGATAGCAACGTCTGACTAAAGCAATATTCGAATTATACCATCATGTAAACGCACTGAGTGACCGTGTTTACGTGCATTCGAATAACTGGCTTAGTCGGACAGAAATCGAATTATCCGTTTCATGTAACACCTTTGTTCGACTGTGTGCGGTCCAACTACGGTCCGATTGACACCCCTGGATTACTCGATCCGATGCGGTTGATATTCCGACCATCGCGGCATGTACCGGTGAATTGGACTAGGAACCGAACTTTGCGTCTTTGCCCATGAGCACGCAAGCGCAACAAGCATCCCACGAGTATTTAATGTTTTAATGTGCCGCAGCGCCAACATCAGCTGGCCCCGCCGCTGTCCACTGGGGAAAACAAATGCTTCCTGGAGTTGTGCTGTCACGTGGCGCTTATCAGCCAATCAAAATAAGGAAATGTGTTACACAACAGGAGTTGTAATGAAAACAGCGCCACCTGGCGTATCGGAGGTGACATGTTTTCAGCCAATGATTCGAATTACTCACTGCCATGTACAATGGGATAATAGCAGACCCCCCCAAAGATAGCATAGTCTGACTAAAGCAATATTCAAATTATACCATCATGTAAACGCACTCTCCTCTTCTCCTCGTTGCATAGTCGTTGTCTTTGGTCCGTCTTCCCTGTGCACTGGATATTCTTGACCTGCCTGTTTGACCCCGCCTGCTTGCCCTGAGTCCCTGACCCCGATTCCCTGCCTGCCCCCTTTTGGACGTTTTGCTTTGTTTGGAGCTTTTGTCTCATTAAAGAGTCTTTTTGTCATTCACATCTGAGTCCTGCCTGTCTCTCTGCGCCTGAGCCCCACCCCGTGACACAAACCTCACAAATATGATATTATGGCATACAAGTCGTAAAAAAAGTAATAGTATAAGATGTAAAAAAAATTGCCTCTAAAAAAGTATCTCATAAGTCTTCATTTGTATGTCATAACAAATCAACTTTGTCATAGTATGGCATTTCAATTTGATATCAAAATATATCATAAGAGTCATAATATTGTTAGACATAGAAATGTCAAAACGTGCAGCAGTAGAGTATATCGTAAAAACATATGAACGTCACACGCCAAGATAGCGCCGTTATTCTGATCGCTTCTTAGAGTTTCAGCAGTTATAATATATATATATATATATATATATATATATATATATATATATATATATATATATTATATCGTTATATAGATAGATATGGATAGATATGTGTTTATATATTGCCATATTATATAAATATTATATATATTTAAATTATAAATCAAACATGAAAACATGTTTATTTATTGTGTTTTGGTCTATCAAAACCATGTATATTTAATTCAATTCAGTTTATTTTGTATATATAGCCCAATAGCTCAAATTACAAACTCCCCTTAGCGGGCTTTACAATCTGTACACATACAACATCCCTGACCTTTGACCTCACATCAGATCAGGAACAACTCCCCAGAGACAGAAAAAAGACAGAAAAAAACTTTCATGGTGGGAAAAAGGAAGAAACCTTCAAGAGAACAACAGAGGAGGATCCCTCTCCATTATGGACAGAAGAATGTCATGTGACGAGATGAACGATAGATGTCATGTGTTCAGATGAACAATAGATGTCATGTGACCAGGTGAACAATAGATGTCATGTGACCAGATGAACCATAGATGTCATGTGACCAGATGAACAATAGATGTCATGTGACCAGATGAACAATAGATGTCATGTGACGAGATGAACGATAGATGTCATGTGTTCAGATGAACAATAGATGTCATGTGACCAGGTGAACAATAGATGTCATGTGACCAGATGAACAATAGATGTCATGTGACCAGATGAACAATAGATTTCATGGGACCAGATGAACAATAGATGTCATGTGACCAGATGAACAGTTACATAAACATTAAATGCATATGACATATGAACACAGAGAGAGGCACAATAAACAACGCGGTGTGTACGTCACGTTGTTCTAGGAACTGAAGAGCAACGCCCTCATTACGACCTTTCGATCGGCGTTTGAATGCATCTGGCGCGGTTAAATGACGTCACATGCGCGTCGCCCGGAATCCATGTGGACGCTGTGGAGAAGCGGTTTGTCTTCGCGTGTCGTTGCCTGACTGACGGCTGGATTAGAACCCGCAACTCGTCTCCCCCGGGAGCTGCTCCATGCCCCTCACTGCTGCGGGCGGATGGCCGAGGAAAGCGACCGCAGGCGGGGGACCGAGGCGGGAGGAACGGAGACCGAGGCTGGAGGAACGGAGACCGAGGCTGGAGGAACGGAGACCGGGGCTGGAGGAACCGGGAGCAGGACCCGGACCGAGGCGGGAGGAACCGGGAGCAGCCCGCAACCGGAGAGCGGCGCGGGAGACCAGCCGGTGTCCAAGAGGCAGAGGAAGAAGCTGCTGAAGGAGCAGAAGTGGGAAGCGGAGAGGGAACTCCGGAAGTGAGTGAGCTCGGGAGAAGTGGTTCACTCCAGTGTCCCTTCACACGGGTCTCGCGAACCTCCACAGGCCGGGTCACGTGTCGTAGGGGTCACGTGTCGTAGGGGTCACGTGGCTTTGCTGCTTCCGGTGTGTATTTACATCAGCTCGTATTCTCCTGAGGAATAACCCGAGTGTTGAGCTTCAGGCCCTTTGGAAGTTTATCTGCTAACAGACCCCACGGATGAGTCAGCAGTTATTGTAGATGAGTCAGCAGTTATTGTGGATGAGTCAGCAGTTATTGTGGATGAGTCAGCAGTTATTGTGGATGAGTCAGCAGTTATTGTGGATGAGTCAGCAGTTATTGTGGATGAGTCGGCAGTTATTGTGGATGAGTCGGCAGTTATTGTGGATGAGTCAGCAGTTATTGTGGATGAGTCAGCAGTTATTGTAGATGAGTCAGCAGTTATTGTGGATGAGTCAGCAGTTATTGTAGATGAGTCAGCAGTTATTGTGGATGAGTCAGCAGTTATTGTGGATGAGTCAGCAGTTATTGTAGAAGCTCCAGCCATCAGTGATGATGGAAGTTATTGGGAACATCTAAAATATCTATTATTTCCAATCACTTTATTAGTGCGGTTCACTATCATAACAAAGTTAAGTTTATTTATTTTGTAACCTGCTGTACAGAAGCTAATTAAAACAGTTTGGCAATAACAGGTGTGTGCGCCAAAACATGTTAAGAGTAAAGTACAGTAAACAGTGAAAGATGGTGCACAATTAAACCAATAAGAAAAATAAATAAACGGGGATGATAAAAAGCACGCCATCGGCCATAGAATATTAAAATTAACCAAATGCCAGTGTAAACAGGAATGTTTTGAGTTCAAATTATGTCAACGTTAACAGCTGTTTAATGTGTCCGTCACACTACAGCATCAGTATGATTCTAAGACTGAATGGATCCAAGTATTTTGTTGTACATAAATACTCACTACAGCGCCACACGTAGGTTATCTTTAGATATTTGAGGACAACCACCAGAGCTTTGGGGTGACCCCTCGTGACCTCCGTGTTGTGCTGCAGGCGGAAGCGGAAGGAGAAGAAGCAGCAGCGCCGGCTGCAGAGGCTCAACGAGGAGGAGGAGGAGGGAGAGGCCCCCAGCTCCAGGAAACGCCTCCGCCGAGACGTGACGCCCAGCTCGCTGAGGCTGGTGGTGGACTGCAGCTTTGACGACCTCATGCTCGTCAAGGTAGGGTGGTAGAACCCCCCCCCCCCATCTGTGTGTTTAGTGGGTGTCACCCTCCATAATGTGGTCGTGTCTTCAGGACGTCGGGAAGCTCCACCGACAGGTGCAGCGCTGCTACGCGGAGAACAGGCGGGCGGTGCATCCGGTGCAGGTTGGTGACTGACTGACTGGCGTGAAGCGGGAGAAGCGTCCGGGTCTTGATCTAAAACACTCGTACCTCCCCAGTTGTACCTGACCAGCCTGGGGGGGCAGCTGAAGCAGAGCATGGACGAGAAGGACAAAGGATGGGTCAACTGGAAGGTAAGCAGCGACTCCCACAGGAGGCTCGTGTGCACAGCAGAACCAGAGATGGAGTCTTCCTCCAGTCCAACAGGTCTGGTCCTGATGGCAGCAGAATTCTCTTCCCTCCTGCAGGAGCGTTGTCTGCCTGTGGGTCTGTTGGCTTGTGCTCTCTCAACGGACTCCAGAGCAGCTTCTGTCTCCGGCTCTGAGAATCCAGAACTCATGACTCAGAACTCAGCCGCCACCCTCCAACACTTGATTGGCGTTAAAGGCACTGAGCTGGTTTAGTCCTGTTTGTTAGATCTATCCAGGGTCCGTACGGTCATGGAAAACCTGGAAAAGTCATGGAATTTTAAAATGGTCATTTCCAGGCCTGGAAAAGTCATGGAAAAAATTAAATCATAAAAGTTTTGGAAAAGTCATGGAAATTTGTTATATTCACTTGTTCATTTACGTTGAGTTTAAAATAATTCGTATGTTTTAGAAAGGAAGACTCAAATTATAATCCGGCGTACGCCAAGTCCAAACAGATGGATTTGCACATAAAGGAAAATAGTTTGATATCTATCTATCTATCTATCTATCTATCTATCTATCTATCTCTGATGGTTTTCTGTGTCTTATGTGGCTAAACTGCACAACTTGAAAAAAATAACGCTTGTTAAAAACACAAACCCTGATCTTATCTCTAAATAAAATCAACTTGAGGACAAACGTGTTCTCTAAAGATACGACTTCTGTTTACAGATGTGAATGCACACGCTCCATAGTTTATTCTCTTTGTCTGTGAACCTGTGGTGAGCAGACATTGATTTGTGTGTGTGTGTGTAGGACATCACCATTAAGACGGAGCACTACAGTGAGGTGGTGGCGCAGGAGGAGCTGGTCTACCTGACGTCGGACTCCCCCAACGTGCTGGAGGAGCTGGACCCCAGCAAGGCCTACGTGATCGGAGGCCTGGTGGACCACAACCACCACAAGGTCGGTCCGGCCTCGGGGCCGCAGGGCGCCGTCGGTCTACTTCCTGTTTGCTGACCCAGCTGGTGGGCTTCCTGTCTTGGCTCTGTGTGCAGGGCCTCACGTTTGAGAGGGCCAAGGAGCTGGGGATCCATCACGCTCAGCTCCCGCTGAGCAACTTTGTGAAGATGAACAGCCGGAAGGTTCTGGCGGTGAACCACGGTGAGGACGCCTGAGCAGCTTCAGTCTGGTGGGGAGCCGCCATGCTGCGCCCAGCAGGGCTCAGGCTGCCGTCACGCCAAGAGCATCACGCATCCTTCACCAGGCTAGAGCGTACAGGAGCGAGTGGAGGCGGAGGACATGAATAGCGTGGGAAATTCTCCCCAAGTTGAAAGATTAAAAAATGTGCCGAGTTGTGAAAGCCATTCAGCGTCGAGCTGCTCCTCCGTTGGTGAATGTAACTGCTGCTCTAGGAGAGCTGGAGGAGACATTCAGACTAGACAGGGTTCGTACGGTCATGGAAAACCTGGAAAAGTCATGGAATTTTAAAATGGTCATTTCCAGGCCTGGAAAAGTCATGGAAAAAAATGTAATCACAAAAGTTTTGGAAAAGTCCTGGAAATTTGTTAAAATCACATATTCATTTACGCCTTGTTTGAAATAATTAATGTGATTTTTAAAGAAAGACGCTCAAAGTATAAGCCGGCTTACGCAATCAATACGTCAAATGTTATAAATGTTTCATGTTTATACCGAGATTTCAGTTTGGTCATGGACATCATATAAATCATCATATCATATATATATATATATATATAAACCCAAACACGAGGCGTTGCATGTTCAGATGTTCGTGGGACGTCCTCAACAAGCATAAAGCAGAACTAGTGGTTCGCTCTTCATGGTGGAGGAAGGAGATCATTTCCACGTATGTATAAACGTGTGCGTGTGTGAAGGACATAAAAATCCCTCACCTTTCGGTGAAATTTGGCGTTTTTAAACCAAAACAGGTGGCCTATGTGAATCGTGTAGATTCTATGATTATTAATTTTTTGGGGGGGGGGGTTAACTGGCCTGCCGGCGTTTCTGAGATTGGAGTGGGACACGGAGAAAATGTGATCTGGTGCTAAAACATCTTTGTAAAACCAGAATATTTAAATGTTGCGTGTGTGTGACACTAGTGGTCATAGCTACTGCTCCGTCTGTCTGTCCGGTGCTGGTCGACTCTGGAGCTCCGCCCCCTGCGTTGGGTTTAAACTGCTCTCTGGTCCCTCCTCCCTCAGTGGTGGAGATCGTCCTGGCGTACCTGGAGAAGAGCAGCTGGCAGGAGGCCTTCTTCACCGTGCTGCCCCCCAGGAAGGGAGCCGTGGCCCTCGGCCCGGACGGAGCAGCTGTGCAGGCCGAGGAAGAGGAGGAGGAGGAGGAGGAAGAAGACTGACCCCGTGGACCAGAAGGAGAACACGACCTGAAACACAGTTCAGATGGACAACTCTGAACAAAGCTCTCAACATGTGGATATCTGATGCCGAGCGATGTTTGTTTGACATTTCAAATGATTTTTATTTTTTAAAGCAGCTATTTATTGAGTTTGACCTTTGGCCTCCTGCTAATGGGGGAACATTTAGTTCAACACGCCTGATTGAAATTTGAGTTTGTTTTTGGCAGAATATACAGTTAATTGTAATAATTTCTACATGAATCGTTCAGTTTTTGGGGTGTGTGTGTGTGTGTGTGTGTGTGTGTGTGTCCGAGCGTCATGGTGCTGACCTGTACGCCATCAGGACACACGGGACAATGTTTGACATGAAGTTCAAATGTGTTCAGAGCCTCAGCAACAAAGACTGAAGGGAAATGTTCTGAAAGGTCATCAAACTGTCCCAGAGGTCACCAAAACAATTCTCAACGGGTCTCACAGGACATATGCTATTCACATGGAAACTCTTCTATCAGGGAGACGGATGACATTTTAGAGCAAAGTTACAACCGACAGGTGCGAGAGGCTCCACTCTGGTGTCCCCCTAAGGCCTTAGACCTGAACCCTGAGGGACCCCCTCATCACACCCCTAGTGGATGGATCGCCACGACGACGGGGTCAGAAGGATGAAGGACGCGGATGTTATTTAGCTCCTGCTCTCCCCTCAGGAGATCAGAGGTTTGTCTAATAATCTAGTGATTATGTTTTATTAAAATGGCTTCAAAGACCAAATTAAAGTGTTTGAATACATAAATAATTCCATATCCTCTGATGTCATGTGTTCTAAGTTACATCTTCACAACTGAGGATGAAGATGTCCTCTTAGTATACCTTTTTCTTTTTACGTCTCCCTGAATTGTGGGTAATTCCTTTGGGAAACATCTGCATCCTATGCTGACTTCCGGAAAGGTTCATAAAGGTCTCGAACCCTCCTTGATGGGGGAGGCGGGATCGAGCCGTAGTAATACTTTGTGCCCCCCCCAACCCCCCCCCCCCCCCCCGTTTGCTCCAGCAACGAGCACCGGAAGTTGTCGTGTCCATGGTAACAGACATGGCAACGCTAACTCCGGGGCAGAGGAGGCTCCATTCGGCTGAAGCTGGTCCCGAGTCCGATGTCCCGAAGGGCTCTGAAGGTTCTGGTCCAGGTCCGGGTCCAAGCGGTGAGCCCCCCCCCCCCGTCTGTATCTCTCTCTCTCTCTCTCTCTCTCTGTCTCTCTGTCTGTCTCTCTGTATCTCTGTATGTCTCTCTCTCTCTGTCTCTCTCTCTGTCTCTCTCTCTCTCTCTCTGTCTCTCTCTGTCTCTCTCTCTCTGTCTCTCTCTCTCTCTCTCTCTCTCTGTCTCTCTCTCTGTCTCTCTCTCTCTCTCTCTGTCTCTCTCTCTCTCTCTCTCTCTCTCTCTCTCTCTCTCTCTGGCTGATATAGCATTGGGTTTATTAAATGCGATTATTGGTTTAAATCCCTTTCATGAGTCATGAAAAAACATGAAGATCATTTAGAAGATAAACGTGTCTTTGTTTTGATGCAGTTATAGCGAAATAAATACATGTAACTATATATATATATATATATATATATATATATATATATATATATATATATATATATATATATATATATATATATATATATATACATATATACATATGATTTAATTAATACAATAATGAATAAACCAATATGTAACTATATGACTATAAATGTAACATTGAACATTTGCTGTCTCAATTGAATCATATTTAATTAGCATGACGATGAACCATGACATTACATGATCAATATCACATGTTTAGTTAAATGTATCTTGGCCCTGACAAACTTCCATACACATAGAAACACGGCAAGGATGTTTACTGTCATTGTAAAACCATACAGTATGAAGTTGATGACAAACATTAAGACGGGACATTCTACTTTAAAACCAGACATTTAAACACAAGGTGACGCATTGTTCTCGTAGTGCGATGTGTTACAACTCCAATAAAGCCCGACCTGAATCCAGAGGGAAGACATATTTGAATAAAGAGAGAAGGCTAGCCGACGGCCTTCAGCTCCACTGGATCCCTCCCAGTGGTCCTCATGGGACCTGCTCATCCCCCATGATGCTCTGGTCCTCATCCCGGCTCATCCCCCATGATGCTCTGGTCCTCATCCCGGCTCATCCCCCATGATGCTCTGGTCCTCATCCCGGCTCATCCCCCATGATGCTCTGGTCCTCATCCCGGCTCATCCCCCATGATGCTCTGCTCTCAGGTCTCCTGTCCTGGAGTCCGGCTGCCAGCCGAGGAGGACCTGAGCCTCGTGGTGAGCTTCATGGGCCGGAGCGCCCGGTCCCACCGGCTGCCCGCTGTGTTCCCTCTGCTGCTCCACCAGAACATGAGCTTTGAGAAGGTAGGTCGGCCATCACAGCTACAGGTCACTGTTGGAGAACAGTTAGATGTTCATATTTAGTTATTTTATTGACAAGCACTATTGTATAATCAGTCGGGTTGTTTGCTTGTCTAGGTTAGATATTCTTAGAATATATTAGAATAGGTTTTTCTTGTGATAGTTTTTAGTTTAGTTTAATTCATTGTTGTTGTTGTTGTTGTTGTTGTTTAGATATATTTAGTCTTTTGATTGTTCATTTGTTTGCTAATTGGGTAACGCTGGGGTTATATGTAGCAGTAGGCAGGTACAGGACCAGCATGCACCTGGGTTACATGTAGGAGTAGGCAGGTACAGGACCAGCATGCACCTGGGTTACGTAGGCCTATGTGTTTTACCTGAGTTTGGAGTTCCTTTGTTCTATTGTTTTTCTGGTTTTATTTAAATAAATGATCAGAATAACAGAATCCTGATGGACATTACTGTATTCAAAGCCTTTGATTTATGTTTGTTTTTATTTATTGGACACTGACCACTACAGTTAGCCGTATGTAATACCATGACTGAACCTGGCTGCACTGGAGCGTACCAATAACAACTCCAGTGGATCGAGAACAGGAATATTGTTTGTAAAATAAGGAAAGCTACAGAATAGAATTAAAAACATGAATATTGTTTTGTCTAGATCTTCAGGCAGGCGGTGGACCCTGGAGACATCGCTGTCATGCTTCAGTGTAAGTTCATGAACATTTGGTCAACAGATATTCTGTCTGTGTAGCAGATATACATATGATCTCAGATGTCTATCTTCATAAGTGTATGACCTCAGCTCCTGACCCCTTTCCTCCCCAGATGAGACGGTCACCATTGAGCTGCTGCAGCTGGTTCCTCCAGGTGAGCTTATTGCTCCCTATATTCATATTATAAATATAGCGACGCGTAGCGCTGCAGACTTTACAACCCAGCGGCCCGGGGGGAACAGGAAGTAGCGGCGCTGTGTTTGTGTTTGCAGCGCCGCTCTCTCTGGCCTGCTTCGAAGAAGACGCTCGGCGATTCTTATTCCCAGAACCCAAACTGGTCCCGACCTCCTCCGGAGTGGACCGAGAGGTTCTGATGACCCGAGCGCCTCACTTTCCAGTAGGTCCAACCCACCGACCGTCTATTCACCGCATTACATTACTTTCATTTTGTTTTATATAGCCCAATATCACACATTATAAATGATCCTCAGAGGGCTTTACAATCTGTACACATAGACATCCCTGACCTTTGAGAAGAGGAGAGAGGAGCTCAGTGTATCCTAGAGGAGAGAGGTGCTCAGTGTATCCTAGAGGAGAGAGGTGCTCAGTGTATCCTAGAGGAGAGAGGTGCTCAGTGTATCCTAGAGGAGAGAGGAGCTCAGTGTATCCTAGAGGAGAGAGGTGCTCAGTGTATAGAGGAGAGAGGTGCTCAGTGTATCCTAGAGGAGAGAGGTGCTCAGTGTATCCTAGAGGAGAGAGGAGCTCAGTGTATCCTAGAGGAGAGAGGTGCTCAGTGTATCCTAGAGGAGAGAGGTGCTTAGTGTATAGAGGAGAGAAGTGCTCAGTGTACCCTAGAGGAGAGAGGTGCTCAGTGTATCCTAGAGGAGAGAGGTGCTCAGTGTATCCTAGAGGAGAGAGGTGCTCAGTGTACCCTAGAGGAGAGAGGTGCTCAGTGTACCCTAGAGGAGAGAGGTGCTCAGTGTACCCTAGAGGAGAGAGGTGCTCAGTGTACCCTAGAGGAGAGAGGTGCTCAGTGTACCCTAGAGGAGAGAGGTGCTCAGTGTACCCTAGAGGAGAGAGGTGCTCAGTGTATCCTAGAGGCATCTCTCGGGGCTCAGGCCTGTGGCTTGGAGGTACCGTGTGGAGCCTGTTCCCATGGAGGCATCACCAGTAGGAGGACATATACGTGTGATGTTTGCAGTCGTGTGTAATTATGGCACACACATTTGTTCTCCGCTTCTTCTTCTGCAGGGCATCGCTCCACGGTTGGAGTTTTCCACCAGGACGACCATCATGGAGTGCTCAGCCGACGAGGAGATCCACATCCACCCCAACGTCCTCACGGTAGAGACTCCTCCAGGGCGCAGCCTTCATGAGGAGGCTTTACCTGAACCACATCCTATTCTGAGGAGCCGACTGCTACACGTCACCTGCTGTTCTGGGTTTCTATGACAACATGTTTACCGGCTTTAATGTGGAAAAACGAGTTGTTTAGTTCAGAGCTGTCCGTCTGAAACGCTCCGTCTCTTTAAGAGTCCTCCGCTCTGATTGGCTTGCGAGAAAGATATGTTGCACCTTTTCAAAGGTGGTCCTAAAGGTGTGGCTCTCCAGATCTCCAGATCTCCAGCTTTAGTAGCACTGAAAGAGCAAAAATACTGATATGAATAACCACTATCCAGGGTCTGGATCCAGGTTCACCTGGACAGGGTTCACCTGGACAGGTTCACCTGGACAGGTTCATCTAGACAGGGTTCACTTGGACAGGGTTCACCTGGACAGGTTCACCTGGACAGGTTCACCTGGACAGGTTCATCTAGACAGGGTTCACTTGGACAGGGTTCACCTGGACAGGTTCACCTGGACAGGTTCATCTTGACAGGTTCACCTGGACAGGTTCACCTGGACAGGGTTCATCTAGACAGGGTTCACCTGGACAGGTTCATCTAGACAGGGTTCACCTGAACAGGGTTCACCTGGACAGGTTCACCTGGACAGGGTTCACCTGGACAGGTTCACCTGGACAGGGGTCACCTGGACAGGGGTCATTATGTTATGTTCATGCTGGTTCTGAGACTTCCACTCTTCTGTTCCCAGAGGCCGGTGATGAAGAGGAGCAGGAAGCACTGCAGCAGACCCAGAAGCTCCTCCCCCCAGAGGAGCCCACCTCTGACCCTGGTCTCCAGGTCCCCGTCGTGGACCCCCAGAGCCCGGTCCCCATCGTGGACCCCCAGAGCCCGGTCCCTGTCCCCTCTCAGAGCTGCAGACCCTCAGCGCCGGGCTCGGCTCAGCCTGGTCTCTGCAGGCTCCTCCCAGCCGGTGAGCACAACCAGCACATCTTTAATTAAGGATTCATAATTAATCTTTCAAAACGTTGCTGCCATTTCCAGCCACAAGATGGCAGAGAAGAGCTGAACTAGTGGCTCGTAACCTCCCTCCCTCACACACACACACACACACACACACACACACACACACACACACACACACACACACACACACACACACACACACACACACACACACACACACACCACTGTCCTCTCCCTCCTCTTCCATGTTCGGGGATGTTTCACCAAACAGAAGCTTTCACGGTTAGTTACACATGCATAATATAATAATAACAACTTCATCTGAGGGGATGAGGTTCAAACACTTAAACATACGCACAACACATGCCCATCCCACAACTGTAAACATCCAAACTCCTGTCGATGTGTACGTTGACCTTTGTGACCCCCCCGCCATCCGCTGTCTGTGGCCCGGTGTCGAGGACAGGGGGTACCTGTTTGTCTTATGGACAGCAAGGGATTCCTGAGACATTTATTAACCATAATCCATAAACCATGACAAGCCCAGTCCGCTCTGAGTGCCAGAACATTATGTTTTATTTAAAGTGTTCTGAGTTGTCCTGTTCCCCAGAGTGTGTGTCGGTGGGCCCTCTAGACGTTCTTCAGATGCTCCGTCTCTCAGCCTGGTCTCTGCAGCCCGAGCGGCCGCTCCCAGCCTGTGAGCAGCACGTCTTTAATTAAGAGTTCATAATTCATTTTTCAAAACGTTGCTGCCATTTCTTTTCAAAATGACCGATCACGTGCGTTGGCCTTCAGCCTCGTTGTTAAAACCTGACGAACGTCCGTACTGAGGTCAGACTGAACTATAGCTGTAACGTTGCCATGGAGACGGTCAGTTGGCTGTCTCATCACCTTTTCATAATGTTTATAGTTTCCCATCAGCGACCAACAGTTCCAGTGTGCGAGTGGCTTTGACTTTGCACCAGTCCCTTCAGTGTGACTGAAGGAGGCTGTTCACCACGCTACAGAGAGACAGGTGTTCTATCAGCCATGTGGACATGGGCTCTGTCTTCTGTCTTCATTGATCTGTTACAGAATACCCAGGAGGATTATCAGGAACACTTCTTGCTATATTATTGCTCCTCATTGAAATGCTCCACATCGGACCTAACCCAGTGTTGTATTGAAGTGATCACGGGAGCGTCTCATTGTTCAGAAAGTGCATTTTTCATTTGTGTGATTTGTTAATTCAAAGGTTAAAGTTACAGATACAGTTTGTGATTTCTCTCCAACTTCCTCCCGTTCTGCTGATTGGACAGTTGGGTTGAGGATTTTAGGGGATCGGTTGGTCCCCATTGCACATTATTATCTTTCAGGAAACCGATTTGCTGCTCTCAACATCGTCTATGTTTGTTGTCTCCCATCCTCTTAAACTTGTCTTATCCCAATAAGGTGGTCCAACCCTCTTGGTTGTGAACATCGGTTGCTCTGATGTGAGGTCAAAGGTCAGGGATGTGCACAGATTGTAACGCCCTCTAAGATAATTCATAATGTGTGATATTGGTCTGTATCAAACCAACTGAACGTCCTGCTCACCGTGTCGTCCCTCTCCGTGTAGACCTGGACCTCCTGGCCTGGAGCCGGTCCATCTTCCTCTTCACCTTTGACCAGGTCTTCATCCAAAGGTAGAGCCCTTTAATGCTACTCCACATGGATTATCAGAGCTTATAAAGTGTCGTGCTGACGTGACTAACGAGCTGAGACCTACTTCCTGCTCTTCCAAGCTGTTGTGACTCTTTTGACTCTTTCAGTGAGACGTTCTCCAACCGGCAGGAGGAAATCCTCCTCCAATGGCCTGGTAGGAAGCGCTTTGCATCTTGTCCTCATTTTGTTTGGACTCGGGCTTCTTTGAGAGGACGTTGTGGGGTTTGAAGGGCAGAGCCGGAGTCAGGATACGGTTAGCCTAGCTTAGCATAAGAAGACGAATGGGGAAACAGCGAAACATGCAACGACAACATGTCTAAAGGTCATTGAACCTAGAAATCCACACGTGAACTGAGATGTATGAACCGCTGAGTAGCTCCTCCGTCTCAGCCGGCTGCAGCTCATGGTGGTCCTGAAACCACCAGGTAGCTGCTTCAGTAAGAGATTACATCACATCACATCACATGTCATGTAGCAGACGCTTTTATCCAGAGAGACGTACAATAAGTGCATTTCAACCTAGAGGACAAACTAAGAACAACAAGAATACAGAAAGTAACATTTCCTCATCATAGTCAAACTACAAAAGTACCACAATAAGAGCCATTCAAGTGACACTGAAGTGATAATCTGTGTTTTAATCCAGATATAGTCTAAAGGTGCGTTTTCAGTTTCCGGTGAAGCTGTAGAGACTTCCTGCTGATGACTTTCTGAGATGAACTCCCAGTGGCTCCCCGGCTCGTTATTTACAGAGGATGGGTGGAAATGTAATTGAGAGCATAATTAAAGGAGGATGTGAATCCATTGCTAAGGAGCAGACGCATTAATGTGATGGTGAACCTCTTCCTTTGGTAGGCTGGAGGGATATCAGAAGACGGGTCCAGTTCTCCAGAGGCAGGTGACCCTCCTGATGACCCCCACGGCCCTGCAGGTTCAGGGCGGTGGAGCTCTCACAGGCAGCACATGGCATGGTGTGTATCTGAAGCCTTTGAAGCACAGCAGGTCCTTTCCCTGCACATTCATAATGTAAGCACCTCATCACAACATATCTAAACTAAATGAAGCCTCTGGTCTGATGTGCAGGTCTCAGTCCAGCGCTCACAGAGAATGGGAAGAGGTCCAAGCGCGTGTTCGGGGACTGCTTACAACTCCAAGAGCTGTATGCAGACTCGCCTATGTAAGTAATATCTACATATACATATATTATATATATATATATACACTACTGTTCAAAAGTTTGGGGTCACTTAGAAAAAAGAAAAAAAGCACAGTTTTTTCCAACGGAAAGGACATTAAATTAATCAGAAATACTCTCTCTACATAGTTAATGTGGTAAATGACTATTCTCTGTTGTTTAATGAAGTCTCTCCATAGTGTGTAGAGGCCCATCTCCATGTTCTAGTGGTACATTGTGTTATCGCCTTAGAAGACTAGCAGAGGGGTAGAAAACCCTTGAAACCCTTTTTTTTAAATAACTTTTTATTTAGCATTTTCCACAAACAGATTATTCCTTGACATTGAACCTTTTTTATGTGAGCGCAGCTGAAAACAGTTATGCTGGTGAGAGAAGCTCTAAAACTGGCCTTCCTTTGAGCCACAAGAAGAACAACATTCATATTCACAATGAGAATCATTATTTCTAACCTTATCAATGTCTTGACTATATTTTGTATTAATCTTGTATTCATTTAATAAATAAAAGTGTGAGTTTTCATGGAAAACACAACATGTTCTCGGTGACCCCAAACTTTTGAACGGTAGTGTATAATTAGAGAGATTTTTCCAGAAATATACCTCATCCTATTTCAGTGAGAAGCCTCTGTTTTAATTAGATGTTTAATCCTGAGGTTCTGGTCATTTCAGCCTTGTGTGTTTAACGTTAATAAGTGACCTGCCTTTAAAAAAATGTAAAACGGATTTTGCCAAAAATGCAATTCGTATCTTTGAGGTCAAACTTATCCGTGGGAATTTCATCATGAGTTCACCACTTTACTAAATATGAATACAAGCAAGATCCCAAATCAAATATGAGGTTGTGTTCCAGGGGGCCACGGACTCCGAGGTCCACGAGGTCTTGGCCCGGAGGTCCGTCTCTCCAGGTCCGCCGTGACGATGGGTCCAGGCTCTGGGGGGAGGTGGACTCACCAGGTCTCACAGAGCTCCACATGGAATGAATGCTTCAGATACACACCATGCCAACGCCCCACGGTAACACTGTGTCACATGGGAACTACAATAAGCCTGAAACAAGACCGTCCTTAATCTCACGTACCCCATGGAGTGGGGGTACGTCGTACCCCCACTCCATGGGGTACGTGAGATTAAAAAATACATGTATTGAAAAATGAGCATCCATTAAAGAATCCTTGATGGCACAGCGCTGTGTATTACATATTCTTTTAAACCACAAATGACCACATATTGATCACATAATACTGTGACGTATTAAACTACAGGAGTAGATTCACGTGACGTGTTCAGCTGAGGATGGAGGCGCTTTACCAGAGGCGGCCGGTGTTACGTATTTCAGAATTGAACAGCCTGGAAGAGCTTCTACGATAATAAGACTCACAGTCTGCTAATGTTCTCTCCATTAGGGAGACGTTTATTCACTGATCAAAAGCAAAGTACAAATACTCACGCGATTGCAATCACGCCGTCAGCTCTCCTCAACATGCAAGTCGAGCACCAAAAACACACTGAATCCCCAAAACAAGGTTCAGTCCCCAAAAACACAGATCTCGTCATAGGTACATCCTAGTTTCTCATGGGAATTTACTCCAACCCCCGGGTGGGGGCTGTCTGTCGTCCGTGCCCCTCTTGGCATATGTAAATACCGATAACAAGTGTGTGAATGTTGAATACTGTTAGGCGTGTAGCTAGCCTTGAGCTGCAGACTCAATATCTCTCTGTCCTCACAGGCAAAGTGCCTTCACTTCTGATATTCTGCCGGAACCTAGACATTACGGTCCCTTCAATAAATCAGATTTAATATTAACACCGGTATCACGGGGAGATGATTGAGCATTTTTGTTAAAAAATGACGTTGGCTATTATTTTATGAAGATGACGACGTGATAACGGTGGTAATGTTCAAATATACTGTGTATAATTAGTTTGGTAGAGGTAGAAGACACTCGGCTCTCTCTCACTCTGACCTTGTCCTCAGGCGAAGCCCAGAAGGTCATCCTGTGTCTGTGAACGGCTGCTGTATATCAGAGCCGTGGCCGCTCACCCTGACTGTGCTATTAACCGTGGAGGGGAACATTGAGATCTACTGGGCTGCTGAGGCTGAACTCTATTTTGGTCAAACTCTTGGCCTGATTCAACACAAGTCTGAATTCTGCAAATAACAGACCGGTTTAAGCTGCTTTGGTTTATTACTGCATCCTTCAGTCCGCTTTAGACCCTTTTGAATTATTCAACACTCGTTTACTGCAACAATGATTCGGCAATGTTCAGACAGTCATTTTCTCCCACAATGCAATTCTGTGTGTGAAATCTCTTTGACTTAATTTTCACCAATAAGGTTACAGGCTAATCATTCAGGTACATTCAGGTACATTAAGGTACATTCAGATGCATTCAGGTACATCAGGTACATTCAGATTTAGTGCATTCCGGTACATTCGGGTACATTCATGTTAATTCAGGTACATTCGGGTACATTCATGTAATTTGGGTACATTCGGGTACATTCCGGTACATTCAGGTACATTCGGGTACATTCATGTAATTCGGGTACATTCGGGTACATTCATGTTAATTCCGGTACATTCCGGTACACTCTCTCTCTCTCACACACACACACACACACACACACACAAACACACACCCACGAACACACACACACACACTTATGTCATTGTGTTTTTGGAAATTATATGCGGGATAAGAGAAATATTTCAGTTATCTGCAGACTCCTTTTGAGTCGGGTTTTCTGATGGTGTTCGTTTCTTTTGACCCAAAGAACTATATAAAACTTGAAAGAGACTGAATGAACTGTATTCCTTGTTGTGTTTTTTGTGTTTTGCTTTTTGTTCTGCATGTTTTTTGTAGTGAAGGAACGGGCTAGCTGGTACATTCGGGTACATTTGGGTACATTCAGGTACATTCAGATTCAGGTACATTCGGGTACATTAAGGTACATTCAGATACATTCAGGTATATCAGGTACATTCAGATTCAGGTACATTACGGTACATTACGGTCCATTCAGGTACTTCGGGTACATTTGGGTACATTAAGGTACATTCAGATGCCTTCAGGTACATTCAGGTATATTCAGGGGACGGAGATGTAGACAAAGGGTTTTCTACCCCTCTGCTAGTCTTCTAAGGCAATAACACAATGTACCACTAGAACATGGAGATGGGCCTCTACACAACTCTGTAGAGACTTCAACACCAGAGAATAGTCATCTACACATCAACATGTAGAGAGTTATGATTAATTTAATGTATCTTCATTGAACAATGAGGACAATTCTAAGTGACCCTAAGCTTTTTTTTACAAAAATAAAAACAACACGTAGCAAATAATGAGCAACTTTCTTTTATTTGTTTGCTACACATAACGTAGTCGATCCACATGCTGTAGGTACTCAACTAGTTGGAGTGAAAGGGGTTGATGCCAATGTGCTTTTGAAATATAGAAAACAACCTGATATCATTTCTTATATGGAATTACAAACATTGTCTTATTTCAAACGTATCTCTTTGGCAGTGTACGGACGACTGAAACCGAGATACTAAGAGAATCACTTCCACTCCGACACAATGGATCTGGAATGTCGTCGTCTTGTGGAAAAGTAATGGACAGTCTCATGAAGCCTGTAAAATATACAATTCAGTTCAGTTTATTTGTATAGCCCATTTTAACGAATTACAAATGTGTCTCGGAGTGCTTTACAGTCTGTACACATAGACATCCTGACCTTTGACCTTTGACCTCACATCGGACCAGGAACAACTCCCAAATAACCTTCAGGGGGGAAAAGGAAGAAACCTTCAGGAGAGAACAGAGGAGGATCCTCTCCAGGATGGACAGAACAGTAGAGGTCATGTGACCAGAAGGAATCATTACACACATTAAAACACAGGAACAACACGATCAATGAATATGACAGGGTATGAATATTTAGTAGTAGTCATATTCCACGATCGAGACATCCACGATCCATCAGCAGATGGAGGTAGAGAGGAGTGGGCGGAGTCTCAGCAGGGCCATGGCGTAGTTGGTAGTCGGCATATTCCATGATCCAGACCAGTGCTGCCGCTAGCCATGTTGGTGCCCTAAGTGTGACTCCTTCATGATGCTCCCACTGAGAGAGGAAAGTGACCAGCGGCCAGCTCTCTCTGCCCTCTCTGGTGGGGCGATACGGTACTACAAGCTCCTTAAGATATGAAATGTGTAACGAACGCTTGAACCAATTTTTCTGCATCTTTTTGAGACAAGATGTGCCTGATTTTTTAAATATTACGTAGATGGAAGAATGCAGTCCTTGAGATTTGCTTTACGTGGAGTTAAAGGACAAGTCCTGATCAAAGAGAACAGAGGTTCTTTACAGTGGTGTTGATGCTAGAGTAATGCCATCTACAGAAACCACATCACCAGATAATTGATCTCTGAGGTGCTCAGAGTAGAATTACTTCGGTTTTGTCTGAGTTTAACATCAAGAAGTTGCCGGTCATCCATGTTTTTATGTCACTAAGACATGCTTGAGTTTTAGTGAGTTGGTTGGTCTCCTCTGGTTTTATCGATAGATATAGTTGAGTATCATCTGCATAACAATGAAAGTTTATGGAGTGTTTCCTGATAATATTGCCCAAAGGAAGCATGTATAAGGTAAATAGAATTGGTCCAAGCACAGAACCTTGTGGAACTCCGTGACTAACGTTGGTGGTCATCGAGGCTTCATCGTTTACAAATACAAACTGAGATCGATCTGATAAATAGGATTCAAACCAACTTATTGCGGTGCCTGAAATACCAATCGACTGCTCCAGTCTCTGTAATAGGATGTTATGGTCAATGGTGTCGAATGCAGCACTAAGGTCTAACAAGACCAGTACAGAGAGGAGTCCTCTATCAGGACTAAGGTCTAACAAGACCAGTACAGAGAGGAGTCCTCTATCAGGACTAAGGTCTAACAAGACCAGTACAGAGAGGAGTCCTCTATCAGCACTAAGGTCTAACAAGACCAGTACAGAGAGGAGTCCTCTATCAGGACTAAGGTCTAACAAGACCAGTACAGAGAGGAGTCCTCTATCAGCACTACGGTCTAACAAGACCAGTACAGAGAGGAGTCCTCTATCAGGACTAAGGTCTAACAAGACCAGTACAGAGAGGAGTCCTCTATCAGCACTAAGGTCTAACAAGACCAGTACAGAGGAGTCCTCTATCAGGACTAAGATCTAACAAGACCAGTACAGAGAGGAGTCCTCTATCAGGACTAAAGTCTAACAAGACCAGTACAGAGAGGAGTCCTCTATCAGCACTAAGGTCTAACAAGACCAGTACAGAGGAGTCCTCTATCAGGACTAAGGTCTAACAAGACCAGTACAGAGAGGAGTCCTCTATCAGCACTAAGGTCTAACAAGACCAGTACAGAGAGGAGTCCTCTATCAGCACTAAGGTCTAACAAGACCAGTACAGAGAGGAGTCCTCTATCAGCACTAAGGTCTAACAAGACCAGTACAGAGGAGTCCTCTATCAGGACTAAGGTCTAACAAGACCAGTACAGAGAGGAGTCCTCTATCAGGACTAAGGTCTAACAAGACCAGTACAGAGAGGAGTCCTCTATCAGCACTAAGGTCTAACAAGACCAGTACAGAGAGGAGTCCTCTATCAGCACTAAGGTCTAACAAGACCAGTACAGAGAGGAGTCCTCTATCAGCACTAAGGTCTAACAAGACCAGTACAGAGAGGAGTCCTCTATCAGCACTAAGGTCTAACAAGACCAGTACAGAGAGGAGTCCTCTATCAGGACTAAGGTCTAACAAGACCAGTACAGAGAGGAGTCCTCTATCAGGACTAAGGTCTAACAAGACCAGGACAAGCTGATCCACTGAACATTTGAATTGTCTGTTGTGTTTCCTGCCAGGAGATGGGGAAGGTCTCAGACTATTTGCATGATGTAAAGTAAAGCAACGAATAGAGTGA